>CASBPS010000020.1:0-126367 GCA_949126835.1 Anisus vortex
TGTGGCGCCTAACAATACATTCTATCAAATTTTCAGTTAAAACGACTTAATAATATTACACATGACAATATTCATTTCTTAAAAGGAAAGTATAAGAAAAATTTTGATTTCGCGTAAAAAATGCCTGTGCAACTTTTTATACTTTTTCGGCGCAAAGCTAGAAAAAAAAATTATGCGCTTAGATTATTTTTAGAACAATTCATACATACTAAGGAGATATTTTTGAGATTTGCGACACATATATTTTTTTAATTACATGATGGTAAACTTAGTTTGCAAATAAAGGGAGTATAATAAAAACTTCGTTTTTATGGTTTTCTTGTTACTCCCTTTATTTTAAGTTGCATTTTCTGTCTGTCTGCAATCGTCGTGCAAAACTTTGCTTCGATTTTTCGACCACTTCCCGTGGTCCGATCGAGCTGAAAATTGGACAGCAGACTTGTGGCGCCTAACAATACATCCTATTAAATTTTCAGTTAAAACGACTTAATAATATTACACTTATGACAATATTCATTTCTTAAAAGGAAAGTATAAGAAAAATGTTGGTTTCACTTTAAAAATGCCTATGCAACTTTTTATAGTTTTTCGGCGCAAAGCTAGAAAAAAAAATTATGCGCTAAAATTATTTTTAGAACAATTCATACGGAGTAAGGAGATATTTTTGAGATTTGCGACACAGATATTTTTACTGTACGTTTCATTTGCAGTAGTCAATTAATTATTTAATTACATGATGGTAAACTTAGTTTGCAAATAAAGGGAGTATAATAAAAACTTCGTTTTTACGGTATTCTTGTTACTTCCTTTATTTTAAGTTGCATTTTCTGTCTGTCTGTCTGCAATCGTCGTGGGTGCAAAAATTGACTTCGATTTTTCGACCACTTTCCGTGGTCCGATTGAGCTAAAATTTGGACAGCAGATTTGGGGCGCCTAACAATACATCCAGTGAATATTTAGTTACTTTTATGTTTAAAGTGAATATTTAGTCACTTTTATGTTTAAAGTGTGAATATTTAGTCATTTTTATGTTTAAAGTGAATATTTAGTCACTTTTATGTTGAAAGTGAATATTTAGACACTTTTATGTTTAAAGTGAATATTTAGTCACTTTTATGTTTAAAGTGTGAATATTTAGTCACTTTTATGTTTAAAGTGTGAATATTTAGTCACTTTTATGTTTAAAGTGAATATTTAGTCACTTTTATATTTAAAGTGAATATTTAGTCACTTTTAAGTTTAAAGTGAATATTTAGTCACTTTTATGTTTAAAGTGTGAATATTTAGTCATTTTTATGTTTAAAGTGAATATATAATCACGTTTATATTTGAAGTGAATATTTAGGAACCTTTTTGTTTAAAGTGAATATTTAGTCACTTTTATGTTTAATGTGTGAATATTTAGTAACTTTTATGTTTAAAGTGAATATTTATTCACTTTTATGTTTAAAGTGAATATTTATTTACTTTTATGTTTAAAGTGTGGTATTTATTCACTTTTATGTTTAAAGTGAATATTTATTCACTTTTATGTTTAAAGTGAATATTTAGTTACTTTTATGTTTAAAGTGTGATATTTAGTAACTTTTATGTTTAAAGGGTGATATTTAGTCACTTTTATGTTTAAAGTGAATATTTAGTCACTTTTATGTTTAAATTGAATATTTAGTCACTTTTATGTTTAAAGTGAATATTTAGTCACTTTTATGTTTAAAGTGTGAATATTTAGTCATTTTTATGTTTAAAGTGAATATTTAGTCACTTTTGTGTTTAAAGTCAATATTTAGTCACTTTTAAGTTTAAAGTTAATATTTAGTCACTTTTATGTTTAAAGTGAATCTTTAGTCACTTTTATGTTTAAAGTGAATATTTAGTCACTTTTATGTTTAAAGTTTGACATTTAGTCACTTTTATGTTTAAAGTGAATATTTATTCACTTTTATGTTTAAAGTGAATATTTAGTCACTTTTATGTGTAAAGTGAATTTTTATTCACTTTTATGTTTAAAGTGAATATTTAGTCACTTTTATGTTTAAAGTGAATATTTAGTCACTTTTATGTTTAAAGTGAATATTTAGTCACTTTTATGTTTAAAGTGAATATTTAGTAACTTTTATGTTTAAAGTGAATATGTAGTCACTTTTATGTTTAATGTGTGAATATTTAGTCACTTAGTGAATATTTATTCACTTTTATGTTTAAAGTGAATATTTAGTCACTTTTATGTTTAAATTAAATATTTAGTCACTTTTATGTTTATAGTGAATATTTAGTCACTTTTATGTTTAAAGTGTGAATATTTAGTCACTTTTATATTTAAAGTGTGAATATTTAGTCACTTTTATGTTTAAAGTGAATATTTAGTCACTTTTATGTTTAAAGTGTGAATGTTTAGTCACTTTTATGTTTAAAGTGAATATTCAGTCACTTTTATGTTTAAATTGAATATTAAGTCACTTTTATGTTAAAAGTGAATATTTAGTCACTTTTAAGTTTAAAGAGAATATTTAGTCACTTTTATGTTTAAAGTGTGAATATTTAGTCATTTTTAAGTTTAAAGTGAATATTTAGTCAATTTTATGTTTAAAGTGAGTATTTAGTCACTTTTTTGTTTAAAGTGAATATTTAGTCACTTTTATGTTTAATGTGTGAATAATTAGTCACTTTTATGTTTAAAGTGAATATTTAGTAACTTTTATGTTTAAAGTGAATATTTAATCACATTTTATGTTTAAATTGAATATTTAGTCACTTTTATGTTTAAAGTGAATATTTAGTCACTTTTATGTTTAATGTGTTAATATTTAGTCACTTTTATGTTTAAAGTGAATATTTAGTCACTTTTATGTTTAAAGTGAATATTTAGTCACTTTTATGTTTAAATTGAATATTTAGTCACTTTTATGTTTAAAGTGAATATTTAGTCACTTTTATGTTTAAAGTGTGAATATTTAGTCACTTTTATGTTTAAAGTAAATATTTAGTCACTTTTATGTTTAAAGTGAATATTTAGTCACTTTTAAGTTTAAAGTGAATATTTAGTCACTTTTATGTTTAAAGTGAATATTTAGTCACTTTTAAGTTAAAAGTGAATATTTAGTCACTTTTAAGTTTAAAGTGAATATTTAGTCACTTTTATGTTTAAAGTGAATATTGAGTCACTTTTATCTTTAAAGTGAATATTTAGTCACTTTTAAGTTTAAAGTGAACATTCAGTCACTTTTATGTTTAAATTGAATATTAAGTCACTTTTATGTTAAAAGTGAATATTTAGTCACTTTTATGTTTAAAGTGAATATTTAGTCACTTTTATGTTTAAAGTGTGAATATTTAGTCATTTTTAAGTTTAAAGTGAATATTTAGTGTATTTTATGTTTAAAGTGAGTATTTAGTCACTTTTTTGTTTAAAGTGAATATTTAGTCACTTTTATGTTTAATGTGTAAATATTTAGTCACTTTTATGTTTAAAGTGAAATTTTAGTCTCTTTTAGGTTTAAAGTTTATATTTAGTCACTTATATGTTTAAAGCGTGATATTTAGTCACTTTTATGTTTAAAGTGTGATATTTAGTCACTTTTATGTTTAAAGTGAATATTTAGTCACTTTTATGTTTAAATTGAATATTTAGTCACTTTTATGTTTAAAGTGTGAATATTTAGTCACTTTTATGTTTAAAGTGTGAATATTTAGTCACTTTTATGTTTAAATTGAATATTTAGTCACTTTTATGTTTAAAGTGAATATTTAGTCACTTTTAAGTTTAAAGTTAATATTTTGTCACTTTTATGTTTAAAGTGAATCTTTAGTCACTTTTATGTTTAAAGTGAATATTTAGTCGCGTTTATGTTTAAAGTTTGACATTTAGTCACTTTTATGTTTAAAGTGAATATTTAGTCACTTTTATGTTTAAAGTGAATTTTTAGTCACTTTTATTTTTAAAGTGAATATTTAGTCACTTTTATGTTTAAAGTGAATATTTAGTCACTTTTATGTTTAAAGTGAATATTAAGTCACTTTTATGTTTAAAGTGAATATTTAGTCACTTTTATGTTTAAAGTGTGAATATTTAGTCATTTTTATGTTTAAAGTGAATATTTAATCACTTTTATGTTTAAATTGAATATTTAGTCACTTTTATGTTTAAAGTGAATATTTAGTCACTTTTATGTTTAATGTGTTAATATTTAGTCACTTTTATGTTTAAAGTGAATATTTAGTCACTTTTATGTTTAAAGTGAATATTTAGTCACTTTTATGTTTAAATTGAATATTTAGTCACTTTTATGTTTAAAGTGAATATTTAGTCACTTTTATGTTTAAAGTGTGAATATTTAGTCACTTTTATGTTTAAAGTGAATATTTAGTCACTTTTATGTTTAAAGTAAATATTTAGTCACTTTTAAGTTTAAAGTGAATATTTAGTCACTTTTATGTTTAAAGTGAATATTGAGTCACTTTTATCTTTAAAGTGAATATTTAGTCACTTTTATGTTTAAAGTGAATATTTAGTCACTTTTATGTTTAAAGTGTTAATATTTAGTCACTTTTATGTTTAATGTGTGAATATTTAGTCACTTTTATGTTTAAAGTGAATATTTAGTCACTTTTATGTTTAAAGTGAATTTTTAGTCACTTTTATGTTTAAAGTGAATATTTAGTCACTTTTATGTTAAAGTGTGAATATTTAGTCACTTTTATGTTTAAAGTGAATATTTAGTCACTTTTATGTTTAAAGTGTGAATATTTAGTCACTTTTATGTTTAAAGTATTTAGTCACTTTTAAGTTTAAAGTTTATATTTAGTCACTTATATGTTTAAAGCGTGATATTTAGTCACTTTTATGTTTAAAGTGTGATATTTAGTCACTTTTATGTTTAAAGTGAATATTTAGTCACTTTTATGTTTAAATTGAATATTTAGTCACTTTTATGTTTAAAGTGTGAATATTTAGTCACTTTTATGTTTAAAGTGTGAATATTTAGTCACTTTTATGTTTAAATTGAATATTTAGTCACTTTTATGTTTAAAGTGAATATTTAGTCACTTTTAAGTTTAAAGTTAATATTTTGTCACTTTTATGTTTAAAGTGAATCTTTAGTCACTTTTATGTTTAAAGTGAATATTTAGTCGCGTTTATGTTTAAAGTTTGACATTTAGTCACTTTTATGTTTAAAGTGAATATTTAGTCACTTTTATGTTTAAAGTGAATTTTTAGTCACTTTTATTTTTAAAGTGAATATTTAGTCACTTTTATGGTTAAAGTGAATATTTATTCACTTTTATGTTTAAAGAGTGAATATTTAGTCACTTTTGTGTTTAAAGTGAATATTTAGTCACTTTTATGTTTAAAGTGAATATTAAGTCACTTTTATGTTTAAAGTGAATATTTAGTCACTTTTTTGTTTAAAGTGAATATTTAGTCACTTTTATGTTTAATGTGTTAATATTTAGTCACTTTTATGTTTAAAGTGAATATTTAGTCACTTTTATGTTTAAAGTCAATATTTAGTCACTTTTATGTTTAAATTGAATATTTAGTCACTTTTATGTTTAAAGTGAATATTTAGTCACTTTTATGTTTAAAGTGTGAATATTTAGTCACTTTTATGTTTAAAGTGAATATTGAGTCACTTTTATCTTTAAAGTGAATATTTAGTCACTTTTATGTTTAAAGTGAATATTTAGTCACTTTTATGTTTAAAGTGTTAATATTTAGTCACTTTTATGTTTAATGTGTGAATATTTAGTCACTTTTATGTTTAAAGTGAATATTTAGTCACTTTTATGTTTAAAGTGAATATTTAGTCACTTTTATGTTTAAATTGAATATTTAGTCACTTTTATGTTTAAAGTGAATATTTAGTCACTTTTATGTTTAAAGTGTGAATATTTAGTCACTTTTATGTTTAAAGTGTGAATATTTAGTCATTTTTATGTTTAAAGTGAATATTTAGTCACTTTTATGTTTAAAGTGAATATTTAGTCACTTTTATGTTTAAATTGAATATTTAGTCACTTTTATGTTTATAGTGAATATTTAGTCACTTTTATGTTTAAAGTGTGAATATTTAGTCACTTTTATGTTTAAAGTGTGAATATTTAGTCACTTTTTTGTTTAAAATGTGAATATTTAGTCACTTTTATGTTTAAAGTGAATATTTAGTCACTTTTATGTTTAAAGTGAATATTTAGTCACTTTTAAGTTTAAAGTGAATATTTAGTCACTTTTATGTTTAAAGTGAATCTTTAGTCACTTTTATGTTTAAAGTGTGACATTTATTCACTTTTATGTTTAAATTGAATATTAAGTCACTTTTATGTTTAAAGTGTGAATATTTAGTCACTTTTATGTTTAAAGTGAATATTTAGTCACTTTTATGTTTAAAGTGAATATTTAGTTACTTTTATGTTTAAAGTGAATATTTAGTCACTTTTATGTTTAAATTGAATATTTAGTCACTTTTATGTTTATAGTGAATATTTAGTCACTTTTATGTTTAAAGTGTGAATATTTAGTCACTTTTATGTTTAAAGTGAATATTTAGTTACTTTTATGTTTAAAGTGTGGTATTTAGTCACTTTTATGTTTAAAGTGAATATTTATTCACTTTTATGTTTAAAGTGTGATATTTATTCACTTTTATGTTTAAAGTTAATATTTAGTCACTTTTATGTTTAAAGTGTGATATTTAGTCACTTTTATGTTTAAAGTGTGATATTTAGTCACTTTTATGTTTAAAGTGAATATTTAGTCACTTTTATGTTTAAATTGAATATTTAGTCACTTTTATGTTTAAAGTGAATATTTAGTCACTTTTATGTTTAAAGTGAATATTTAGTCACTTTTATGTTTAAAGTGAATATTTAGTCACTTTTATGTTTAAAGTGAATATTTAGTCACTTTTATGTTTAAATTGAATATTTAGTCACTTTTATGTTTATAGTGAATATTTAGTCACTTTTATGTTTAAAGTGTGAATATTTAGTCACTTTTATGTTTAAAGTGAATATTTAGTTACTTTTATGTTTAAAGTGTGGTATTTAGTCACTTTTATGTTTAAAGTGAATATTTATTCACTTTTATGTTTAAAGTGTGATATTTATTCACTTTTATGTTTAAAGTTAATATTTAGTCACTTTTATGTTTAAAGTGTGATATTTAGTCACTTTTATGTTTAAAGTGTGATATTTAGTCACTTTTATGTTTAAAGTGAATATTTAGTCACTTTTATGTTTAAATTGAATATTTAGTCACTTTTATGTTTAAAGTGAATATTTAGTCACTTTTATGTTTAAAGTGAATATTTAGTCACTTTTATGTTTAAAGTGAATATTTAGTCACTTTTATGTTTAAAGTGAATATTTAGTCACTTTTATGTTTAAATTGAATATTTAGTCACTTTTATGTTTTTATGTTTATAGTGAATATTTAGTCACTTTTATGTTTTAAGTGTGAATATTTAGTCACTTTTATGTTTAAAGTGTGATATTTAGTCACTTTTATGTTTAAAGTGAATATTTAGTCACTTTTATGTTTAAAGTGTGAATATTTAGTCACTTTTATGTTTAAAGTGAATATTTAGTCACTTTTATGTTTAAAGTGAATATTTAGTCACTTTTAAGTTTAAATATAAAATTTAGTCACTTTTATGTTTAAAGTGAATCTTTAGTCACTTTTATGTTTAAAGTGAATATTTAGTCGCTTTTATGTTTAAAGTTTGACATTTAGTCACTTTTATGTTTAAAGTGAATATTTAGTCACTTTTATGTTTAAAGTGAACATATAGTCACTTTTATGTTTAAAGTGTGAATATTTAGTCACTTTTATGTTTAAAGTGAATATTTAGTCACTTTTATGTTTAAAGTGTGAATATTTAGTCATTTTTATGTTTAAAGTTGATATTTAATCACTTTTATGTTTAAATTGAATATTTAGTAACTTTTATGTTTAATGTGTGAATTTTTAGTCACTTTTATGTTTAAAGTGAATATTTAGTCACTTTTATGTTTAAAGTGAATATTTAGTCACTTTTATGTTTTAATTGAATATTTAGTCACTTTTATGTTTAAAGTGAATATTTAGTCACTTTTATGTTTAAAGTGAATATTTAGTCACTTTATGTTTAAAGTGTGAATATTTAGTCATTTTTATGTTTAAAGTGAATATTTAATCACTTTTATGTTTAAAGTGAAAATTTAGTCACTTTTATGTTTAAAGTGAATATTTAGTCACTTTTATGTTTAATGTGTGAATATTTAGTAACTTTTATGTTTAAAGTGAATATTTATTCACTTTTATGTTTAAAGTGAATATTTAGTTACTTTTATGTTTAAAGTGTGGTATTTAGTCACTTTTATGTTTAAAGTGAATATTTATTCACTTTTATGTTTAAAGTGAATATTTAGTCACTTTTATGTTTAAAGTGTGATATTTAGTCACTTTTATGTTTAAAGTGTGATATTTAGTCATTTTTATGTTTAAAGTGAATATTTAGTCACTTTTATGTTTAAATTGAATATTTAGTCACTTTTATGTTTAAAGTGAATATTAAGTCACTTTTATGTTTAAAGTGTGAATATTTAGTCACTTTTATGTTTAAAGTGAATATTTAGTCACTTTTATGTTTAAAGTGAATATTTAGTCACTTTTAAGTTTAAATATAAAATTTAGTCACTTTTATGTTTAAAGTGAATCTTTAGTCACTTTTATGTTTAAAGTGAATATTTAGTCGCTTTTATGTTTAAAGTTTGACATTTAGTATTTTTTATGTTTAAAGTGAATATTTAGTCACTTTTATGTTTAAAGTGAATTTTTAGTCACTTTTATGTTTAAAGTAAATATTTAGTCACTTTTATGTTTAAAGTATTTAGTCACTTTTATGTTTAAAGTGAATATTTAGTCACTTTTATGTTTAAAGTGAATATTTAGTCACTTTTATGTTTAAAGTGTGATATTTAGTCACTTTTATGTTTAAAGTGAATATTTATTCACTTTTATGTTTAAAGTGAATATTTAGTCACTTTTATGTTTAAAGTGTGATATTTAGTCACTTTTATGTTTAAAGTGTGATATTTAGTCATTTTTTGTTTAAAGTGTGATATTTAGTCACTGTTATGTTTAAAGTGTGATATTTAGTCACTTTTATGTTTAAATTGAATATTTAGTCACTTTTATGTTTAAAGTGAATATTTAGTCACTTTTAAGTTTAAATATAAAATTTAGTCACTTTTATGTTTAAAGTGATTCTTTAGTCACTTTTATGTTTAAAGTGAATATTTAGTCGCTTTTATGTTTAAAGTTTGACATTTAGTCACTTTTATGTTTAAAGTGAATATTTAGTCACTTTTATGTTTAAAGTGAATTTTTAGTCACTTTTATGTTTAAAGTAAATATTTAGTCACTTTTATGTTTAAAGTGAATATTTAGTCACTTTTATGTTTAAAGTGAATATTTAGTCACTTTTATGTTTAAAGTGTGATATTTAGTCACTTTTATGTTTAAAGTGAATATTTATTCACTTTTATGTTTAAAGTGAATATTTAGTCACTTTTATGTTTAAAGTGTGATATTTAGTCACTTTTATGTTTAAAGTGTGATATTTTGTCATTTTTTGTTTAAAGTGTGATATTTAGTCACTGTTATGTTTAAAGTGTGATATTTAGTCACTTTTATGTTTAAATTGAATATTTAGTCACTTTTATGTTTAAAGTGAATATTTAGTCACTTTTATGTTTAAAGTGTGAATATTTTGTCATTTTTATGTTTAAAGTGAATATTTAGTCACTTTTATGTTTAAAGTGAATATTTAGTCACTTTTATGTTTAAATTGAATATTTAGTCACTTTTATGTTTAAAGTGAATATTTAGTCACTTTTATGTTTAAATTGAATATTTAGTCACTTTTATGTTTAAAGTGAATATTTAGTCACTTTTATGTTTAAAGTGTGAATTTTTTGTCATTTTTATGTTTAAAGTGAATATTTAGTCACTTTTATGTTTAATGTGTGAATATTTAGTCACTTTTATGTTTAAAATGTGAATATTTAGTCACTTTTATGTTTAAAATGGATATTTAGTCACTTTTATGTTTAAAGTGTGAATTTTTAGTCACTTTTATGTTTAAAGTGAATATTTAGTCACTTTTATGTTTAAAGTGAATATTTAGTCACTTTTATGTTTAAAGTGAATATTTAGTCACTTTTATGTTTAAATTAAATATTTAGTCACTTTTATGTTTTTATGTTTATAGTGAATATTTAGTCACTTTTATGTTTAAAGTGTGAATATTTAGTCACTTTTATGTTTAAAGTGTGATATTTAGTCACTTTTATGTTTAAAGTGAATATTTAGTCACTTTTATGTTTAAAGTGTGAATATTTAGTCACTTTTATGTTTAAAGTGAATATTTAGTCACTTTTATGTTTAAAGTGAATATTTAGTCACTTTTAAGTTTAAATATAAAATTTAGTCACTTTTATGTTTAAAGTGAATCTTTAGTCACTTTTATGTTTAAAGTGAATATTTAGTCGCTTTTATGTTTAAAGTGTGACATTTAGTCACTTTTATGTTTAAAGTAAATATTTAGTCACTTTTATGTTTAAAGTGAACATCTAGTCACTTTTATGTTTAAAGTGTGAATATTTTGTCATTTTTATGTTTAAAGTGAATATTTAGTCACTTTTATGTTTAAAGTGAATATTTAGTCACTTTTATGTTTAAATTGAATATTTAGTCACTTTTATGTTTAAAGTGAATATTTAGTCACTTTTATGTTTAAAGTAAATATTTAGTAACTTTTATGTTTAAAGTGTGAATATTTAGTCATTTTTATGTTTAAAGTTGATATTTAATCACTTTTATGTTTAAATTGAATATTTAGTAACTTTTATGTTTAAAGTGAATATTTAGTCACTTTTATGTTTAATGTGTGAATTTTTAGTCACTTTTATATTTAAAGTGAATATTTAGTCACTTTTATGTTTAAAGTGAATATTTAGTCACTTTTATGTTTTAATTGAATATTTAGTCACTTTTATGTTTAAAGTGAATATTTAGTCACTTTTATGTTTAGAGTGAATATTTAGTCACTTTATGTTTAAAGTGTGAATATTTAGTCATTTTTATGTTTAAAGTGAATATTTAATCACTTTTATGTTTAAAGTGAAAATTTAGTCACTTTTATGTTTAAAGTGAATATTTATTCACTTTTATGTTTAATGTGTGAATATTTAGTAACTTTTATGTTTAAAGTGAATATTTATTCACTTTTATGTTTAAAGTGAATATTTAGTTACTTTTATGTTTAAAGTGTGGTATTTAGTCACTTTTATGTTTAAAGTGAATATTTATTCACTTTTATGTTTAAAGTGAATATTTAGTCACTTTTATGTTTAAAGTGTGATATTTAGTCACTTTTATGTTTAAAGTGTGATATTTAGTCATTTTTATGTTTAAAGTGAATATTTAGTCACTTTTATGTTTAAATTGAATATTTAGTCACTTTTATGTTTAAAGTGAATATTAAGTCACTTTTATGTTTAAAGTGTGAATATTTAGTCACTTTTATGTTTAAAGTGAATATTTAGTCACTTTTATGTTTAAAGTGAATATTTAGTCACTTTAAAGTTTAAATATAAAATTTAGTCACTTTTATGTTTAAAGTGAATCTTTAGTCACTTTTATGTTTAAAGTGAATATTTAGTCGCTTTTATGTTTAAAGTTTGACATTTAGTCACTTTTATGTTTAAAGTGAATATTTAGTCAATTTTATGTTTAAAGTGAATTTTTAGTCACTTTTATGTTTTAAGTAAATATTTAGTCACTTTTATTTTTAAAGTATTTAGTCACTTTTATGTTTAAAGTGAATATTTAGTCACTTTTATGTTTAAAGTGAATATTTAGTCACTTTTATGTTTAAAGTGTGATATTTAGTCACTTTTATGTTTAAAGTGAATATTTAGTCACTTTTATGTTTAAAGTGTGATATTTAGTCACTTTTATGTTTAAAGTGTGATATTTAGTCATTTTTTGTTTAAAGTGTGATATTTAGTCACTGTTATGTTTAAAGTGTGATATTTAGTCACTTTTATGTTTAAATTGAATATTTAGTCACTTTTATGTTTAAAGTGAATATTTAGTCACTTTTATGTTTAAAGTGTGAATATTTTGTCATTTTTATGTTTAAAGTGAATATTTAGTCACTTTTATGTTAAAAGTGAATATTGAGTCACTTTTATGTTTAAATTGAATATTTAGTCACTTTTATGTTTAAAGTGAATATTTAGTCACTTTTATGTTTAAATTGAATATTTAGTCACTTTTATGTTTAAAGTGAATATTTAGTCACTTTTATGTTTAAAGTGTGAATTTTTTGTCATTTTTATGTTTAAAGTGAATATTTAGTCCCTTTTATGTTTAATGTGTGAATATTTAGTCACTTTTATGTTTAAAATGTGAATATTTAGTCACTTTTATGTTTAAAATGGATATTTAGTCACTTTTATGTTTAAAGTAAATATTTAACAACTTTTATGTTTAAATTGAATATTTAGTCACTTTTATGTTTAAAGTGAATATTTAGTCACTTTTATGTTTAATGTGTAAATATTTAGTCACTTTATGTTTAAAGTGAATATTTAGTCACTTTTATGTTTAAAGTGAATATTTAGTCACTTTTATGTTTAAAGTGAATATTTAGTCACTTTTATGTTTAAATTGAATATTTAGTCACTTTTATGTTTTTATGTTTATAGTGAATATTTAGTCACTTTTATGTTTAAAGTGTGAATATTTAGTCACTTTTATGTTTAAAGTGTGAATATTTAGTCACTTTTATGTTTAAAATGTGAATATTTAGTCACTTTTATGTTTAAAGTGTGAATATTTAGTCACTTTTATGTTTAAAGTGTGAATATTTAGTCACTTTTATGTTTAAAATGTGAATATTTAGTCACTTTTATGTTTAAAGTGAATATTTAGTCACTTTTATGTTTAAAGTGAATATTTAGTCACTTTTAAGTTTAAAGTGAATATTTAGTAACTTTTATTTTTAAAGTAAATCTTTAGTCACTTTTATGTTTAAAGTGTGACATTTATTCACTTTTATGTTTAAATTGAATATTAAGTCACTTTTATGTTTAAAGTGTGAATATTTAGTCACTTTTATGTTTAAAGTAAATATTTAGTCACTTTTATGTTTAAAGTGTGAATATTTAGTCACTTTAATGTTTAAAGTGTGAATATTTAGTCACTTTTATGTTTAAAGTGAATATTTAGTCACTTTTATGTTTAAAGTGTGATATTTAGTCACTTTTATGTTTAAAGTGAATATTTAGTCACTTTTATGTTTAAAATGAATATTTAGTCACTTTTATGTTTAAAGTGAATATTTAGTCACTTTTATGTTTAAAGTGAATATTTAGTCACTTTTATGTTTAAAGTGTGATATTTAGTCACTTTTATGTTTAAAGTAAATATTTATTCACTTTATGTTTAAAGTGAATATTTAGTCACTTTTATGTTTAAAGTGTGATATTTAGTCACTTTTATGTTTAAAGTGTGATATTTAGTCATTTTATGTTTAAAGTGTGATATTTAGTCACTGTTATGTTTAAAGTGTGTTATTTACTCACTTTTATGTTTAAATTGAATATTTAGTCACTTTTATGTTTAAAGTGAATATTTAGTCAGTTTTATGTTTAAAGTGTGAATATTTTGTCATTTTTATGTTTAAAGTGAATATTTAGTCACTTTTATGTTTAAAGTGAATATTTAGTCACTTTTATGTTTAAATTGAATATTTAGTCACTTTTATGTTTAAAGTGAATATTTAGTCACTTTTATGTTTAAATTGAATATTTAGTCACTTTTATGTTTAAAGTGAATATTTAGTCACTTTTATGTTTAAAGTGTGAATATTTAGTCACTTTTATGTTTAAAATGTGAATATTTAGTCACTTTTATTTTTAAAATGGATATTTAGTCACTTTTATGTTTAAAGTGAATATTTAACAACTTTTATGTTTAAATTGAATATTTAGTCACTTTTATGTTTAAAGTGAATATTTAGTCACTTTTATGTTTAAAGTGTGATATTTAGTCACTTTTATGTTTAAAGTAAATATTTATTCACTTTTATGTTTAAAGTGAATATTTAGTCACTTTTATGTTTAAAGTGTGATATTTAGTCACTTTTATGTTTAAAGTGTGATATTTAGTCATTTTTTGTTTAAAGTGTGATATTTAGTCACTGTTATGTTTAAAGTGTGATATTTAGTCACTTTTATGTTTAAATTGAATATTTAGTCACTTTTATGTTTAAAGTGAATATTTAGTCACTTTTATGTTTAAAGTGTGAATATTTTGTCATTTTTATGTTTAAAGTGAATATTTAGTCACTTTTATGTTTAAAGTGAATATTTAGTCACTTTTATGTTTAAATTGAATATTTAGTCACTTTTATGTTTAAAGTGAATATTTAGTCACTTTTATGTTTAAATTGAATATTTAGTCACTTTTATGTTTAAAGTGAATATTTAGTCACTTTTATGTTTAAAGTGTGAATTTTTTGACATTTTTATGTTTAAAGTGAATATTTAGTCACTTTTATGTTTAATGTGTGAATATTTAGTCACTTTTATGTTTAAAATGTGAATATTTAGTCACTTTTATGTTTAAAATGGATATTTAGTCACTTTTTTGTTTAAAGTAAATATTTAACAACTTTTATGTTTAAATTGAATATTTAGTCACTTTTATGTTTAAAGTGAATATTTAGTCACTTTTATGTTTAATGTGTGAATATTTAGTCACTTTTATGTTTAAAGTGAATATTTAGTCACTTTTATGTTTAAAGTGAATATTTAGTCACTTTTATGTTTAAAGTGAATATTTAGTCACTTTTATGTTTAAATTGAATATTTAGTCACTTTTATGTTTTTATGTTTATAGTGAATATTTAGTCACTTTTATGTTTAAAGTGTGAATATTTAGTCACTTTTATGTTTAAAGTGTGATATTTAGTCACTTTTATGTTTAAAGTGAATATTTAGTCACTTTTATGTTTAAAGTGTGAATATTTAGTCAATTTTATGTTTAAAGTGAATATTTAGTCACTTTTATGTTTAAAGTGAACATTTAGTCACTTTTAAGTTTAAATATAAAATTTAGTCACTTTTATGTTTAAAGTGAATCTTTAGTCACTTTTATGTTTAAAGTGAATATTTAGTCGCTTTTATGTTTAAAGTTTGACATTTAGTCACTTTTATGTTTAAAGTGAATATTTAGTCACTTTTATGTTTAAAGTGAACATATAGTCACTTTTATGTTTAAAGTGTGAATATTTTGTCATTTTTATGTTTAAAGTGAATATTTAGTCACTTTTATGTTTAAAGTGAATATTTAGTCACTTTTATGTTTAAATTGAATATTTAGTCATTTTTATGTTTAAAGTGAATATTTAGTCACTTTTATGTTTAAAGTGAATATTTAGTCACTTTTATGTTTAAAGTGTGAATATTTTGTCATTTTTATGTTTAAAGTTGATATTTAATCACTTTTATGTTTAAATTGAATATTTAGTAACTTTTATGTTTAAAGTGAATATTTAGTCACTTTTATGTTTAATGTGTGAATTTTTAGTCACTTTAATGTTTAAAGTGAATATTTAGTCACTTTTATGTTTAAAGTGAATATTTAGTCACTTTTATGTTTTAATTGAATATTTAGTCACTTTTATGTTTAAAGTGAATATTTAGTCACTTTTATGTTTAAAGTGAATATTTAGTCATTTTATGTTTAAAGTGTGAATATTTAGTCATTTTTATGTTTAAAGTGAATATTTAATCACTTTTATGTTTAAAGTGAAAATTTAGTCACTTTTATGTTTAAAGTGAATGTTTAGTCACTTTTATGTTTAATGTGTGAATATTTAGTAACTTTTATGTTTAAAGTGAATATTTATTCACTTTTATGTTTAAAGTGAATATTTAGTTACTTTTATGTTTAAAGTGTGGTATTTAGTCACTTTTATGTTTAAAGTGAATTTTTATTCACTTTTATGTTTAAAGTGAATATTTAGTCACTTTTATGTTTAAAGTGTGATATTTAGTCATTTTTATGTTTAAAGTGAATATTTAGTCACTTTTATGTTTAAATTGAATATTTAGTCACTTTTATGTTTAAAGTGAATATTAAGTCACTTTTATGTTTAAAGTGTGAATATTTAGTCACTTTTATGTTTAAAGTGAATATTTAGTCACTTTTATGTTTAAAGTGAATATTTAGTCACTTTTAAGTTTAAATATAAAATTTAGTCACTTTTATGTTTAAAGTGAATCTTTAGTCACTTTTATGTTTAAAGTGAATATTTAGTCGCTTTTATGTTTAAAGTTTGACATTAAGTCACTTTTATGTTTAAAGTGTGATATTTAGTCATTTTATGTTTAAAGTGTGATATTTAGTCACTGTTATGTTTAAAGTGTGTTATTTACTCACTTTTATGTTTAAATTGAATATTTAGTCACTTTTATGTTTAAAGTGAATATTTAGTCAGTTTTATGTTTAAAGTGTGAATATTTTGTCATTTTTATGTTTAAAGTGAATATTTAGTCACTTTTATGTTTAAAGTGAATATTTAGTCACTTTTATGTTTAAATTGAATATTTAGTCACTTTTATGTTTAAAGTGAATATTTAGTCACTTTTATGTTTAAATTGAATATTTAGTCACTTTTATGTTTAAAGTGAATATTTAGTCACTTTTATGTTTAAAGTGTGAATATTTAGTCACTTTTATGTTTAAAATGTGAATATTTAGTCACTTTTATTTTTAAAATGGATATTTAGTCACTTTTATGTTTAAAGTGAATATTTAACAACTTTTATGTTTAAATTGAATATTTAGTCACTTTTATGTTTAAAGTGAATATTTAGTCACTTTTATGTTTAAAGTGTGATATTTAGTCACTTTTATGTTTAAAGTAAATATTTATTCACTTTTATGTTTAAAGTGAATATTTAGTCACTTTTATGTTTAAAGTGTGATATTTAGTCACTTTTATGTTTAAAGTGTGATATTTAGTCATTTTTTGTTTAAAGTGTGATATTTAGTCACTGTTATGTTTAAAGTGTGATATTTAGTCACTTTTATGTTTAAATTGAATATTTAGTCACTTTTATGTTTAAAGTGAATATTTAGTCACTTTTATGTTTAAAGTGTGAATATTTTGTCATTTTTATGTTTAAAGTGAATATTTAGTCACTTTTATGTTTAAAGTGAATATTTAGTCACTTTTATGTTTAAATTGAATATTTAGTCACTTTTATGTTTAAAGTGAATATTTAGTCACTTTTATGTTTAAATTGAATATTTAGTCACTTTTATGTTTAAAGTGAATATTTAGTCACTTTTATGTTTAAAGTGTGAATTTTTTGACATTTTTATGTTTAAAGTGAATATTTAGTCACTTTTATGTTTAATGTGTGAATATTTAGTCACTTTTATGTTTAAAATGTGAATATTTAGTCACTTTTATGTTTAAAATGGATATTTAGTCACTTTTTTGTTTAAAGTAAATATTTAACAACTTTTATGTTTAAATTGAATATTTAGTCACTTTTATGTTTAAAGTGAATATTTAGTCACTTTTATGTTTAATGTGTGAATATTTAGTCACTTTTATGTTTAAAGTGAATATTTAGTCACTTTTATGTTTAAAGTGAATATTTAGTCACTTTTATGTTTAAAGTGAATATTTAGTCACTTTTATGTTTAAATTGAATATTTAGTCACTTTTATGTTTTTATGTTTATAGTGAATATTTAGTCACTTTTATGTTTAAAGTGTGAATATTTAGTCACTTTTATGTTTAAAGTGTGATATTTAGTCACTTTTATGTTTAAAGTGAATATTTAGTCACTTTTATGTTTAAAGTGTGAATATTTAGTCAATTTTATGTTTAAAGTGAATATTTAGTCACTTTTATGTTTAAAGTGAACATTTAGTCACTTTTAAGTTTAAATATAAAATTTAGTCACTTTTATGTTTAAAGTGAATCTTTAGTCACTTTTATGTTTAAAGTGAATATTTAGTCGCTTTTATGTTTAAAGTTTGACATTTAGTCACTTTTATGTTTAAAGTGAATATTTAGTCACTTTTATGTTTAAAGTGAACATATAGTCACTTTTATGTTTAAAGTGTGAATATTTTGTCATTTTTATGTTTAAAGTGAATATTTAGTCACTTTTATGTTTAAAGTGAATATTTAGTCACTTTTATGTTTAAATTGAATATTTAGTCATTTTTATGTTTAAAGTGAATATTTAGTCACTTTTATGTTTAAAGTGAGAATTTAGTCACTTTTATGTTTAAAGTGTGAATATTTTGTCATTTTTATGTTTAAAGTTGATATTTAATCACTTTTATGTTTAAATTGAATATTTAGTAACTTTTATGTTTAAAGTGAATATTTAGTCACTTTTATGTTTAATGTGTGAATTTTTAGTCACTTTTATGTTTAAAGTGAATATTTAGTCACTTTTATGTTTAAAGTGAATATTTAGTCACTTTTATGTTTTAATTGAATATTTAGTCACTTTTATGTTTAAAGTGAATATTTAGTCACTTTTATGTTTAAAGTGAATATTTAGTCATTTTATGTTTAAAGTGTGAATATTTAGTCATTTTTATGTTTAAAGTGAATATTTAATCACTTTTATGTTTAAAGTGAAAATTTAGTCACTTTTATGTTTAAAGTGAATGTTTAGTCACTTTTATGTTTAATGTGTGAATATTTAGTAACTTTTATGTTTAAAGTGAATATTTATTCACTTTTATGTTTAAAGTGAATATTTAGTTACTTTTATGTTTAAAGTGTGGTATTTAGTCACTTTTATGTTTAAAGTGAATTTTTATTCACTTTTATGTTTAAAGTGAATATTTAGTCACTTTTATGTTTAAAGTGTGATATTTAGTCATTTTTATGTTTAAAGTGAATATTTAGTCACTTTTATGTTTAAATTGAATATTTAGTCACTTTTATGTTTAAAGTGAATATTAAGTCACTTTTATGTTTAAAGTGTGAATATTTAGTCACTTTTATGTTTAAAGTGAATATTTAGTCACTTTTATGTTTAAAGTGAATATTTAGTCACTTTTAAGTTTAAATATAAAATTTAGTCACTTTTATGTTTAAAGTGAATCTTTAGTCACTTTTATGTTTAAAGTGAATATTTAGTCGCTTTTATGTTTAAAGTTTGACATTAAGTCACTTTTATGTTTAAAGTGAATATTTAGTCACTTTTATGTTTAAAGTGAATTTTTAGTCACTTTTATGTTTAAAGTAAATATTTAGTCACTTTTATGTTTAAAGTATTTAGTCACTTTTATGTTTAAAGTGAATATTTAGTCACTTTTATGTTTAAAGTGAATATTTAGTCACTTTTATGTTTAAAGTGTGATATTTAGTCACTTTTATGTTTAAAGTGAATATTTATTCACTTTTATGTTTAAAGTGAATATTTAGTCACTTTTATGTTTAAAGTGTGATATTTAGTCACTTTTATGTTTAAAGTGTGATATTTAGTCATTTTTTGTTTAAAGTGTGATATTTAGTCACTGTTATGTTTAAAGTGTGATATTTAGTCACTTTTATGTTTAATTGAATATTTAGTCACTTTTATGTTTAAAGTGAATATTTAGTCACTTTTATGTTTAAAGTGTGAATATTTTGTCATTTTTATGGTTAAAGTGAATATTTAGTCACTTTTATGTTTAAAGTGAATATTTAGTCACTTTTATGTTTAAATTGAATATTTAGTCACTTTTATGTTTAAAGTGAATATTTAGTCACTTTTATGTTTAAATTGAATATTTAGTCACTTTTATGTTTAAAGTGAATATTTAGTCACTTTTATGTTTAAAGTGTGCATTTTTGTCATTTTTATGTTTAAAGTGAATATTTAGTCACTTTTATGTTTAATGTGTGAATATTTAGTCACTTTTATGTTTAAAATGTGAATATTTAGTCACTTTTATGTTTAAAATGGATATTTAGTCACTTTTATGTTTAAAGTAAATATTTAACAACTTTTATGTTTAAATTGAATATTTAGTCACTTTTATGTTTAAAGTGAATATTTAGTCACTTTTATGTTTAATGTGTGAATATTTAGTCACTTTTATGTTTAAAGTGAATATTTAGTCACTTTTATGTTTAAAGTGAATATTTAGTCACTTTTATGTTTAAAGTGAATATTTAGTCACTTTTATGTTTAAATTGAATATTTAGTCACTTTTATGTTTTTATGTTTATAGTGAATATTTAGTCACTTTTATGTTTAAAGTGTGAATATTTAGTCACTTTTATGTTTAAAGTGTGAATATTTAGTCACTTTTATGTTTAAAATGTGAATATTTAGTCACTTTTATGTTTAAAGTGAATATTTAGTCACTTTTATGTTTAAATTGAATATTTAGTCACTTTTAAGTTTAAAGTGAATATTTAGTCACTTTTATTTTTAAAGTAAATCTTTAGTCACTTTTATGTTTAAAGTGTGACATTTATTCACTTTTATGTTTAAATTGAATATTAAGTCACTTTTATGTTTTAAAGTGTGAATATTTAGTCACTTTTATGTTTAAAGTGTGAATATTTAGTCACTTTAATGTTTAAAGTGTGAATATTTAGTCACTTTTATGTTTAAAGTGAATATTTAGTCACTTTTATGTTTAAAGTGTGATATTTAGTCACTTTTATGTTTAAAGTGAATATTTAGTCACTTTTATGTTTAAATGAATATTTAGTCACTTTTATGTTTAAAGTGAATATTTAGTCACTTTTATGTTTAAAGTGAATATTTAGTCACTTTTATGTTTAAAGTGTGATATTTAGTCACTTTTATGTTTAAAGTGAATATTTATTCACTTTTATGTTTAAAGTGAATATTTAGTCACTTTTATGTTTAAAGTGAATATTTAGTCACTTTTATGTTTAATGTGTGGATATTTAGTCACTGTTATGTTTAAAGTGAATATTTAGTCACTTTTATGTTTAAAGTGAATATTTAGTCACTTTTATGTTTAAAGTGAATATTTAGTCACTTTTATGTTTAAATTGAATATTTAGTCACTTTTATGTTTTTATGTTTATAATGAATATTTAGTCACTTTTATGTTTAAAGTGTGAATATTTAGTCACTTTTATGTTTAGAGTGTGAATATTTAGTCACTTTTATGTTTAAAATGTGAATATTTATTCACTTTTATGTTTAAAGTGAATATTTAGTCACTTTTATGTTTAAAGTGAATATTTAGTCACTTTTAAGTTTAAAGTGAATATTTAGTCACTTTTATTTTTAAAGTGAATCTTTAGTCACTTTTATGTTTAAAGTGTGACATTTATTCACTTTTATGTTTAAATTGAATATTAAGTCACTTTTATGTTTAAAGTGTGAATATTTAGTCACTTTTATGTTTAAAGTGAATATTTAGTCACTTTTATGTTTAAAGTGAATATTTAGTCACTTTTAAGTTTAAATATAAAATTTAGTCACTTTTATGTTTAAAGTGAATCTTTAGTCACTTTTATGTTTAAAGTGAATATTTAGTCGCTTTTATGTTTAAAGTTTGACATTTAGTCACTTTTATGTTTAAAGTGAATATTTAGTCACTTTTATGTTTAAAGTGAACATATAGTCACTTTTATGTTTAAAGTGTGAATATTTAGTCACTTTTATGTTTAAAGTGAATATTTAGTCACTTTTATGTTTAAAGTGTGAATATTTAGTCATTTTTATGTTTAAAGTTGATTTTTAATCACTTTTATGTTTATATTGAATATTTAGTAACTTTTATGTTTAATGTGTGAATTTTTAGTCACTTTTATGTTTAAAGTGAATATTTAGTCACTTTTATGTTTAAAGTGAATATTTAGTCACTTTTATGTTTTAATTGAATATTTAGTCACTTTTATGTTTAAAGTGAATATTTAGTCACTTTTATGTTTAAAGTGAATATTTAGTCACTTTATGTTTAAAGTGTGAATATTTAGTCATTTTTGAGTTTAAAGTGAATATTTAATCACTTTTATGTTTAAAGTGAAAATTTAGTCACTTTTATGTTTAAAGTGAATATTTAGTCACTTTTATGTTTAATGTGTGAATATTTAGTAACTTTTATGTTTAAAGTGAATATTTATTCACTTTTATATTTAAAGTGAATATTTAGTTACTTTTATGTTTAAAGTGTGGTATTTAGTCACTTTTATGTTTAAAGTGAATATTTATTGGTTAGGGTTAGGGTATTTTTAATCACTTTTATGTTTAAATTGAATATTTAGTAACTTTTATGTTTAATGTGTGAATTTTTAGTCACTTTTATGTTTAAAGTGAATATTTAGTCACTTTTATGTTTAAAGTGAATATTTAGTCACTTTTATGTTTTAATTGAATATTTAGTCACTTTTATGTTTAAAGTGAATATTTAGTCACTTTTATGTTTAAAGTGAATATTTAGTCACTTTATGTTTAAAGTGTGAATATTTAGTCACTTTTATGTTTAATGTGTGGATATTTAGTCACTGTTATGTTTAAAGTGAATATTTAGTCACTTTTATGTTTAAAGTGAATATTTAGTCACTTTTATGTTTAAAGTGAATATTTAGTCACTTTTATGTTTAAATTGAATATTTAGTCACTTTTATGTTTTTATGTTTATAATGAATATTTAGTCACTTTTATGTTTAAAGTGTGAATATTTAGTCACTTTTATGTTTAGAGTGTGAATATTTAGTCACTTTTATGTTTAAAATGTGAATATTTATTCACTTTTATGTTTAAAGTGAATATTTAGTCACTTTTATGTTTAAAGTGAATATTTAGTCACTTTTAAGTTTAAAGTGAATATTTAGTCACTTTTATTTTTAAAGTGAATCTTTAGTCACTTTTATGTTTAAAGTGTGACATTTATTCACTTTTATGTTTAAATTGAATATTAAGTCACTTTTATGTTTAAAGTGTGAATATTTAGTCACTTTTATGTTTAAAGTGAATATTTAGTCACTTTTATGTTTAAAGTGAATATTTAGTCACTTTTAAGTTTAAATATAAAATTTAGTCACTTTTATGTTTAAAGTGAATCTTTAGTCACTTTTATGTTTAAAGTGAATATTTAGTCGCTTTTATGTTTAAAGTTTGACATTTAGTCACTTTTATGTTTAAAGTGAATATTTAGTCACTTTTATGTTTAAAGTGAACATATAGTCACTTTTATGTTTAAAGTGTGAATATTTAGTCACTTTTATGTTTAAAGTGAATATTTAGTCACTTTTATGTTTAAAGTGTGAATATTTAGTCATTTTTATGTTTAAAGTTGATTTTTAATCACTTTTATGTTTAAATTGAATATTTAGTAACTTTTATGTTTAATGTGTGAATTTTTAGTCACTTTTATGTTTAAAGTGAATATTTAGTCACTTTTATGTTTAAAGTGAATATTTAGTCACTTTTATGTTTTAATTGAATATTTAGTCACTTTTATGTTTAAAGTGAATATTTAGTCACTTTTATGTTTAAAGTGAATATTTAGTCACTTTATGTTTAAAGTGTGAATATTTAGTCATTTTTATGTTTAAAGTGAATATTTAATCACTTTTATGTTTAAAGTGAAAATTTAGTCACTTTTATGTTTAAAGTGAATATTTAGTCACTTTTATGTTTAATGTGTGAATATTTAGTAACTTTTATGTTTAAAGTGAATATTTATTCACTTTTATATTTAAAGTGAATATTTAGTTACTTTTATGTTTAAAGTGTGGTATTTAGTCACTTTTATGTTTAAAGTGAATATTTATTGGTTAGGGTTAGGGTATTTTTAATCACTTTTATGTTTAAATTGAATATTTAGTAACTTTTATGTTTAATGTGTGAATTTTTAGTCACTTTTATGTTTAAAGTGAATATTTAGTCACTTTTATGTTTAAAGTGAATATTTAGTCACTTTTATGTTTTAATTGAATATTTAGTCACTTTTATGTTTAAAGTGAATATTTAGTCACTTTTATGTTTAAAGTGAATATTTAGTCACTTTATGTTTAAAGTGTGAATATTTAGTCACTTTTATGTTTAGAGTGTGAATATTTAGTCACTTTTATGTTTAAAATGTGAATATTTATTCACTTTTATGTTTAAAGTGAATATTTAGTCACTTTTATGTTTAAAGTGAATATTTAGTCACTTTTAAGTTTAAAGTGAATATTTAGTCACTTTTATTTTTAAAGTGAATCTTTAGTCACTTTTATGTTTAAAGTGTGACATTTATTCACTTTTATGTTTAAATTGAATATTAAGTCACTTTTATGTTTAAAGTGTGAATATTTAGTCACTTTTATGTTTAAAGTGAATATTTAGTCACTTTTATGTTTAAAGTGAATATTTAGTCACTTTTAAGTTTAAATATAAAATTTAGTCACTTTTATGTTTAAAGTGAATCTTTAGTCACTTTTATGTTTAAAGTGAATATTTAGTCGCTTTTATGTTTAAAGTTTGACATTTAGTCACTTTTATGTTTAAAGTGAATATTTAGTCACTTTTATGTTTAAAGTGAACATATAGTCACTTTTATGTTTAAAGTGTGAATATTTAGTCACTTTTATGTTTAAAGTGAATATTTAGTCACTTTTATGTTTAAAGTGTGAATATTTAGTCATTTTTATGTTTAAAGTTGATTTTTAATCACTTTTATGTTTAAATTGAATATTTAGTAACTTTTATGTTTAATGTGTGAATTTTTAGTCACTTTTATGTTTAAAGTGAATATTTAGTCACTTTTATGTTTAAAGTGAATATTTAGTCACTTTTATGTTTTAATTGAATATTTAGTCACTTTTATGTTTAAAGTGAATATTTAGTCACTTTTATGTTTAAAGTGAATATTTAGTCACTTTATGTTTAAAGTGTGAATATTTAGTCATTTTTATGTTTAAAGTGAATATTTAATCACTTTTATGTTTAAAGTGAAAATTTAGTCACTTTTATGTTTAAAGTGAATATTTAGTCACTTTTATGTTTAATGTGTGAATATTTAGTAACTTTTATGTTTAAAGTGAATATTTATTCACTTTTATATTTAAAGTGAATATTTAGTTACTTTTATGTTTAAAGTGTGGTATTTAGTCACTTTTATGTTTTAAGTGAATATTTATTGGTTAGGGTTAGGGTATTTTTAATCACTTTTATGTTTAAATTGAATATTTAGTAACTTTTATGTTTAATGTGTGAATTTTTAGTCACTTTTATGTTTAAAGTGAATATTTAGTCACTTTTATGTTTAAAGTGAATATTTAGTCACTTTTATGTTTTAATTGAATATTTAGTCACTTTTATGTTTAAAGTGAATATTTAGTCACTTTTATGTTTAAAGTGAATATTTAGTCACTTTATGTTTAAAGTGTGAATATTTAGTCATTTTTATGTTTAAAGTGAATATTTAATCACTTTTATGTTTAAAGTGAAAATTTAGTCACTTTTATGTTTAAAGTGAATATTTAGTCACTTTTATGTTTAATGTGTGAATATTTAGTAACTTTTATGTTTAAAGTGAATATTTATTCACTTTTATATTTAAAGTGAATATTTAGTTACTTTTATGTTTAAAGTGTGGTATTTATTCACTTTTATGTTTAAAGTGAATATTTAGTCACTTTTATGTTTAAAGTGTGATATTTAGTCACTTTTATGTTTAAAGTGTGATATTTAGTCATTTTTATGTTTAAAGTGAATATTTAGTCACTTTTATGTTTAAATTGAATATTTAGTCACTTTTATGTTTAAAGTGAATATTAAGTCACTTTTATGTTTAAAGTGTGAATATTTAGTCACTTTTATGTTTAAAGTGAATATTTAGTCACTTTTATGTTTAAAGTGAATATTTAGTCACTTTTAAGTTTAAATATAAAATTTAGTCACTTTTATGTTTAAAGTGAATCTTTAGTCACTTTTATGTTTAAAGTGAATATTTAGTCGCTTTTATGTTTAAAGTTTGACATTTAGTCACTTTTATGTTTAAAGTGAATATTTAGTCACTTTTATGTTTAAAGTGAATTTTTAGTCACTTTTATGTTTAAAGTAAATATTTAGTCACTTTTATGTCTAAAGTATTTAGTCACTTTTATGTTTAAAGTGAATATTTAGTCACTTTTATGTTTAAAGTGAATATTTAGTCACTTTTATGTTTAAAGTGTGATATTTAGTCACTTTTATGTTTAAAGTGAATATTTATTCACTTTTATGTTTAAAGTGAATATTTAGTCACTTTTATGTTTAAAGTGTGATATTTAGTCACTTTTATGTTTAAAGTGTGATATTTAGTCATTTTTTGTTTAAAGTGTGATATTTAGTCACTGTTATGTTTAAAGTGTGATATTTAGTCACTTTTATGTTTAAATTGAATATTTAGTCACTTTTATGTTTAAAGTGAATATTTAGTCACTTTTAAGTTTAAATATAAAATTTAGTCACTTTTATGTTTAAAGTGATTCTTTAGTCACTTTTATGTTTAAAGTGAATATTTAGTCGCTTTTATGTTTAAAGTTTGACATTTAGTCACTTTTATGTTTAAAGTGAATATTTAGTCACTTTTATGTTTAAAGTGAATTTTTAGTCACTTTTATGTTTAAAGTAAATATTTAGTCACTTTTATGTTTAAAGTGAATATTTAGTCACTTTTATGTTTAAAGTGAATATTTAGTCACTTTTATGTTTAAAGTGTGATATTTAGTCACTTTTATGTTTAAAGTGAATATTTATTCACTTTTATGTTTAAAGTGAATATTTAGTCACTTTTATGTTTAAAGTGTGATATTTAGTCACTTTTATGTTTAAAGTGTGATATTTTGTCATTTTTTGTTTAAAGTGTGATATTTAGTCACTGTTATGTTTAAAGTGTGATATTTAGTCACTTTTATGTTTAAATTGAATATTTAGTCACTTTTATGTTTAAAGTGAATATTTAGTCACTTTTATGTTTAAAGTGTGAATATTTTGTCATTTTTATGTTTAAAGTGAATATTTAGTCACTTTTATGTTTAAAGTGAATATTTAGTCACTTTTATGTTTAAATTGAATATTTAGTCACTTTTATGTTTAAAGTGAATATTTAGTCACTTTTATGTTTAAATTGAATATTTAGTCACTTTTATGTTTAAAGTGAATATTTAGTCACTTTTATGTTTAAAGTGTGAATTTTTTGTCATTTTTATGTTTAAAGTGAATATTTAGTCACTTTTATGTTTAATGTGTGAATATTTAGTCACTTTTATGTTTAAAATGTGAATATTTAGTCACTTTTATGTTTAAAATGGATATTTAGTCACTTTTATGTTTAAAGTAAATATTTAACAACTTTTATGTTTAAATTGAATATTTAGTCACTTTTATGTTTAAAGTGAATATTTAGTCACTTTTATGTTTAATGTGTGAATTTTTAGTCACTTTTATGTTTAAAGTGAATATTTAGTCACTTTTATGTTTAAAGTGAATATTTAGTCACTTTTATGTTTAAAGTGAATATTTAGTCACTTTTATGTTTAAATTAAATATTTAGTCACTTTTATGTTTTTATGTTTATAGTGAATATTTAGTCACTTTTATGTTTAAAGTGTGAATATTTAGTCACTTTTATGTTTAAAGTGTGATATTTAGTCACTTTTATGTTTAAAGTGAATATTTAGTCACTTTTATGTTTAAAGTGTGAATATTTAGTCACTTTTATGTTTAAAGTGAATATTTAGTCACTTTTATGTTTAAAGTGAATATTTAGTCACTTTTAAGTTTAAATATAAAATTTAGTCACTTTTATGTTTAAAGTGAATCTTTAGTCACTTTTATGTTTAAAGTGAATATTTAGTCGCTTTTATGTTTAAAGTTTGACATTTAGTCACTTTTATGTTTAAAGTAAATATTTAGTCACTTTTATGTTTAAAGTGAACATCTAGTCACTTTTATGTTTAAAGTGTGAATATTTTGTCATTTTTATGTTTAAAGTGAATATTTAGTCACTTTTATGTTTAAAGTGAATATTTAGTCACTTTTATGTTTAAATTGAATATTTAGTCACTTTTATGTTTAAAGTGAATATTTAGTCACTTTTATGTTTAAAGTAAATATTTAGTAACTTTTATGTTTAAAGTGTGAATATTTAGTCATTTTTATGTTTAAAGTTGATATTTAATCACTTTTATGTTTAAATTGAATATTTAGTAACTTTTATGTTTAAAGTGAATATTTAGTTACTTTTATGTTTAATGTGTGAATTTTTAGTCACTTTTATGTTTAAAGTGAATATTTAGTCACTTTTATGTTTAAAGTGAATATTTAGTCACTTTTATGTTTTAATTGAATATTTAGTCACTTTTATGTTTAAAGTGAATATTTAGTCACTTTTATGTTTAGAGTGAATATTTAGTCACTTTATGTTTAAAGTGTGAATATTTAGTCATTTTTATGTTTAAAGTGAATATTTAATCACTTTTATGTTTAAAGTGAAAATTTAGTCACTTTTATGTTTAAAGTGAATATTTATTCACTTTTATGTTTAATGTGTGAATATTTAGTAACTTTTATGTTTAAAGTGAATATTTATTCACTTTTATGTTTAAAGTGAATATTTAGTTACTTTTATGTTTAAAGTGTGGTATTTAGTCACTTTTATGTTTAAAGTGAATATTTATTCACTTTTATGTTTAAAGTGAATATTTAGTCACTTTTATGTTTAAAGTGTGATATTTAGTCACTTTTATGTTTAAAGTGTGACATTTATTCACTTTTATGTTTAAATTGAATATTAAGTCACTTTTATGTTTAAAGTGTGAATATTTAGTCACTTTTATGTTTAAAGTAAATATTTAGTCACTTTTATGTTTAAAGTGTGAATATTTAGTCACTTTAATGTTTAAAGTGTGAATATTTAGTCACTTTTATGTTTAAAGTGAATATTTAGTCACTTTTATGTTTAAAGTGTGATATTTAGTCACTTTTATGTTTAAAGTGAATATTTAGTCACTTTTATGTTTAAAATGAATATTTAGTCACTTTTATGTTTAAAGTGAATATTTAGTCACTTTTATGTTTAAAGTGAATATTTAGTCACTTTTATGTTTAAAGTGTGATATTTAGTCACTTTTATGTTTAAAGTGAATATTTATTCACTTTTATGTTTAAAGTGAATATTTAGTCACTTTTATGTTTAAAGTGAATATTTAGTCACTTTTATGTTTAATGTGTGGATATTTAGTCACTGTTATGTTTAAAACGAATATTTAGTCACTTTTATGTTTAAAGTGAATATTTAGTCACTTTTATGTTTAAAGTGAATATTTAGTCACTTTTATGTTTAAAGTGAATATTTAGTCACTTTTATGTTTAAATTGAATATTTAGTCACTTTTATGTTTTTATGTTTATAATGAATATTTAGTCACTTTTATGTTTAAAGTGTGAATATTTAGTCACTTTTATGTTTAGAGTGTGAATATTTAGTCACTTTTATGTTTAAAATGTGAATATTTATTCACTTTTATGTTTAAAGTGAATATTTAGTCACTTTTATGTTTAAAGTGAATATTTAGTCACTTTTAAGTTTAAAGTGAATATTTAGTCACTTTTATTTTTAAAGTGAATCTTTAGTCACTTTTATGTTTAAAGTGTGACATTTATTCACTTTTATGTTTAAATTGAATATTAAGTCACTTTTATGTTTAAAGTGTGAATATTTAGTCACTTTTATGTTTAAAGTGAATATTTAGTCACTTTTATGTTTAAAGTGAATATTTAGTCACTTTTAAGTTTAAATATAAAATTTAGTCACTTTTATGTTTAAAGTGAATCTTTAGTCACTTTTATGTTTAAAGTGAATATTTAGTCGCTTTTATGTTTAAAGTTTGACATTTAGTCACTTTTATGTTTAAAGTGAATATTTAGTCACTTTTATGTTTAAAGTGAACATATAGTCACTTTTATGTTTAAAGTGTGAATATTTAGTCACTTTTATGTTTAAATTGAATATTTAGTAACTTTTATGTTTAATGTGTGAATTTTTAGTCACTTTTATGTTTAAAGTGAATATTTAGTCACTTTTATGTTTAAAGTGAATATTTAGTCACTTTATGTTTAAAGTGTGAATATTTAGTCATTTTTATGTTTAAAGTGAAATTTAATCACTTTTATGTTTAAAGTGAAAATTTAGTCACTTTTATGTTTAAAGTGAATATTTAGTCACTTTTATGTTTAATGTGTGAATATTTAGTAACTTTTATGTTTAAAGTGAATATTTATTCACTTTTATGTTTAAAGTGAATATTTAGTTACTTTTATGTTTAAAGTGTGGTATTTAGTCACTTTTATGTTTAAAGTGAATATTTATTCACTTTTATGTTTAAAGTGAATATTTAGTCACTTTATGTTTAAAGTGTGATATTTAGTCACTTTTATGTTTAAAGTGTGATATTTAGTCATTTTTATGTTTAAAGTGAATATTTAGTCACTTTTATGTTTAAATTGAATATTTAGTCACTTTTATGTTTAAAGTGAATATTAAGTCACTTTTATGTTTAAAGTGTGAATATTTAGTCACTTTTATGTTTAAAGTGAATATTTAGTCATTTTTATGTTTAAAGTGAATATTTAGTCACTTTTAAGTTTAAATATAAAATTTAGTCACTTTTATGTTTAAAGTGAATCTTTAGTCACTTTTATGTTTAAAGTGAATATTTTATCGCTTTTATGTTTAAAGTTTGACATTTAGTCACTTTTATGTTTAAAGTGAATATTTAGTCACTTTTATGTTTAAAGTGAATTTTTAGTCACTTTTATGTTTAAAGTAAATATTTAGTCACTTTTATGTTTAAAGTATTTAGTCACTTTTATGTTTAAAGTGAATATTTAGTCACTTTTATGTTTAAAGTGAATATTTAGTCACTTTTATGTTTAAAGTGTGATATTTAGTCACTTTTATGTTTAAAGTGAATATTTATTCACTTTTATGTTTAAAGTGAATATTTAGTCACTTTTATGTTTAAAGTGTGATATTTAGTCACTTTTATGTTTAAAGTGTGATATTTAGTCATTTTTTGTTTAAAGTGTGATATTTAGTCACTGTTATGTTTAAAGTGTGATATTTAGTCACTTTTATGTTTAAATTGAATATTTAGTCACTTTTATGTTTAAAGTGAATATTTAGTCACTTTTAAGTTTAAATATAAAATTTAGTCACTTTTATGTTTAAAGTGATTCTTTAGTCACTTTTATGTTTAAAGTGAATATTTAGTCGCTTTTATGTTTAAAGTTTGACATTTAGTCACTTTTATGTTTAAAGTGAATATTTAGTCACTTTTATGTTTAAAGTGAATTTTTAGTCACTTTTATGTTTAAAGTAAATATTTAGTCACTTTTATGTTTAAAGTGAATATTTAGTCACTTTTATGTTTAAAGTGAATATTTAGTCACTTTTATGTTTAAAGTGTGATATTTAGTCACTTTTATGTTTAAAGTGAATATTTATTCACTTTTATGTTTAAAGTGAATATTTAGTCACTTTTATGTTTAAAGTGTGATATTTAGTCACTTTTATGTTTAAAGTGTGATATTTTGTCATTTTTGTTTAAAGTGTGATATTTAGTCACTGTTATGTTTAAAGTGTGATATTTAGTCACTTTTATGTTTAAATTGAATATTTAGTCACTTTTATGTTTAAAGTGAATATTTAGTCACTTTTATGTTTAAAGTGTGAATATTTTGTCATTTTTATGTTTAAAGTGAATATTTAGTCACTTTTATGTTTAAAGTGAATATTTAGTCACTTTTATGTTTAAATTGAATATTTAGTCACTTTTATGTTTAAAGTGAATATTTAGTCACTTTTATGTTTAAATTGAATATTTAGTCACTTTTATGTTTAAAGTGAATATTTAGTCACTTTTATGTTTAAAGTGTGAATTTTTTGTCATTTTTATGTTTAAAGTGAATATTTAGTCACTTTTATGTTTAATGTGTGAATATTTAGTCACTTTTATGTTTAAAATGTGAATATTTAGTCACTTTTATGTTTAAAATGGATATTTAGTCACTTTTATGTTTAAAGTAAATATTTAACAACTTTTATGTTTAAATTGAATATTTAGTCACTTTTATGTTTAAAGTGAATATTTAGTCACTTTTATGTTTAATGTGTGAATTTTTAGTCACTTTTATGTTTAAAGTGAATATTTAGTCACTTTTATGTTTAAAGTGAATATTTAGTCACTTTTATGTTTAAAGTGAATATTTAGTCACTTTTATGTTTAAATTAAATATTTAGTCACTTTTATGTTTTTATGTTTATAGTGAATATTTAGTCACTTTTATGTTTAAAGTGTGAATATTTAGTCACTTTTATGTTTAAAGTGTGATATTTAGTCACTTTTATGTTTAAAGTGAATATTTAGTCACTTTTATGTTTAAAGTGTGAATATTTAGTCACTTTTATGTTTAAAGTGAATATTTAGTCACTTTTATGTTTAAAGTGAATATTTAGTCACTTTTATGTTTAAATTGAATATTTAGTCACTTTTATGTTTAAAGTGAATATTTAGTCACTTTTATGTTTAAAGTAAATATTTAGTAACTTTTATGTTTAAAGTGTGAATATTTAGTCATTTTTATGTTTAAAGTTGATATTTAATCACTTTTATGTTTAAATTGAATATTTAGTAACTTTTATGTTTAAAGTGAATCTTTAGTCACTTTTATGTTTAAAGTGAATATTTAGTCGCTTTTATGTTTAAAGTTTGACATTTAGTCACTTTTATGTTTAAAGTAAATATTTAGTCACTTTTATGTTTAAAGTGAACATCTAGTCACTTTTATGTTTAAAGTGTGAATATTTTGTCATTTTTATGTTTAAAGTGAATATTTAGTCACTTTTATGTTTAAAGTGAATATTTAGTCACTTTTATGTTTAAATTGAATATTTAGTCACTTTTATGTTTAAAGTGAATATTTAGTCACTTTTATGTTTAAAGTAAATATTTAGTAACTTTTATGTTTAAAGTGTGAATATTTAGTCATTTTTATGTTTAAAGTTGATATTTAATCACTTTTATGTTTAAATTGAATATTTAGTAACTTTTATGTTTAAAGTGAATATTTAGTCACTTTTATGTTTAATGTGTGAATTTTTAGTCACTTTTATGTTTAAAGTGAATATTTAGTCACTTTTATGTTTAAAGTGAATATTTAGTCACTTTTATGTTTTAATTGAATATTTAGTCACTTTTATGTTAAAGTGAATATTTAGTCACTTTTATGTTTAGAGTGAATATTTAGTCACTTTATGTTTAAAGTGTGAATATTTAGTCATTTTTATGTTTAAAGTGAATATTTAATCACTTTTATGTTTAAAGTGAAAATTTAGTCACTTTTATGTTTAAAGTGAATATTTATTCACTTTTATGTTTAATGTGTGAATATTTAGTAACTTTTATGTTTAAAGTGAATATTTATTCACTTTTATGTTTAAAGTGAATATTTAGTTACTTTTATGTTTAAAGTGTGGTATTTAGTCACTTTTATGTTTAAAGTGAATATTTATTCACTTTTATGTTTAAAGTGAATATTTAGTCACTTTTATGTTTAAAGTGTGATATTTAGTCACTTTTATGTTTAAAGTGTGATATTTAGTCATTTTTATGTTTAAGTGAATATTTAGTCACTTTTATGTTTAAATTGAATATTTAGTCACTTTTATGTTTAAAGTGAATATTAAGTCACTTTTATGTTTAAAGTGTGAATATTTAGTCACTTTTATGTTTAAAGTGAATATTTAGTCACTTTTATGTTTAAAGTGAATATTTAGTCACTTTAAAGTTTAAATATAAAATTTAGTCACTTTTATGTTTAAAGTGAATCTTTAGTCACTTTTATGTTTAAAGTGAATATTTAGTCGCTTTTATGTTTAAAGTTTGACATTTAGTCACTTTTATGTTTAAAGTGAATATTTAGTCAATTTTATGTTTAAAGTGAATTTTTAGTCACTTTTATGTTTTAAGTAAATATTTAGTCACTTTTATGTTTAAAGTATTTAGTCACTTTTATGTTTAAAGTGAATATTTAGTCACTTTTATGTTTAAAGTGAATATTTAGTCACTTTTATGTTTAAAGTGTGATATTTAGTCACTTTTATGTTTAAAGTGAATATTTATTCACTTTTATGTTTAAAGTGAATATTTAGTCACTTTTATGTTTAAAGTGTGATATTTAGTCACTTTTATGTTTAAAGTGTGATATTTAGTCATTTTTTGTTTAAAGTGTGATATTTAGTCACTGTTATGTTTAAAGTGTGATATTTAGTCACTTTTATGTTTAAATTGAATATTTAGTCACTTTTATGTTTAAAGTGAATATTTAGTCACTTTTATGTTTAAAGTGTGAATATTTTGTCATTTTTATGTTTAAAGTGAATATTTAGTCACTTTTATGTTTAAAGTGAATATTGAGTCACTTTTATGTTTAAATTGAATATTTAGTCACTTTTATGTTTAAAGTGAATATTTAGTCACTTTTATGTTTAAATTGAATATTTAGTCACTTTTATGTTTAAAGTGAATATTTAGTCACTTTTATGTTTAAAGTGTGAATTTTTTGTCATTTTTATGTTTAAAGTGAATATTTAGTCCCTTTTATGTTTAATGTGTGAATATTTAGTCACTTTTATGTTTAAAATGTGAATATTTAGTCACTTTTATGTTTAAAATGGATATTTAGTCACTTTTATGTTTAAAGTAAATATTTAACAACTTTTATGTTTAAATTGAATATTTAGTCACTTTTATGTTTAAAGTGAATATTTAGTCACTTTTATGTTTAATGTGTAAATATTTAGTCACTTTATGTTTAAAGTGAATATTTAGTCACTTTTATGTTTAAAGTAAATATTTAGTCACTTTTATGTTTAAAGTGAATATTTAGTCACTTTTATGTTTAAATTGAATATTTAGTCACTTTTATGTTTTTATGTTTATAGTGAATATTTAGTCACTTTTATGTTTAAAGTGTGAATATTTAGTCACTTTTATGTTTAAAGTGTGAATATTTAGTCACTTTTATGTTTAAAATGTGAATATTTAGTCACTTTTATGTTTAAAGTGTGAATATTTAGTCACTTTTATGTTTAAAGTGTGAATATTTAGTCACTTTTATGTTTAAAATGTGAATATTTAGTCACTTTTATGTTTAAAGTGAATATTTAGTCACTTTTATGTTTAAAGTGAATATTTAGTCACTTTTAAGTTTAAAGTGAATATTTAGTAACTTTTATTTTTAAAGTAAATCTTTAGTCACTTTTATGTTTAAAGTGTGACATTTATTCACTTTTATGTTTAAATTGAATATTAAGTCACTTTTATGTTTAAAGTGTGAATATTTAGTCACTTTTATGTTTAAAGTAAATATTTAGTCACTTTTATGTTTAAAGTGTGAATATTTAGTCACTTTAATGTTTAAAGTGTGAATATTTAGTCACTTTTATGTTTAAAGTGAATATTTAGTCACTTTTATGTTTAAAGTGTGATATTTAGTCACTTTTATGTTTAAAGTGAATATTTAGTCACTTTTATGTTTAAAATGAATATTTAGTCACTTTTATGTTTAAAGTGAATATTTAGTCACTTTTATGTTTAAAGTGAATATTTAGTCACTTTTATGTTTAAAGTGTGATATTTAGTCACTTTTATGTTTAAAGTAAATATTTATTCACTTTTATGTTTAAAGTGAATATTTAGTCACTTTTATGTTTAAAGTGTGATATTTAGTCACTTTTATGTTTAAAGTGTGATATTTAGTCATTTTATGTTTAAAGTGTGATATTTAGTCACTGTTATGTTTAAAGTGTGTTATTTACTCACTTTTATGTTTAAATTGAATATTTAGTCACTTTTATGTTTAAAGTGAATATTTAGTCAGTTTTATGTTTAAAGTGTGAATATTTTGTCATTTTTATGTTTAAAGTGAATATTTAGTCACTTTTATGTTTAAAGTGAATATTTAGTCACTTTTATGTTTAAATTGAATATTTAGTCACTTTTATGTTTAAAGTGAATATTTAGTCACTTTTATGTTTAAATTGAATATTTAGTCACTTTTATGTTTAAAGTGAATATTTAGTCACTTTTATGTTTAAAGTGTGAATATTTTGTCATTTTTACGTTTAAAGTGAATATTTAGTCACTTTTATGTTTAATGTGTGAATATTTAGTCACTTTTATGTTTAAAATGTGAATATTTAGTCACTTTTATTTTTAAAATGGATATTTAGTCACTTTTATGTTTAAAGTGAATATTTAACAACTTTTATGTTTAAATTGAATATTTAGTCACTTTTATGTTTAAAGTGAATATTTAGTCACTTTTATGTTTAAAGTGTGATATTTAGTCACTTTTATGTTTAAAGTGAATATTTATTCACTTTTATGTTTAAAGTGAATATTTAGTCACTTTTATGTTTAAAGTGTGATATTTAGTCACTTTTATGTTTAAAGTGTGATATTTAGTCATTTTTTGTTTAAAGTGTGATATTTAGTCACTGTTATGTTTAAAGTGTGATATTTAGTCACTTTTATGTTTAAATTGAATATTTAGTCACTTTTATGTTTAAAGTGAATATTTAGTCACTTTTATGTTTAAAGTGTGAATATTTTGTCATTTTTATGTTTAAAGTGAATATTTAGTCACTTTTATGTTTAAAGTGAATATTTAGTCACTTTTATGTTTAAATTGAATATTTAGTCACTTTTATGTTTAAAGTGAATATTTAGTCACTTTTATGTTTAAATTGAATATTTAGTCACTTTTATGTTTAAAGTGAATATTTAGTCACTTTTATGTTTAAAGTGTGAATTTTTTGTCATTTTTATGTTTAAAGTGAATATTTAGTCACTTTTATGTTTAATGTGTGAATATTTAGTCACTTTTATGTTTAAAATGTGAATATTTAGTCACTTTTATGTTTAAAATGGATATTTAGTCACTTTTTTGTTTAAAGTAAATATTTAACAACTTTTATGTTTAAATTGAATATTTAGTCACTTTTATGTTTAAAGTGAATATTTAGTCACTTTTATGTTTAATGTGTGAATATTTAGTCACTTTTATGTTTAAAGTGAATATTTAGTCACTTTTATGTTTAAAGTGAATATTTAGTCACTTTTATGTTTAAAGTGAATATTTAGTCACTTTTATGTTTAAATTGAATATTTAGTCACTTTTATGTTTTTATGTTTATAGTGAATATTTAGTCACTTTTATGTTTAAAGTGTGAATATTTAGTCACTTTTATGTTTAAAGTGTGATATTTAGTCACTTTTATGTTTAAAGTGAATATTTAGTCACTTTTATGTTTAAAGTGTGAATATTTAGTCAATTTTATGTTTAAAGTGAATATTTAGTCACTTTTATGTTTAAAGTGAACATTTAGTCACTTTTAAGTTTAAATATAAAATTTAGTCACTTTTATGTTTAAAGTGAACATATAGTCACTTTTATGTTTAAAGTGTGAATATTTTGTCATTTTTATGTTTAAAGTGAATATTTAGTCACTTTTATGTTTAAAGTGAATATTTAGTCACTTTTATGTTTAAATTGAATATTTAGTCATTTTTATGTTTAAAGTGAATATTTAGTCACTTTTATGTTTAAAGTGAATATTTAGTCACTTTTATGTTTAAAGTGTGAATATTTAGTCATTTTTATGTTTAAAGTTGATATTTAATCACTTTTATGTTTAAATTGAATATTTAGTAACTTTTATGTTTAAAGTGAATATTTAGTCACTTTTATGTTTAATGTGTGAATTTTTAGTCACTTTTATGTTTAAAGTGAATATTTAGTCACTTTTATGTTTAAAGTGAATATTTAGTCACTTTTATGTTTTAATTGAATATTTAGTCACTTTTATGTTTAAAGTGAATATTTAGTCACTTTTATGTTTAAAGTGAATATTTAGTCATTTTATGTTTAAAGTGTGAATATTTAGTCATTTTTATGTTTAAAGTGAATATTTAATCACTTTTAGGTTTAAAGTGAAAATTTAGTCACTTTTATGTTTAAAGTGAATATTTAGTCACTTTTATGTTTAATGTGTGAATATTTAGTAACTTTTATGTTTAAAGTGAATATTTATTCACTTTTATGTTTAAAGTGAATATTTAGTTACTTTTATGTTTAAAGTGTGGTATTTAGTCACTTTTATGTTTAAAGTGAATTTTTATTCACTTTTATGTTTAAAGTGAATATTTAGTCACTTTTATGTTTAAAGTGTGATATTTAGTCACTTTTATGTTTAAAGTGTGATATTTAGTCATTTTTATGTTTAAAGTGAATATTTAGTCACTTTTATGTTTAAATTGAATATTTAGTCACTTTTATGTTTAAAGTGAATATTGAGTCACTTTTATGTTTAAAGTGTGAATATTTAGTCACTTTTATGTTTAAAGTGAATATTTAGTCACTTTTATGTTTAAAGTGAATATTTAGTCACTTTTAAGTTTAAATATAAAATTTAGTCACTTTTATGTTTAAAGTGAATCTTTAGTCACTTTTATGTTTAAAGTGAATATTTAGTCGCTTTTATGTTTAAAGTTTGACATTAAGTCACTTTTATGTTTAAAGTGAATATTTAGTCACTTTTATGTTTAAAGTGAATTTTTAGTCACTTTTATGTTTAAAGTAAATATTTAGTCACTTTTATGTTTAAAGTATTTAGTCACTTTTATGTTTAAAGTGAATATTTAGTCACTTTTATGTTTAAAGTGAATATTTAGTCACTTTTATGTTTAAAGTGTGATATTTAGTCACTTTTATGTTTAAAGTGAATATTTATTCACTTTTATGTTTAAAGTGAATATTTAGTCACTTTTATGTTTAAAGTGTGATATTTAGTCACTTTTATGTTTAAAGTGTGATATTTAGTCATTTTTTGTTTAAAGTGTGATATTTAGTCACTGTTATGTTTAAAGTGTGATATTTAGTCACTTTTATGTTTAATTGAATATTTAGTCACTTTTATGTTTAAAGTGAATATTTAGTCACTTTTATGTTTAAAGTGTGAATATTTTGTCATTTTTATGGTTAAAGTGAATATTTAGTCACTTTTATGTTTAAAGTGAATATTTAGTCACTTTTATGTTTAAATTGAATATTTAGTCACTTTTATGTTTAAAGTGAATATTTAGTCACTTTTATGTTTAAATTGAATATTTAGTCACTTTTATGTTTAAAGTGAATATTTAGTCACTTTTATGTTTAAAGTGTGCATTTTTGTCATTTTTATGTTTAAAGTGAATATTTAGTCACTTTTATGTTTAATGTGTGAATATTTAGTCACTTTTATGTTTAAAATGTGAATATTTAGTCACTTTTATGTTTAAAATGGATATTTAGTCACTTTTATGTTTAAAGTAAATATTTAACAACTTTTATGTTTAAATTGAATATTTAGTCACTTTTATGTTTAAAGTGAATATTTAGTCACTTTTATGTTTAAAGTGTGATATTTAGTCACTTTTATGTTTAAAGTGAATATTTAGTCACTTTTATGTTTAAAATGAATATTTAGTCACTTTTATGTTTAAAGTGAATATTTAGTCACTTTTATGTTTAAAGTGAATATTTAGTCACTTTTATGTTTAAAGTGTGATATTTAGTCACTTTTATGTTTAAAGTGAATATTTATTCACTTTTATGTTTAAATTGAATATTTAGTCACTTTTATGTTTAAAGTGAATATTTAGTCACTTTTATGTTTAAATTGAATATTTAGTCACTTTTATGTTTAAAGTGAATATTTAGTCACTTTTATGTTTAAAGTGTGAATTTTTTGTCATTTTTATGTTTAAAGTGAATATTTAGTCACTTTTATGTTTAATGTGTGAATATTTAGTCACTTTTATGTTTAAAATGTGAATATTTAGTCACTTTTATGTTTAAAATGGATATTTAGTCACTTTTTTGTTTAAAGTAAATATTTAACAACTTTTATGTTTAAATTGAATATTTAGTCACTTTTATGTTTAAAGTGAATATTTAGTCACTTTTATGTTTAATGTGTGAATATTTAGTCACTTTTATGTTTAAAGTGAATATTTAGTCACTTTTATGTTTAAAGTGAATATTTAGTCACTTTTATGTTTAAAGTGAATATTTAGTCACTTTTATGTTTAAATTGAATATTTAGTCACTTTTATGTTTTTATGTTTATAGTGAATATTTAGTCACTTTTATGTTTAAAGTGTGAATATTTAGTCACTTTTATGTTTAAAGTGTGATATTTAGTCACTTTTATGTTTAAAGTGAATATTTAGTCACTTTTATGTTTAAAGTGTGAATATTTAGTCAATTTTATGTTTAAAGTGAATATTTAGTCACTTTTATGTTTAAAGTGAACATTTAGTCACTTTTAAGTTTAAATATAAAATTTAGTCACTTTTATGTTTAAAGTGAACATATAGTCACTTTTATGTTTAAAGTGTGAATATTTTGTCATTTTTATGTTTAAAGTGAATATTTAGTCACTTTTATGTTTAAAGTGAATATTTAGTCACTTTTATGTTTAAATTGAATATTTAGTCATTTTTATGTTTAAAGTGAATATTTAGTCACTTTTATGTTTAAAGTGAATATTTAGTCACTTTTATGTTTAAAGTGTGAATATTTAGTCATTTTTATGTTTAAAGTTGATATTTAATCACTTTTATGTTTAAATTGAATATTTAGTAACTTTTATGTTTAAAGTGAATATTTAGTCACTTTTATGTTTAATGTGTGAATTTTTAGTCACTTTTATGTTTAAAGTGAATATTTAGTCACTTTTATGTTTAAAGTGAATATTTAGTCACTTTTATGTTTTAATTGAATATTTAGTCACTTTTATGTTTAAAGTGAATATTTAGTCACTTTTATGTTTAAAGTGAATATTTAGTCATTTTATGTTTAAAGTGTGAATATTTAGTCATTTTTATGTTTAAAGTGAATATTTAATCACTTTTATGTTTAAAGTGAAAATTTAGTCACTTTTATGTTTAAAGTGAATATTTAGTCACTTTTATGTTTAATGTGTGAATATTTAGTAACTTTTATGTTTAAAGTGAATATTTATTCACTTTTATGTTTAAAGTGAATAATTAGTTACTTTTATGTTTAAAGTGTGGTATTTAGTCACTTTTATGTTTAAAGTGAATTTTTATTCACTTTTATGTTTAAAGTGAATATTTAGTCACTTTTATGTTTAAAGTGTGATATTTAGTCACTTTTATGTTTAAAGTGTGATATTTAGTCATTTTTATGTTTAAAGTGAATATTTAGTCACTTTTATGTTTAAATTGAATATTTAGTCACTTTTATGTTTAAAGTGAATATTGAGTCACTTTTATGTTTAAAGTGTGAATATTTAGTCACTTTTATGTTTAAAGTGAATATTTAGTCACTTTTATGTTTAAAGTGAATACTTAGTCACTTTTAAGTTTAAATATAAAATTTAGTCACTTTTATGTTTAAAGTGAATCTTTAGTCACTTTTATGTTTAAAGTGAATATTTAGTCGCTTTTATGTTTAAAGTTTGACATTAAGTCACTTTTATGTTTAAAGTGAATATTTAGTCACTTTTATGTTTAAAGTGAATTTTTAGTCACTTTTATGTTTAAAGTAAATATTTAGTCACTTTTATGTTTAAAGTATTTAGTCACTTTTATGTTTAAAGTGAATATTTAGTCACTTTTATGTTTAAAGTGAATATTTAGTCACTTTTATGTTTAAAGTGTGATATTTAGTCACTTTTATGTTTAAAGTGAATATTTATTCACTTTTATGTTTAAAGTGAATATTTAGTCACTTTTATGTTTAAAGTGTGATATTTAGTCACTTTTATGTTTAAAGTGTGATATTTAGTCATTTTTTGTTTAAAGTGTGATATTTAGTCACTGTTATGTTTAAAGTGTGATATTTAGTCACTTTTATGTTTAATTGAATATTTAGTCACTTTTATGTTTAAAGTGAATATTTAGTCACTTTTATGTTTAAAGTGTGAATATTTTGTCATTTTTATGGTTAAAGTGAATATTTAGTCACTTTTATGTTTAAAGTGAATATTTAGTCACTTTTATGTTTAAATTGAATATTTAGTCACTTTTATGTTTAAAGTGAATATTTAGTCACTTTTATGTTTAAATTGAATATTTAGTCACTTTTATGTTTAAAGTGAATATTTAGTCACTTTTATGTTTAAAGTGTGCATTTTTGTCATTTTTATGTTTAAAGTGAATATTTAGTCACTTTTATGTTTAATGTGTGAATATTTAGTCACTTTTATGTTTAAAATGTGAATATTTAGTCACTTTTATGTTTAAAATGGATATTTAGTCACTTTTATGTTTAAAGTAAATATTTAACAACTTTTATGTTTAAATTGAATATTTAGTCACTTTTATGTTTAAAGTGAATATTTAGTCACTTTTATGTTTAATGTGTGAATATTTAGTCACTTTTATGTTTAAAGTGAATATTTAGTCACTTTTATGTTTAAAGTGAATATTTAGTCACTTTTATGTTTAAAGTGAATATTTAGTCACTTTTATGTTTAAATTGAATATTTAGTCACTTTTATGTTTTTATGTTTATAGTGAATATTTAGTCACTTTTATGTTTAAAGTGTGAATATTTAGTCACTTTTATGTTTAAAGTGTGAATATTTAGTCACTTTTATGTTTAAAATGTGAATATTTAGTCATTTTTATGTTTAAAGTGAATATTTAGTCACTTTTATGTTTAAATTGAATATTTAGTCACTTTTAAGTTTAAAGTGAATATTTAGTCACTTTTATTTTTAAAGTAAATCTTTAGTCACTTTTATGTTTAAAGTGTGACATTTATTCACTTTTATGTTTAAATTGAATATTAAGTCACTTTTATGTTTAAAGTGTGAATATTTAGTCACTTTTATGTTTAAAGTAAATATTTAGTCACTTTTATGTTTAAAGTGTGAATATTTAGTCACTTTAATGTTTAAAGTGTGAATATTTAGTCACTTTTATGTTTAAAGTGAATATTTAGTCACTTTTATGTTTAAAGTGTGATATTTAGTCACTTTTATGTTTAAAGTGAATATTTAGTCACTTTTATGTTTAAAATGAATATTTAGTCACTTTTATGTTTAAAGTGAATATTTAGTCACTTTTATGTTTAAAGTGAATATTTAGTCACTTTTATGTTTAAAGTGTGATATTTAGTCACTTTTATGTTTAAAGTGAATATTTATTCACTTTTATGTTTAAAGTGAATATTTAGTCACTTTTATGTTTAAAGTGAATATTTAGTCACTTTTATGTTTAATGTGTGGATATTTAGTCACTGTTATGTTTAAAGTGAATATTTAGTCACTTTTATGTTTAAAGTGAATATTTAGTCACTTTTATGTTTAAAGTGAATATTTAGTCACTTTTATGTTTAAATTGAATATTTAGTCACTTTTATGTTTTTATGTTTATAATGAATATTTAGTCACTTTTATGTTTAAAGTGTGAATATTTAGTCACTTTTATGTTTAAAGTGTGAATATTTAGTCACTTTTATGTTTAAAATGTGAATATTTATTCACTTTTATGTTTAAAGTGAATATTTAGTCACTTTTATGTTTAAAGTGAATATTTAGTCACTTTTAAGTTTAAAGTGAATATTTAGTCACTTTTATTTTTAAAGTGAATCTTTAGTCACTTTTATGTTTAAAGTGTGACATTTATTCACTTTTATGTTTAAATTGAATAATTAGTCACTTTTATGTTTAAAGTGTGAATATTTAGTCACTTTTATGTTTAAAGTAAATATTTAGTCACTTTTATGTTTAAAGTGTGAATATTTAGTCACTTTAATGTTTAAAGTGTGAATATTTAGTCACTTTTATGTTTAAAGTGAATATTTTGTCACTTTTATGTATAAAGTGTGAATATTTAGTCACTTTTATGTTTAAAGTGAATATTTACTCACTTTTATGTTTAAAGTGAATATTTAGTCACTTTTAAGTTTAAATATAAAATTTAGTCACTTTTATGTTTAAAGTGAATCTTTAGTCACTTTTATGTTTAAAGTGAATATTTAGTCACTTTTATGTTTAAAGTGAATATTTAGTCACTTTTATGTTTAAAGCGTGATATTTAGTCACTTTTATGTTTAAAGTGAATATTTATTCACTTTTATGTTTAAAGTGAATATTTAGTCACTTTTATGTTTAAAGTGTGATATTTAGTCACTTTTATGTTTAAAGTGTGATATTTAGTCATTTTATGTTTAAAGTGTGATATTTAGTCACTGTTATGTTTAAAGTGTGATATTTAGTCACTTTTATGTTTAAATTGAATATTTAGTCACTTTTAGGTTTAAAGTGAATATTTAGTCACTTTTATGTTTAAAGTGTGAATATTTTGTCATTTTCATGTTTAAAGTGAATATTTAGTCACTTTTATGTTTAAAGTGAATATTTAGTCACTTTTATGTTTAAATTGAATATTTAGTCACTTTTATGTTTAAAGTGAATATTTAGTCACTTTTATGTTTAAATTGAATATTTAGTCACTTTTATGTTTAAAGTGGATATTTAGTCACTTTTATGTTTAAAGTGTGAATATTTTGTCATTTTTATGTTTAAAGTGAATATTTAGTCACTTTTATGTTTAATGTGTGAATATTTAGTCGCTTTTATGTTTAAAATGTGAATATTTAGTCATTTTTATGTTTAAAATGGATATTTAGTCACTTTTATGTTTAAAGTGAATATTTAACAACTTTTATGTTTAAATTGAATATTTAGTCACTTTTATGTTTAAAGTGAATATTTAGTCACTTTTATGTTTAATGTGTGAATATTTAGTCACTTTTATGTTTAAAATGTGAATATTTAGTCACTTTTATGTTTAAAGTGAATATTTAGTCACATTTATGTTTAAAGTGAATATTTAGTCACTTTTCAGTTTAAAGTGAATATTTAGTCACTTTTATTTTTAAAGTGAATCTTTAGTCACTTTTATGTTTAAAGTGTGACATTTATTTACTTTTATGTTTAAATTGAATATTAAGTCACTTTTATGTTTAAAGTGTGAATATTTAGTCACTTTTATGTTTAAAGTAAATATTTAGTCACTTTTATGTTTAAAGTGTGAATATTTAGTCACTTTAATGTTTAAAGTGTGAATATTTAGTCACTTTTATGTTTAAAGTGAATATTTTGTCACTTTTATGTTTAAAGTGTGAATATTTAGTCACTTTTATGTTTAAAGTGAATATTTAGTCACTTTTATGTTTAAAGTGAATATTTAGTCACTTTTAAGTTTAAAGTGAACATATAGTCACTTTTATGTTTAAAGTGAATATTTAGTCACTTTTATGTTTAAAGTGAATATTTAGTCACTTTTATGTTTAAATTGAATATTTAGTCACTTTTATGTTTAAAGTGAATATTTAGTCACTTTTATGTTTAAAGTGAATATTTAGTCACTTTTATGTTTAAAGTGTGAATATTTAGTCATTTTTATGTTTAAAGTGGATATTTAATCACTTTTATGTTTAAATTAAATATTTAGTAACTTTTATGTTTAAAGTGAATATTTAGACACTTTTATGTTTAATGTGTGAATTTTTAGTCACTTTTATGTTTAAAGTGAATATTTAGTCACTTTTATGTTTAAAGTGAATATTTAGTCACTTTTATGTTTTAATTGAATATTTAGTCACTTTTATGTTTAAAGTGAATATTTAGTCACTTTTATGTTTAAAGTGAATATTTAGTCACTTTATGTTTAAAGTGTGAATATTTAGTCATTTTTATGTTTAAAGTGAATATTTAATCACTTTTATGTTTAAAGTGAAAATTTAGTCACTTTTATGTTTAAAGTGAATATTTAGTCACTTTTATGTTTAATGTGTGAATATTTAGTAACTTTTATGTTTAAAGTGAATATTTATTCACTTTTATGTTTAAAGTGAATATTTAGTTACTTTTATGTTTAAAGTGTGGTATTTAGTCACTTTTATGTTTAAAGTGAATATTTATTCACTTTTATGTTTAAAGTGAATATTTAGTCACTTTTATGTTTAAAGTGTGATATTTAGTCACTTTTATGTTTAAAGTGAATATTTAGTCACTTTTATGTTTAAAATGAATATTTAGTCACTTTTATGTTTAAAGTGAATATTTAGTCACTTTTATGTTTAAAGTGAATATTTAGTCACTTTTATGTTTAAAGTGTGATATTTAGTCACTTTTATGTTTAAAGTGAATATTTATTCACTTTTATGTTTAAAGTGAATATTTAGTCACTTTTATGTTTAAAGTGAATATTTAGTCACTTTTATGTTTAATGTGTGGATATTTAGTCACTGTTATGTTTAAAGTGAATATTTAGTCACTTTTATGTTTAAAGTGAATATTTAGTCACTTTTATGTTTAAAGTGAATATTTAGTCACTTTTATGTTTAAATTGAATATTTAGTCACTTTTATGTTTTTATGTTTATAATGAATATTTAGTCACTTTTATGTTTAAAGTGTGAATATTTAGTCACTTTTATGTTTAAAGTGTGAATATTTAGTCACTTTTATGTTTAAAATGTGAATATTTATTCACTTTTATGTTTAAAGTGAATATTTAGTCACTTTTATGTTTAAAGTGAATATTTAGTCACTTTTAAGTTTAAAGTGAATATTTAGTCACTTTTATTTTTAAAGTGAATCTTTAGTCACTTTTATGTTTAAAGTGTGACATTTATTCACTTTTATGTTTAAATTGAATAATTAGTCACTTTTATGTTTAAAGTGTGAATATTTAGTCACTTTTATGTTTAAAGTAAATATTTAGTCACTTTTATGTTTAAAGTGTGAATATTTAGTCACTTTAATGTTTAAAGTGTGAATATTTAGTCACTTTTATGTTTAAAGTGAATATTTTGTCACTTTTATGTATAAAGTGTGAATATTTAGTCACTTTTATGTTTAAAGTGAATATTTACTCACTTTTATGTTTAAAGTGAATATTTAGTCACTTTTAAGTTTAAATATAAAATTTAGTCACTTTTATGTTTAAAGTGAATCTTTAGTCACTTTTATGTTTAAAGTGAATATTTAGTCACTTTTATGTTTAAAGTGAATATTTAGTCACTTTTATGTTTAAAGCGTGATATTTAGTCACTTTTATGTTTAAAGTGAATATTTATTCACTTTTATGTTTAAAGTGAATATTTAGTCACTTTTATGTTTAAAGTGTGATATTTAGTCACTTTTATGTTTAAAGTGTGATATTTAGTCATTTTATGTTTAAAGTGTGATATTTAGTCACTGTTATGTTTAAAGTGTGATATTTAGTCACTTTTATGTTTAAATTGAATATTTAGTCACTTTTAGGTTTAAAGTGAATATTTAGTCACTTTTATGTTTAAAGTGTGAATATTTTGTCATTTTCATGTTTAAAGTGAATATTTAGTCACTTTTATGTTTAAAGTGAATATTTAGTCACTTTTATGTTTAAATTGAATATTTAGTCACTTTTATGTTTAAAGTGAATATTTAGTCACTTTTATGTTTAAATTGAATATTTAGTCACTTTTATGTTTAAAGTGGATATTTAGTCACTTTTATGTTTAAAGTGTGAATATTTTGTCATTTTTATGTTTAAAGTGAATATTTAGTCACTTTTATGTTTAATGTGTGAATATTTAGTCGCTTTTATGTTTAAAATGTGAATATTTAGTCATTTTTATGTTTAAAATGGATATTTAGTCACTTTTATGTTTAAAGTGAATATTTAACAACTTTTATGTTTAAATTGAATATTTAGTCACTTTTATGTTTAAAGTGAATATTTAGTCACTTTTATGTTTAATGTGTGAATATTTAGTCACTTTTATGTTTAAAATGTGAATATTTAGTCACTTTTATGTTTAAAGTGAATATTTAGTCACATTTATGTTTAAAGTGAATATTTAGTCACTTTTCAGTTTAAAGTGAATATTTAGTCACTTTTATTTTTAAAGTGAATCTTTAGTCACTTTTATGTTTAAAGTGTGACATTTATTTACTTTTATGTTTAAATTGAATATTAAGTCACTTTTATGTTTAAAGTGTGAATATTTAGTCACTTTTATGTTTAAAGTAAATATTTAGTCACTTTTATGTTTAAAGTGTGAATATTTAGTCACTTTAATGTTTAAAGTGTGAATATTTAGTCACTTTTATGTTTAAAGTGAATATTTTGTCACTTTTATGTTTAAAGTGTGAATATTTAGTCACTTTTATGTTTAAAGTGAATATTTAGTCACTTTTATGTTTAAAGTGAATATTTAGTCACTTTTAAGTTTAAATATAAAATTTAGTCACTTTTATGTTTAAAGTGAATCTTTAGTCACTTTTATGTTTAAAGTGAATATTTAGTCGCTTTTATGTTTAAAGTTTGACATTTAGTCACTTTTATGTTTAAAGTGAATATTTAGTCACTTTTATGTTTAAAGTGAACATATAGTCACTTTTATGTTTAAAGTGTGAATATTTTGTCATTTTTATGTTTAAAGTGAATATTTAGTCACTTTTATGTTTAAAGTGAATATTTAGTCACTTTTATGTTTAAATTGAATATTTAGTCACTTTTATGTTTAAAGTGAATATTTAGTCACTTTTATGTTTAAAGTGAATATTTAGTCACTTTTATGTTTAAAGTGTGAATATTTAGTCATTTTTATGTTTAAAGTGGATATTTAATCACTTTTATGTTTAAATTAAATATTTAGTAACTTTTATGTTTAAAGTGAATATTTAGACACTTTTATGTTTAATGTGTGAATTTTTAGTCACTTTTATGTTTAAAGTGAATATTTAGTCACTTTTATGTTTAAAGTGAATATTTAGTCACTTTTATGTTTTAATTGAATATTTAGTCACTTTTATGTTTAAAGTGAATATTTAGTCACTTTTATGTTTAAAGTGAATATTTAGTCACTTTATGTTTAAAGTGTGAATATTTAGTCATTTTTATGTTTAAAGTGAATATTTAATCACTTTTATGTTTAAAGTGAAAATTTAGTCACTTTTATGTTTAAAGTGAATATTTAGTCACTTTTATGTTTAATGTGTGAATATTTAGTAACTTTTATGTTTAAAGTGAATATTTAGTTACTTTTATGTTTAAAGTGTGGTATTTAGTCACTTTTATGTTTAAAGTGAATATTTATTCACTTTTATGTTTAAAGTGAATATTTAGTCACTTTTATGTTTAAAGTGTGATATTTAGTCACTTTTATGTTTAAAGTGTGATATTTAGTCATTTTTATGTTTAAAGTGAATATTTAGTCACTTTTATGTTTAAATTGAATATTTAGTCACTTTTATGTTTAAAGTGAATATTTAGTCACTTTTATGTTTAAAGTGTGAATATTTAGTCACTTTTATGTTTAAAGTAAATATTTAGTCACTTTTATGTTTAAAGAGAATATTTAGTCACTTTTAAGTTTAAATATAAAATTTAGTCACTTTTATGTTTAAAGTGAATCTTTAGTCACTTTTATGTTTAAAGTGAATATTTAGTCGCTTTTATGTTTAAAGTTTGACATTTAGTCACTTTTATGTTTAAAGTGAATATTTAGTCACTTTTATGTTTAAAGTGAATTTTTAGTCACTTTTATGTTTAAAGTAAATATTTAGTCACTTTTATGTTTAAAGTATTTAGTCACTTTTATGTTTAAAGTGAATATTTAGTCACTTTTATGTTTAAAGTGAATATTTAGTCACTTTTATGTTTAAAGTGTGATATTTAGTCACTTTTATGTTTAAAGTGAATATTTATTCACTTTTATGTTTAAAGTGAATATTTAGTCACTTTTATGTTTAAAGTGTGATATTTAGTCACTTTTATTTTAAAGTGTGATATTTAGTCATTTTATGTTTAAAGTGTGATATTTAGTCACTGTTATGTTTAAAGTGTGATATTTAGTCACTTTTATGTTTAAATTGAATATTTAGTCACTTTTATGTTTAAAGTGAATATTTAGTCACTTTTATGTTTAAAGTGTGAATATTTTGTCATTTTTATGTTTAAAGTGAATATTTAGTCACTTTTATGTTTAAAGTGAATATTTAGTCACTTTTATGTTTAAATTGAATATTTAGTCACTTTTATGTTTAAAGTGAATATTTAGTCACTTTTATGTTTAATGTGTGAATGAATATTTAGTCACTTTTATGTTTAAAGTGAATATTTAGTCACTTTTATGTTTAAAGTGAATATTTAGTCACTTTTATGTTTAAAGTGAATATTTAGTCACTTTTATGTTTAAATTGAATATTTAGTCACTTTTATGTTTTTATGTTTATAGTGAATATTTAGTCACTTTTATGTTTAAAGTGTGAATATTTAGTCACTTTTATGTTTAAAGTGTGAATATTTAGTCACTTTTATGTTTAAAATGTGAATATTTAGTCACTTTTATGTTTAAAGTGAATATTTAGTCACTTTTATGTTTAAATTGAATATTTAGTCACTTTTAAGTTTAAAGTGAATATTTAGTCACTTTTATTTTTAAAGTAAATCTTTAGTCACTTTTATGTTTAAAGTGTGACATTTATTCACTTTTATGTTTAAATTGAATATTAAGTCACTTTTATGTTTAAAGTGTGAATATTTAGTCACTTTTATGTTTAAAGTAAATATTTAGTCACTTTTATGTTTAAAGTGTGAATATTTAGTCACTTTAATGTTTAAAGTGTGAATATTTAGTCACTTTTATGTTTAAAGTGAATATTTAGTCACTTTTATGTTTAAAGTGTGATATTTAGTCACTTTTATGTTTAAAGTGAATATTTAGTCACTTTTATGTTTAAAATGAATATTTAGTCACTTTTATGTTTAAAGTGAATATTTAGTCACTTTTATGTTTAAAGTGAATATTTAGTCACTTTTATGTTTAAAATGTGAATATTTAGTCACTTTTATGTTTAAAGTGAATATTTATTCACTTTTATGTTTAAAGTGAATATTTAGTCACTTTTATGTTTAAAGTGAATATTTAGTCACTTTTATGTTTAATGTGTGGATATTTAGTCACTGTTATGTTTAAAGTGAATATTTAGTCACTTTTATGTTTAAAGTGAATATTTAGTCACTTTTATGTTTAAAGTGAATATTTAGTCACTTTTATGTTTAAATTGAATATTTAGTCACTTTTATGTTTTTATGTTTATAATGAATATTTAGTCACTTTTATGTTTAAAGTGTGAATATTTAGTCACTTTTATGTTTAAAGTGTGAATATTTAGTCACTTTTATGTTTAAAATGTGAATATTTATTCACTTTTATGTTTAAAGTGAATATTTAGTCACTTTTATGTTTAAAGTGAATATTTAGTCACTTTTAAGTTTAAAGTGAATATTTAGTCACTTTTATTTTTAAAGTGAATCTTTAGTCACTTTTATGTTTAAAGTGTGACATTTATTCACTTTTATGTTTAAATTGAATATTAAGTCACTTTTATGTTTAAAGTGTGAATATTTAGTCACTTTTATGTTTAAAGTAAATATTTAGTCACTTTTATGTTTAAAGTGTGAATATTTAGTCACTTTAATGTTTAAAGTGTGAATATTTAGTCACTTTTATGTTTAAAGTGAATATTTTGTCACTTTTATGTATAAAGTGTGAATATTTAGTCACTTTTATGTTTAAAGTGAATATTTAGTCACTTTTATGTTTAAAGTGAATATTTAGTCACTTTTAAGTTTAAATATAAAATTTAGTCACTTTTATGTTTAAAGTGAATCTTTAGTCACTTTTATGTTTAAAGTGAATATTTAGTCACTTTTATGTTTAAAGTGAATATTTAGTCACTTTTATGTTTAAAGTGTGATATTTAGTCACTTTTATGTTTAAAGTGAATATTTATTCACTTTTATGTTTAAAGTGAATATTTAGTCACTTTTATGTTTAAAGTGTGATATTTAGTCACTTTTATGTTTAAAGTGTGATATTTAGTCATTTTATGTTTAAAGTGTGATATTTAGTCACTGTTATGTTTAAAGTGTGATATTTAGTCACTTTTATGTTTAAATTGAATATTTAGTCACTTTTAGGTTTAAAGTGAATATTTAGTCACTTTTATGTTTAAAGTGTGAATATTTTGTCATTTTCATGTTTAAAGTGAATATTTAGTCACTTTTATGTTTAAAGTGAATATTTAGTCACTTTTATGTTTAAATTGAATATTTAGTCACTTTTATGTTTAAAGTGAATATTTAGTCACTTTTATGTTTAAATTGAATATTTAGTCACTTTTATGTTTAAAGTGGATATTTAGTCACTTTTATGTTTAAAGTGTGAATATTTTGTCATTTTTATGTTTAAAGTGAATATTTAGTCACTTTTATGTTTAATGTGTGAATATTTAGTCGCTTTTATGTTTAAAATGTGAATATTTAGTCACTTTTATGTTTAAAATGGATATTTAGTCACTTTTATGTTTAAAGTGAATATTTAACAACTTTTATGTTTAAATTGAATATTTAGTCACTTTTATGTTTAAAGTGAATATTTAGTCACTTTTATGTTTAATGTGTGAATATTTAGTCACTTTTATGTTTAAAATGTGAATATTTAGTCACTTTTATGTTTAAAGTGAATATTTAGTCACATTTATGTTTAAAGTGAATATTTAGTCACTTTTCAGTTTAAAGTGAATATTTAGTCACTTTTATTTTTAAAGTGAATCTTTAGTCACTTTTATGTTTAAAGTGTGACATTTATTTACTTTTATGTTTAAATTGAATATTAAGTCACTTTTATGTTTAAAGTGTGAATATTTAGTCACTTTTATGTTTAAAGTAAATATTTAGTCACTTTTATGTTTAAAGTGTGAATATTTAGTCACTTTAATGTTTAAAGTGTGAATATTTAGTCACTTTTATGTTTAAAGTGAATATTTTGTCACTTTTATGTTTAAAGTGTGAATATTTAGTCACTTTTATGTTTAAAGTGAATATTTAGTCACTTTTATGTTTAAAGTGAATATTTAGTCACTTTTAAGTTTAAATATAAAATTTAGTCACTTTTATGTTTAAAGTGAATCTTTAGTCACTTTTATGTTTAAAGTGAATATTTAGTCGCTTTTATGTTTAAAGTTTGACATTTAGTCACTTTTATGTTTAAAGTGAATATTTAGTCACTTTTATGTTTAAAGTGAACATATAGTCACTTTTATGTTTAAAGTGTGAATATTTTGTCATTTTTATGTTTAAAGTGAATATTTAGTCACTTTTATGTTTAAAGTGAATATTTAGTCACTTTTATGTTTAAATTGAATATTTAGTCACTTTTATGTTTAAAGTGAATATTTAGTCACTTTTATGTTTAAAGTGAATATTTAGTCACTTTTATGTTTAAAGTGTGAATATTTAGTCATTTTTATGTTTAAAGTGGATATTTAATCACTTTTATGTTTAAATTAAATATTTAGTAACTTTTATGTTTAAAGTGAATATTTAGTCACTTTTATGTTTAATGTGTGAATTTTTAGTCACTTTTATGTTTAAAGTGAATATTTAGTCACTTTTATGTTTAAAGTGAATATTTAGTCACTTTTATGTTTTAATTGAATATTTAGTCACTTTTATGTTTAAAGTGAATATTTAGTCACTTTTATGTTTAAAGTGAATATTTAGTCACTTTATGTTTAAAGTGTGAATATTTAGTCATTTTTATGTTTAAAGTGAATATTTAATCACTTTTATGTTTAAAGTGAAAATTTAGTCACTTTTATGTTTAAAGTGAATATTTAGTCACTTTTATGTTTAATGTGTGAATATTTAGTAACTTTTATGTTTAAAGTGAATATTTATTCACTTTTATGTTTAAAGTGAATATTTAGTTACTTTTATGTTTAAAGTGTGGTATTTAGTCACTTTTATGTTTAAAGTGAATATTTATTCACTTTTATGTTTAAAGTGAATATTTAGTCACTTTTATGTTTAAAGTGTGATATTTAGTCACTTTTATGTTTAAAGTGTGATATTTAGTCATTTTTATGTTTAAAGTGAATATTTAGTCACTTTTATGTTTAAATTGAATATTTAGTCACTTTTATGTTTAAAGTGAATATTTAGTCACTTTTATGTTTAAAGTGTGAATATTTAGTCACTTTTATGTTTAAAGTAAATATTTAGTCACTTTTATGTTTAAAGAGAATATTTAGTCACTTTTAAGTTTAAATATAAAATTTAGTCACTTTTATGTTTAAAGTGAATCTTTAGTCACTTTTATGTTTAAAGTGAATATTTAGTCGCTTTTATGTTTAAAGTTTGACATTTAGTCACTTTTATGTTTAAAGTGAATATTTAGTCACTTTTATGTTTAAAGTGAATTTTTAGTCACTTTTATGTTTAAAGTAAATATTTAGTCACTTTTATGTTTAAAGTATTTAGTCACTTTTATGTTTAAAGTGAATATTTAGTCACTTTTATGTTTAAAGTGAATATTTAGTCACTTTTATGTTTAAAGTGTGATATTTAGTCACTTTTATGTTTAAAGTGAATATTTATTCACTTTTATGTTTAAAGTGAATATTTAGTCACTTTTATGTTTAAAGTGTGATATTTAGTCACTTTTATGTTTAAAGTGTGATATTTAGTCATTTTATGTTTAAAGTGTGATATTTAGTCACTGTTATGTTTAAAGTGTGATATTTAGTCACTTTTATGTTTAAATTGAATATTTAGTCACTTTTATGTTTAAAGTGAATATTTAGTCACTTTTATGTTTAAAGTGTGAATATTTTGTCATTTTTATGTTTAAAGTGAATATTTAGTCACTTTTATGTTTAAAGTGAATATTTAGTCACTTTTATGTTTAAATTGAATATTTAGTCACTTTTATGTTTAAAGTGTGATATTTAGTCACTTTTATGTTTAAAGTGAATATTTAGTCACTTTTATGTTTAAAATGAATATTTAGTCACTTTTATGTTTAAAGTGAATATTTAGTCACTTTTATGTTTAAAGTGAATATTTAGTCACTTTTATGTTTAAAGTGTGATATTTAGTCACTTTTATGTTTAAAGTAAATATTTATTCACTTTTATGTTTAAAGTGAATATTTAGTCACTTTTATGTTTAAAGTGTGATATTTAGTCACTTTTATGTTTAAAGTGTGATATTTAGTCATTTTATGTTTAAAGTGTGATATTTAGTCACTGTTATGTTTAAAGTGTGTTATTTACTCACTTTTATGTTTAAATTGAATATTTAGTCACTTTTATGTTTAAAGTGAATATTTAGTCAGTTTTATGTTTAAAGTGTGAATATTTTGTCATTTTTATGTTTAAAGTGAATATTTAGTCACTTTTATGTTTAAAGTGAATATTTAGTCACTTTTATGTTTAAATTGAATATTTAGTCACTTTTATGTTTAAAGTGAATATTTAGTCACTTTTATGTTTAAATTGAATATTTAGTCACTTTTATGTTTAAAGTGAATATTTAGTCACTTTTATGTTTAAAGTGTGAATATTTTGTCATTTTTACGTTTAAAGTGAATATTTAGTCACTTTTATGTTTAAAGTGAATATTTAGTCACTTTTATGTTTAAAGTGAATATTTAGTCACTTTTATGTTTAAATTGAATATTTAGTCATTTTTATGTTTAAAGTGAATATTTAGTCACTTTTATGTTTAAAGTGAATATTTAGTCACTTTTATGTTTAAAGTGTGAATATTTAGTCATTTTTATGTTTAAAGTTGATATTTAATCACTTTTATGTTTAAATTGAATATTTAGTCACTTTTATGTTTAAAGTGAATATTTAGTCACTTTTATGTTTAAAGTGAATATTTAGTCACTTTTATGTTTTAATTGAATATTTAGTCACTTTTATGTTTAAAGTGAATATTTAGTCACTTTTATGTTTAAAGTGAATATTTAGTCATTTTATGTTTAAAGTGTGAATATTTAGTCATTTTTATGTTTAAAGTGAATATTTAATCACTTTTAGGTTTAAAGTGAAAATTTAGTCACTTTTATGTTTAAAGTGAATATTTAGTCACTTTTATGTTTAATGTGTGAATATTTAGTAACTTTTATGTTTAAAGTGAATATTTATTCACTTTTATGTTTAAAGTGAATATTTAGTTACTTTTATGTTTAAAGTGTGGTATTTAGTCACTTTTATGTTTAAAGTGAATTTTTATTCACTTTTATGTTTAAAGTGAATATTTAGTCACTTTTATGTTTAAAGTGTGATATTTAGTCACTTTTATGTTTAAAGTGTGATATTTAGTCATTTTTATGTTTAAAGTGAATATTTAGTCACTTTTATGTTTAAATTGAATATTTAGTCACTTTTATGTTTAAAGTGAATATTGAGTCACTTTTATGTTTAAAGTGTGAATATTTAGTCACTTTTATGTTTAAAGTGAATATTTAGTCACTTTTATGTTTAAAGTGAATATTTAGTCACTTTTAAGTTTAAATATAAAATTTAGTCACTTTTATGTTTAAAGTGAATATTTAGTCACTTTTATGTTTAAAGTGAATATTTAGTCGCTTTTATGTTTAAAGTTTGACATTAAGTCACTTTTATGTTTAAAGTGAATATTTAGTCACTTTTATGTTTAAAGTGAATTTTTAGTCACTTTTATGTTTAAAGTAAATATTTAGTCACTTTTATGTTTAAAGTATTTAGTCACTTTTATGTTTAAAGTGAATATTTAGTCACTTTTATGTTTAAAGTGAATATTTAGTCACTTTTATGTTTAAAGTGTGATATTTAGTCACTTTTATGTTTAAAGTGAATATTTATTCACTTTTATGTTTAAAGTGAATATTTAGTCACTTTTATGTTTAAAGTGTGATATTTAGTCACTTTTATGTTTAAAGTGTGATATTTAGTCATTTTTTGTTTAAAGTGTGATATTTAGTCACTGTTATGTTTAAAGTGTGATATTTAGTCACTTTTATGTTTAATTGAATATTTAGTCACTTTTATGTTTAAAGTGAATATTTAGTCACTTTTATGTTTAAAGTGTGAATATTTTGTCATTTTTATGGTTAAAGTGAATATTTAGTCACTTTTATGTTTAAAGTGAATATTTAGTCACTTTTATGTTTAAATTGAATATTTAGTCACTTTTATGTTTAAAGTGAATATTTAGTCACTTTTATGTTTAAATTGAATATTTAGTCACTTTTATGTTTAAAGTGAATATTTAGTCACTTTTATGTTTAAAGTGTGCATTTTTGTCATTTTTATGTTTAAAGTGAATATTTAGTCACTTTTATGTTTAATGTGTGAATATTTAGTCACTTTTATGTTTAAAATGTGAATATTTAGTCACTTTTATGTTTAAAATGGATATTTAGTCACTTTTATGTTTAAAGTAAATATTTAACAACTTTTATGTTTAAATTGAATATTTAGTCACTTTTATGTTTAAAGTGAATATTTAGTCACTTTTATGTTTAAAGTGTGATATTTAGTCACTTTTATGTTTAAAGTGAATATTTAGTCACTTTTATGTTTAAAATGAATATTTAGTCACTTTTATGTTTAAAGTGAATATTTAGTCACTTTTATGTTTAAAGTGAATATTTAGTCACTTTTATGTTTAAAGTGTGATATTTAGTCACTTTTATGTTTAAAGTGAATATTTATTCACTTTTATGTTTAAATTGAATATTTAGTCACTTTTATGTTTAAAGTGAATATTTAGTCACTTTTATGTTTAAATTGAATATTTAGTCACTTTTATGTTTAAAGTGAATATTTAGTCACTTTTATGTTTAAAGTGTGAATTTTTTGTCATTTTTATGTTTAAAGTGAATATTTAGTCACTTTTATGTTTAATGTGTGAATATTTAGTCACTTTTATGTTTAAAATGTGAATATTTAGTCACTTTTATGTTTAAAATGGATATTTAGTCACTTTTTTGTTTAAAGTAAATATTTAACAACTTTTATGTTTAAATTGAATATTTAGTCACTTTTATGTTTAAAGTGAATATTTAGTCACTTTTATGTTTAATGTGTGAATATTTAGTCACTTTTATGTTTAAAGTGAATATTTAGTCACTTTTATGTTTAAAGTGAATATTTAGTCACTTTTATGTTTAAAGTGAATATTTAGTCACTTTTATGTTTAAATTGAATATTTAGTCACTTTTATGTTTTTATGTTTATAGTGAATATTTAGTCACTTTTATGTTTAAAGTGTGAATATTTAGTCACTTTTATGTTTAAAGTGTGATATTTAGTCACTTTTATGTTTAAAGTGAATATTTAGTCACTTTTATGTTTAAAGTGTGAATATTTAGTCAATTTTATGTTTAAAGTGAATATTTAGTCACTTTTATGTTTAAAGTGAACATTTAGTCACTTTTAAGTTTAAATATAAAATTTAGTCACTTTTATGTTTAAAGTGAACATATAGTCACTTTTATGTTTAAAGTGTGAATATTTTGTCATTTTTATGTTTAAAGTGAATATTTAGTCACTTTTATGTTTAAAGTGAATATTTAGTCACTTTTATGTTTAAATTGAATATTTAGTCATTTTTATGTTTAAAGTGAATATTTAGTCACTTTTATGTTTAAAGTGAATATTTAGTCACTTTTATGTTTAAAGTGTGAATATTTAGTCATTTTTATGTTTAAAGTTGATATTTAATCACTTTTATGTTTAAATTGAATATTTAGTAACTTTTATGTTTAAAGTGAATATTTAGTCACTTTTATGTTTAATGTGTGAATTTTTAGTCACTTTTATGTTTAAAGTGAATATTTAGTCACTTTTATGTTTAAAGTGAATATTTAGTCACTTTTATGTTTTAATTGAATATTTAGTCACTTTTATGTTTAAAGTGAATATTTAGTCACTTTTATGTTTAAAGTGAATATTTAGTCATTTTATGTTTAAAGTGTGAATATTTAGTCATTTTTATGTTTAAAGTGAATATTTAATCACTTTTATGTTTAAAGTGAAAATTTAGTCACTTTTATGTTTAAAGTGAATATTTAGTCACTTTTATGTTTAATGTGTGAATATTTAGTAACTTTTATGTTTAAAGTGAATATTTATTCACTTTTATGTTTAAAGTGAATATTTAGTTACTTTTATGTTTAAAGTGTGGTATTTAGTCACTTTTATGTTTAAAGTGAATTTTTATTCACTTTTATGTTTAAAGTGAATATTTAGTCACTTTTATGTTTAAAGTGTGATATTTAGTCACTTTTATGTTTAAAGTGTGATATTTAGTCATTTTTATGTTTAAAGTGAATATTTAGTCACTTTTATGTTTAAATTGAATATTTAGTCACTTTTATGTTTAAAGTGAATATTGAGTCACTTTTATGTTTAAAGTGTGAATATTTAGTCACTTTTATGTTTAAAGTGAATATTTAGTCACTTTTATGTTTAAAGTGAATATTTAGTCACTTTTAAGTTTAAATATAAAATTTAGTCACTTTTATGTTTAAAGTGAATCTTTAGTCACTTTTATGTTTAAAGTGAATATTTAGTCGCTTTTATGTTTAAAGTTTGACATTAAGTCACTTTTATGTTTAAAGTGAATATTTAGTCACTTTTATGTTTAAAGTGAATTTTTAGTCTCTTTTATGTTTAAAGTAAATATTTAGTCACTTTTATGTTTAAAGTATTTAGTCACTTTTATGTTTAAAGTGAATATTTAGTCACTTTTATGTTTAAAGTGAATATTTAGTCACTTTTATGTTTAAAGTGTGATATTTAGTCACTTTTATGTTTAAAGTGAATATTTATTCACTTTTATGTTTAAAGTGAATATTTAGTCACTTTTATGTTTAAAGTGTGATATTTAGTCACTTTTATGTTTAAAGTGTGATATTTAGTCATTTTTTGTTTAAAGTGTGATATTTAGTCACTGTTATGTTTAAAGTGTGATATTTAGTCACTTTTATGTTTAATTGAATATTTAGTCACTTTTATGTTTAAAGTGAATATTTAGTCAATTTTATGTTTAAAGTGTGAATATTTTGTCATTTTTATGGTTAAAGTGAATATTTAGTCACTTTTATGTTTAAAGTGAATATTTAGTCACTTTTATGTTTAAATTGAATATTTAGTCACTTTTATGTTTAAAGTGAATATTTAGTCACTTTTATGTTTAAATTGAATATTTAGTCACTTTTATGTTTAAAGTGAATATTTAGTCACTTTTATGTTTAAAGTGTGCATTTTTGTCATTTTTATGTTTAAAGTGAATATTTAGTCACTTTTATGTTTAATGTGTGAATATTTAGTCACTTTTATGTTTAAAATGTGAATATTTAGTCACTTTTATGTTTAAAATGGATATTTAGTCACTTTTATGTTTAAAGTAAATATTTAACAACTTTTATGTTTAAATTGAATATTTAGTCACTTTTATGTTTAAAGTGAATATTTAGTCACTTTTATGTTTAATGTGTGAATATTTAGTCACTTTTATGTTTAAAGTGAATATTTAGTCACTTTTATGTTTAAAGTGAATATTTAGTCACTTTTATGTTTAAAGTGAATATTTAGTCACTTTTATGTTTAAATTGAATATTTAGTCACTTTTATGTTTTTATGTTTATAGTGAATATTTAGTCACTTTTATGTTTAAAGTGTGAATATTTAGTCACTTTTATGTTTAAAGTGTGAATATTTAGTCACTTTTATGTTTAAAATGTGAATATTTAGTCATTTTTATGTTTAAAGTGAATATTTAGTCACTTTTATGTTTAAATTGAATATTTAGTCACTTTTAAGTTTAAAGTGAATATTTAGTCACTTTTATTTTTAAAGTAAATCTTTAGTCACTTTTATGTTTAAAGTGTGACATTTATTCACTTTTATGTTTAAATTGAATATTAAGTCACTTTTATGTTTAAAGTGTGAATATTTAGTCACTTTTATGTTTAAAGTAAATATTTAGTCACTTTTATGTTTAAAGTGTGAATATTTAGTCACTTTAATGTTTAAAGTGTGAATATTTAGTCACTTTTATGTTTAAAGTGAATATTTAGTCACTTTTATGTTTAAAGTGTGATATTTAGTCACTTTTATGTTTAAAGTGAATATTTAGTCACTTTTATGTTTAAAATGAATATTTAGTCACTTTTATGTTTAAAGTGAATATTTAGTCACTTTTATGTTTAAAGTGAATATTTAGTCACTTTTATGTTTAAAGTGTGATATTTAGTCACTTTTATGTTTAAAGTGAATATTTATTCACTTTTATGTTTAAAGTGAATATTTAGTCACTTTTATGTTTAAAGTGAATATTTAGTCACTTTTATGTTTAATGTGTGGATATTTAGTCACTGTTATGTTTAAAGTGAATATTTAGTCACTTTTATGTTTAAAGTGAATATTTAGTCACTTTTATGTTTAAAGTGAATATTTAGTCACTTTTATGTTTAAATTGAATATTTAGTCACTTTTATGTTTTTATGTTTATAATGAATATTTAGTCACTTTTATGTTTAAAGTGTGAATATTTAGTCACTTTTATGTTTAAAGTGTGAATATTTAGTCACTTTTATGTTTAAAATGTGAATATTTATTCACTTTTATGTTTAAAGTGAATATTTAGTCACTTTTATGTTTAAAGTGAATATTTAGTCACTTTTAAGTTTAAAGTGAATATTTAGTCACTTTTATTTTTAAAGTGAATCTTTAGTCACTTTTATGTTTAAAGTGTGACATTTATTCACTTTTATGTTTAAATTGAATAATTAGTCACTTTTATGTTTAAAGTGTGAATATTTAGTCACTTTTATGTTTAAAGTAAATATTTAGTCACTTTTATGTTTAAAGTGTGAATATTTAGTCACTTTAATGTTTAAAGTGTGAATATTTAGTCACTTTTATGTTTAAAGTGAATATTTTGTCACTTTTATGTATAAAGTGTGAATATTTAGTCACTTTTATGTTTAAAGTGAATATTTACTCACTTTTATGTTTAAAGTGAATATTTAGTCACTTTTAAGTTTAAATATAAAATTTAGTCACTTTTATGTTTAAAGTGAATCTTTAGTCACTTTTATGTTTAAAGTGAATATTTAGTCACTTTTATGTTTAAAGTGAATATTTAGTCACTTTTATGTTTAAAGCGTGATATTTAGTCACTTTTATGTTTAAAGTGAATATTTATTCACTTTTATGTTTAAAGTGAATATTTAGTCACTTTTATGTTTAAAGTGTGATATTTAGTCACTTTTATGTTTAAAGTGTGATATTTAGTCATTTTATGTTTAAAGTGTGATATTTAGTCACTGTTATGTTTAAAGTGTGATATTTAGTCACTTTTATGTTTAAATTGAATATTTAGTCACTTTTAGGTTTAAAGTGAATATTTAGTCACTTTTATGTTTAAAGTGTGAATATTTTGTCATTTTCATGTTTAAAGTGAATATTTAGTCACTTTTATGTTTAAAGTGAATATTTAGTCACTTTTATGTTTAAATTGAATATTTAGTCACTTTTATGTTTAAAGTGAATATTTAGTCACTTTTATGTTTAAATTGAATATTTAGTCACTTTTATGTTTAAAGTGGATATTTAGTCACTTTTATGTTTAAAGTGTGAATATTTTGTCATTTTTATGTTTAAAGTGAATATTTAGTCACTTTTATGTTTAATGTGTGAATATTTAGTCGCTTTTATGTTTAAAATGTGAATATTTAGTCATTTTTATGTTTAAAATGGATATTTAGTCACTTTTATGTTTAAAGTGAATATTTAACAACTTTTATGTTTAAATTGAATATTTAGTCACTTTTATGTTTAAAGTGAATATTTAGTCACTTTTATGTTTAATGTGTGAATATTTAGTCACTTTTATGTTTAAAATGTGAATATTTAGTCACTTTTATGTTTAAAGTGAATATTTAGTCACATTTATGTTTAAAGTGAATATTTAGTCACTTTTCAGTTTAAAGTGAATATTTAGTCACTTTTATTTTTAAAGTGAATCTTTAGTCACTTTTATGTTTAAAGTGTGACATTTATTTACTTTTATGTTTAAATTGAATATTAAGTCACTTTTATGTTTAAAGTGTGAATATTTAGTCACTTTTATGTTTAAAGTAAATATTTAGTCACTTTTATGTTTAAAGTGTGAATATTTAGTCACTTTAATGTTTAAAGTGTGAATATTTAGTCACTTTTATGTTTAAAGTGAATATTTTGTCACTTTTATGTTTAAAGTGTGAATATTTAGTCACTTTTATGTTTAAAGTGAATATTTAGTCACTTTTATGTTTAAAGTGAATATTTAGTCACTTTTAAGTTTAAATATAAAATTTAGTCACTTTTATGTTTAAAGTGAATCTTTAGTCACTTTTATGTTTAAAGTGAATATTTAGTCGCTTTTATGTTTAAAGTTTGACATTTAGTCACTTTTATGTTTAAAGTGAATATTTAGTCACTTTTATGTTTAAAGTGAACATATAGTCACTTTTATGTTTAAAGTGTGAATATTTTGTCATTTTTATGTTTAAAGTGAATATTTAGTCACTTTTATGTTTAAAGTGAATGTTTAGTCACTTTTATGTTTAAATTGAATATTTAGTCACTTTTATGTTTAAAGTGAATATTTAGTCACTTTTATGTTTAAAGTGAATATTTAGTCACTTTTATGTTTAAAGTGTGAATATTTAGTCATTTTTATGTTTAAAGTGGATATTTAATCACTTTTATGTTTAAATTAAATATTTAGTAACTTTTATGTTTAAAGTGAATATTTAGACACTTTTATGTTTAATGTGTGAATTTTTAGTCACTTTTATGTTTAAAGTGAATATTTAGTCACTTTTATGTTTAAAGTGAATATTTAGTCACTTTTATGTTTTAATTGAATATTTAGTCACTTTTATGTTTAAAGTGAATATTTAGTCACTTTTATGTTTAAAGTGAATATTTAGTCACTTTATGTTTAAAGTGTGAATATTTAGTCATTTTTATGTTTAAAGTGAATATTTAATCACTTTTATGTTTAAAGTGAAAATTTAGTCACTTTTATGTTTAAAGTGAATATTTAGTCACTTTTATGTTTAATGTGTGAATATTTAGTAACTTTTATGTTTAAAGTGAATATTTATTCACTTTTATGTTTAAAGTGAATATTTAGTTACTTTTATGTTTAAAGTGTGGTATTTAGTCACTTTTATGTTTAAAGTGAATATTTATTCACTTTTATGTTTAAAGTGAATATTTAGTCACTTTTATGTTTAAAGTGTGATATTTAGTCACTTTTATGTTTAAAGTGTGATATTTAGTCATTTTTATGTTTAAAGTGAATATTTAGTCACTTTTATGTTTATATTGAATATTTAGTCACTTTTATGTTTAAAGTGAATATTTAGTCACTTTTATGTTTAAAGTGTGAATATTTAGTCACTTTTATGTTTAAAGTAAATATTTAGTCACTTTTATGTTTAAAGAGAATATTTAGTCACTTTTAAGTTTAAATATAAAATTTAGTCACTTTTATGTTTAAAGTGAATCTTTAGTCACTTTTATGTTTAAAGTGAATATTTAGTCGCTTTTATGTTTAAAGTTTGACATTTAGTCACTTTTATGTTTAAAGTGAATATTTAGTCACTTTTATGTTTAAAGTGAATTTTTAGTCACTTTTATGTTTAAAGTAAATATTTAGTCACTTTTATGTTTAAAGTATTTAGTCACTTTTATGTTTAAAGTGAATATTTAGTCACTTTTATGTTTAAAGTGAATATTTAGTCACTTTTATGTTTAAAGTGTGATATTTAGTCACTTTTATGTTTAAAGTGAATATTTATTCACTTTTATGTTTAAAGTGTGATATTTAGTCACTTTTATGTTTAAAGTGTGATATTTAGTCATTTTATGTTTAAAGTGTGATATTTAGTCACTGTTATGTTTAAAGTGTGATATTTAGTCACTTTTATGTTTAAATTGAATATTTAGTCACTTTTATGTTTAAAGTGAATTTTTAGTCACTTTTATGTTTAAAGTAAATATTTAGTCACTTTTATGTTTAAAGTATTTAGTCACTTTTATGTTTAAAGTGAATATTTAGTCACTTTTATGTTTAAAGTGAATATTTAGTCACTTTTATGTTTAAAGTGTGATATTTATTCACTTTTATGTTTAAAGTGAATATTTAGTCACTTTTATGTTTAAAGTGTGATATTTAGTCACTTTTATGTTTAAAGTGTGATATTTAGTCATTTTATGTTTAAAGTGTGATATTTAGTCACTGTTATGTTTAAAGTGTGATATTTAGTCACTTTTATGTTTAAATTGAATATTTAGTCACTTTTATGTTTAAAGTGAATATTTAGTCACTTTTATGTTTAAAGTGTGAATATTTTGTCATTTTTATGTTTAAAGTGAATATTTAGTCACTTTTATGTTTAAAGTGAATATTTAGTCACTTTTATGTTTAAATTGAATATTTAGTCACTTTTATGTTTAAAGTGAATATTTAGTCACTTTTATGTTTAATGTGTGAATATTTAGTCACTTTTATGTTTAAAGTGAATATTTAGTCACTTTTATGTTTAAAGTGAATATTTAGTCACTTTTATGTTTAAAGTGAATATTTAGTCACTTTTATGTTTAAATTGAATATTTAGTCACTTTTATGTTTTTATGTTTATAGTGAATATTTAGTCACTTTTATGTTTAAAGTGTGAATATTTAGTCACTTTTATGTTTAAAGTGTGAATATTTAGTCACTTTTATGTTTAAAATGTGAATATTTAGTCACTTTTATGTTTAAAGTGAATATTTAGTCACTTTTATGTTTAAATTGAATATTTAGTCACTTTTAAGTTTAAAGTGAATATTTAGTCACTTTTATTTTTAAAGTAAATCTTTAGTCACTTTTATGTTTAAAGTGTGACATTTATTCACTTTTATGTTTAAATTGAATATTAAGTCACTTTTATGTTTAAAGTGTGAATATTTAGTCACTTTTATGTTTAAAGTAAATATTTAGTCACTTTTATGTTTAAAGTGTGAATATTTAGTCACTTTAATGTTTAAAGTGTGAATATTTAGTCACTTTTATGTTTAAAGTGAATATTTAGTCACTTTTATGTTTAAAGTGTGATATTTAGTCACTTTTATGTTTAAAGTGAATATTTAGTCACTTTTATGTTTAAAATGAATATTTAGTCACTTTTATGTTTAAAGTGAATATTTAGTCACTTTTATGTTTAAAGTGAATATTTAGTCACTTTTATGTTTAAAATGTGAATATTTAGTCACTTTTATGTTTAAAGTGAATATTTATTCACTTTTATGTTTAAAGTGAATATTTAGTCACTTTTATGTTTAAAGTGAATATTTAGTCACTTTTATGTTTAATGTGTGGATATTTAGTCACTGTTATGTTTAAAGTGAATATTTAGTCACTTTTATGTTTAAAGTGAATATTTAGTCACTTTTATGTTTAAAGTGAATATTTAGTCACTTTTATGTTTAAATTGAATATTTAGTCACTTTTATGTTTTTATGTTTATAATGAATATTTAGTCACTTTTATGTTTAAAGTGTGAATATTTAGTCACTTTTATGTTTAAAGTGTGAATATTTAGTCACTTTTATGTTTAAAATGTGAATATTTATTCACTTTTATGTTTAAAGTGAATATTTAGTCACTTTTATGTTTAAAGTGAATATTTAGTCACTTTTAAGTTTAAAGTGAATATTTAGTCACTTTTATTTTTAAAGTGAATCTTTAGTCACTTTTATGTTTAAAGTGTGACATTTATTCACTTTTATGTTTAAATTGAATATTAAGTCACTTTTATGTTTAAAGTGTGAATATTTAGTCACTTTTATGTTTAAAGTAAATATTTAGTCACTTTTATGTTTAAAGTGTGAATATTTAGTCACTTTAATGTTTAAAGTGTGAATATTTAGTCACTTTTATGTTTAAAGTGAATATTTTGTCACTTTTATGTATAAAGTGTGAATATTTAGTCACTTTTATGTTTAAAGTGAATATTTAGTCACTTTTATGTTTAAAGTGAATATTTAGTCACTTTTAAGTTTAAATATAAAATTTAGTCACTTTTATGTTTAAAGTGAATCTTTAGTCACTTTTATGTTTAAAGTGAATATTTAGTCACTTTTATGTTTAAAGTGAATATTTAGTCACTTTTATGTTTAAAGTGTGATATTTAGTCACTTTTATGTTTAAAGTGAATATTTATTCACTTTTATGTTTAAAGTGAATATTTAGTCACTTTTATGTTTAAAGTGTGATATTTAGTCACTTTTATGTTTAAAGTGTGATATTTAGTCATTTTATGTTTAAAGTGTGATATTTAGTCACTGTTATGTTTAAAGTGTGATATTTAGTCACTTTTATGTTTAAATTGAATATTTAGTCACTTTTAGGTTTAAAGTGAATATTTAGTCACTTTTATGTTTAAAGTGTGAATATTTTGTCATTTTCATGTTTAAAGTGAATATTTAGTCACTTTTATGTTTAAAGTGAATATTTAGTCACTTTTATGTTTAAATTGAATATTTAGTCACTTTTATGTTTAAAGTGAATATTTAGTCACTTTTATGTTTAAATTGAATATTTAGTCACTTTTATGTTTAAAGTGGATATTTAGTCACTTTTATGTTTAAAGTGTGAATATTTTGTCATTTTTATGTTTAAAGTGAATATTTAGTCACTTTTATGTTTAATGTGTGAATATTTAGTCGCTTTTATGTTTAAAATGTGAATATTTAGTCACTTTTATGTTTAAAATGGATATTTAGTCACTTTTATGTTTAAAGTGAATATTTAACAACTTTTATGTTTAAATTGAGTATTTAGTCACTTTTATGTTTAAAGTGAATATTTAGTCACTTTTATGTTTAATGTGTGAATATTTAGTCACTTTTATGTTTAAAATGTGAATATTTAGTCACTTTTATGTTTAAAGTGAATATTTAGTCACATTTATGTTTAAAGTGAATATTTAGTCACTTTTCAGTTTAAAGTGAATATTTAGTCACTTTTATTTTTAAAGTGAATCTTTAGTCACTTTTATGTTTAAAGTGTGACATTTATTTACTTTTATGTTTAAATTGAATATTAAGTCACTTTTATGTTTAAAGTGTGAATATTTAGTCACTTTTATGTTTAAAGTAAATATTTAGTCACTTTTATGTTTAAAGTGTGAATATTTAGTCACTTTAATGTTTAAAGTGTGAATATTTAGTCACTTTTATGTTTAAAGTGAATATTTTGTCACTTTTATGTTTAAAGTGTGAATATTTAGTCACTTTTATGTTTAAAGTGAATATTTAGTCACTTTTATGTTTAAAGTGAATATTTAGTCACTTTTAAGTTTAAATATAAAATTTAGTCACTTTTATGTTTAAAGTGAATCTTTAGTCACTTTTATGTTTAAAGTGAATATTTAGTCGCTTTTATGTTTAAAGTTTGACATTTAGTCACTTTTATGTTTAAAGTGAATATTTAGTCACTTTTATGTTTAAAGTGAACATATAGTCACTTTTATGTTTAAAGTGTGAATATTTTGTCATTTTTATGTTTAAAGTGAATATTTAGTCACTTTTATGTTTAAAGTGAATATTTAGTCACTTTTATGTTTAAATTGAATATTTAGTCACTTTTATGTTTAAAGTGAATATTTAGTCACTTTTATGTTTAAAGTGAATATTTAGTCACTTTTATGTTTAAAGTGTGAATATTTAGTCATTTTTATGTTTAAAGTGGATATTTAATCACTTTTATGTTTAAATTAAATATTTAGTAACTTTTATGTTTAAAGTGAATATTTAGTCACTTTTATGTTTAATGTGTGAATTTTTAGTCACTTTTATGTTTAAAGTGAATATTTAGTCACTTTTATGTTTAAAGTGAATATTTAGTCACTTTTATGTTTTAATTGAATATTTAGTCACTTTTATGTTTAAAGTGAATATTTAGTCACTTTTATGTTTAAAGTGAATATTTAGTCACTTTATGTTTAAAGTGTGAATATTTAGTCATTTTTATGTTTAAAGTGAATATTTAATCACTTTTATGTTTAAAGTGAAAATTTAGTCACTTTTATGTTTAAAGTGAATATTTAGTCACTTTTATGTTTAATGTGTGAATATTTAGTAACTTTTATGTTTAAAGTGAATATTTATTCACTTTTATGTTTAAAGTGAATATTTAGTTACTTTTATGTTTAAAGTGTGGTATTTAGTCACTTTTATGTTTAAAGTGAATATTTATTCACTTTTATGTTTAAAGTGAATATTTAGTCACTTTTATGTTTAAAGTGTGATATTTAGTCACTTTTAGGTTTAAAGTGTGATATTTAGTCATTTTTATGTTTAAAGTGAATATTTAGTCACTTTTATGTTTAAATTGAATATTTAGTCACTTTTATGTTTAAAGTGAATATTTAGTCACTTTTATGTTTAAAGTGTGAATATTTAGTCACTTTTATGTTTAAAGTAAATATTTAGTCACTTTTATGTTTAAAGAGAATATTTAGTCACTTTTAAGTTTAAATATAAAATTTAGTCACTTTTATGTTTAAAGTGAATCTTTAGTCACTTTTATGTTTAAAGTGAATATTTAGTCGCTTTTATGTTTAAAGTTTGACATTTAGTCACTTTTATGTTTAAAGTGAATATTTAGTCACTTTTATGTTTAAAGTGAATTTTTAGTCACTTTTATGTTTAAAGTAAATATTTAGTCACTTTTATGTTTAAAGTATTTAGTCACTTTTATGTTTAAAGTGAATATTTAGTCACTTTTATGTTTAAAGTGAATATTTAGTCACTTTTATGTTTAAAGTGTGATATTTAGTCACTTTTATGTTTAAAGTGAATATTTATTCACTTTTATGTTTAAAGTGAATATTTAGTCACTTTTATGTTTAAAGTGTGATATTTAGTCACTTTTATGTTTAAAGTGTGATATTTAGTCATTTTATGTTTAAAGTGTGATATTTAGTCACTGTTATGTTTAAAGTGTGATATTTAGTCACTTTTATGTTTAAATTGAATATTTAGTCACTTTTATGTTTAAAGTGAATATTTAGTCACTTTTATGTTTAAAGTGTGAATATTTTGTCATTTTTATGTTTAAAGTGAATATTTAGTCACTTTTATGTTTAAAGTGAATATTTAGTCACTTTTATGTTTAAATTGAATATTTAGTCACTTTTATGTTTAAAGTGTGATATTTAGTCACTTTTATGTTTAAAGTGAATATTTAGTCACTTTTATGTTTAAAATGAATATTTAGTCACTTTTATGTTTAAAGTGAATATTTAGTCACTTTTATGTTTAAAGTGAATATTTAGTCACTTTTATGTTTAAAGTGTGATATTTAGTCACTTTTATGTTTAAAGTAAATATTTATTCACTTTTATGTTTAAAGTGAATATTTAGTCACTTTTATGTTTAAAGTGTGATATTTAGTCACTTTTATGTTTAAAGTGTGATATTTAGTCATTTTATGTTTAAAGTGTGATATTTAGTCATTTTATGTTTAAAGTGTGATATTTAGTCACTGTTATGTTTAAAGTGTGTTATTTACTCACTTTTATGTTTAAATTGAATATTTAGTCACTTTTATGTTTAAAGTGAATATTTAGTCAGTTTTATGTTTAAAGTGTGAATATTTTGTCATTTTTATGTTTAAAGTGAATATTTAGTCACTTTTATGTTTAAAGTGAATATTTAGTCACTTTTATGTTTAAATTGAATATTTAGTCACTTTTATGTTTAAAGTGAATATTTAGTCACTTTTATGTTTAAATTGAATATTTAGTCACTTTTATGTTTAAAGTGAATATTTAGTCACTTTTATGTTTAAAGTGTGAATATTTTGTCATTTTTACGTTTAAAGTGAATATTTAGTCACTTTTATGTTTAATGTGTGAATATTTAGTCATTTTTATGTTTAAAATGTGAATATTTAGTCACTTTTATTTTTAAAATGGATATTTAGTCACTTTTATGTTTAAAGTGAATATTTAACAACTTTTATGTTTAAATTGAATATTTAGTCACTTTTATGTTTAAAGTGAATATTTAGTCACTTTTATGTTTAAAGTGTGATATTTAGTCACTTTTATGTTTAAAGTGAATATTTATTCACTTTTATGTTTAAAGTGAATATTTAGTCACTTTTATGTTTAAAGTGTGATATTTAGTCACTTTTATGTTTAAAGTGTGATATTTAGTCATTTTTTGTTAAAAGTGTGATATTTAGTCACTGTTATGTTTAAAGTGTGATATTTAGTCACTTTTATATTTAAATTGAATATTTAGTCACTTTTATGTTTAAAGTGAATATTTAGTCACTTTTATGTTTAAAGTGTGAATATTTTGTCATTTTTATGTTTAAAGTGAATATTTAGTCACTTTTATGTTTAAAGTGAATATTTAGTCACTTTTATGTTTAAATTGAATATTTAGTCACTTTTATGTTTAAAGTGAATATTTAGTCACTTTTATGTTTAAATTGAATATTTAGTCACTTTTATGTTTAAAGTGAATATTTAGTCACTTTTATGTTTAAAGTGTGAATTTTTTGTCATTTTTATGTTTAAAGTGAATATTTAGTCACTTTTATGTTTAATGTGTGAATATTTAGTCACTTTTATGTTTAAAATGTGAATATTTAGTCACTTTTATGTTTAAAATGGATATTTAGTCACTTTTTTGTTTAAAGTAAATATTTAACAACTTTTATGTTTAAATTGAATATTTAGTCACTTTTATGTTTAAAGTGAATATTTAGTCACTTTTATGTTTAATGTGTGAATATTTAGTCACTTTTATGTTTAAAGTGAATATTTAGTCACTTTTATGTTTAAAGTGAATATTTAGTCACTTTTATGTTTAAAGTGAATATTTAGTCACTTTTATGTTTAAATTGAATATTTAGTCACTTTTATGTTTTTATGTTTATAGTGAATATTTAGTCACTTTTATGTTTAAAGTGTGAATATTTAGTCACTTTTATGTTTAAAGTGTGATATTTAGTCACTTTTATGTTTAAAGTGAATATTTAGTCACTTTTATGTTTAAAGTGTGAATATTTAGTCAATTTTATGTTTAAAGTGAATATTTAGTCACTTTTATGTTTAAAGTGAACATTTAGTCACTTTTAAGTTTAAATATAAAATTTAGTCACTTTTATGTTTAAAGTGAATCTTTAGTCACTTTTATGTTTAAAGTGAATATTTAGTCGCTTTTATGTTTAAAGTTTGACATTTAGTCACTTTTATGTTTAAAGTGAATATTTAGTCACTTTTATGTTTAAAGTGAACATATAGTCACTTTTATGTTTAAAGTGTGAATATTTTGTCATTTTTATGTTTAAAGTGAATATTTAGTCACTTTTATGTTTAAAGTGAATATTTAGTCACTTTTATGTTTAAATTGAATATTTAGTCATTTTTATGTTTAAAGTGAATATTTAGTCACTTTTATGTTTAAAGTGAATATTTAGTCACTTTTATGTTTAAAGTGTGAATATTTAGTCATTTTTATGTTTAAAGTTGATATTTAATCACTTTTATGTTTAAATTGAATATTTAGTAACTTTTATGTTTAAAGTGAATATTTAGTCACTTTTATGTTTAATGTGTGAATTTTTAGTCACTTTTATGTTTAAAGTGAATATTTAGTCACTTTTATGTTTAAAGTGAATATTTAGTCACTTTTATGTTTTAATTGAATATTTAGTCACTTTTATGTTTAAAGTGAATATTTAGTCACTTTTATGTTTAAAGTGAATATTTAGTCATTTTATGTTTAAAGTGTGAATATTTAGTCATTTTTATGTTTAAAGTGAATATTTAATCACTTTTATGTTTAAAGTGAAAATTTAGTCACTTTTATGTTTAAAGTGAATATTTAGTCACTTTTATGTTTAATGTGTGAATATTTAGTAACTTTTATGTTTAAAGTGAATATTTATTCACTTTTATGTTAAAAGTGAATATTTAGTTACTTTTATGTTTAAAGTGTGGTATTTAGTCACTTTTATGTTTAAAGTGAATTTTTATTCACTTTTATGTTTAAAGTGAATATTTAGTCACTTTTATGTTTAAAGTGTGATATTTAGTCACTTTTATGTTTAAAGTGTGATATTTAGTCATTTTTATGTTTAAAGTGAATATTTAGTCACTTTTATGTTTAAATTGAATATTTAGTCACTTTTATGTTTAAAGTGAATATTGAGTCACTTTTATGTTTAAAGTGTGAATATTTAGTCACTTTTATGTTTAAAGTGAATATTTAGTCACTTTTATGTTTAAAGTGAATATTTAGTCACTTTTATGTTTAAAGTGAATATTTAGTCACTTTTAAGTTTAAATATAAAATTTAGTCACTTTTATGTTTAAAGTGAATCTTTAGTCACTTTTATGTTTAAAGTGAATATTTAGTCGCTTTTATGTTTAAAGTTTGACATTAAGTCACTTTTATGTTTAAAGTGAATATTTAGTCACTTTTATGTTTAAAGTGAATTTTTAGTCACTTTTATGTTTAAAGTAAATATTTAGTCACTTTTATGTTTAAAGTATTTAGTCACTTTTATGTTTAAAGTGAATATTTAGTCACTTTTATGTTTAAAGTGAATATTTAGTCACTTTTATGTTTAAAGTGTGATATTTAGTCACTTTTATGTTTAAAGTGAATATTTATTCACTTTTATGTTTAAAGTGAATATTTAGTCACTTTTATGTTTAAAGTGTGATATTTAGTCACTTTTATGTTTAAAGTGTGATATTTAGTCATTTTTTGTTTAAAGTGTGATATTTAGTCACTGTTATGTTTAAAGTGTGATATTTAGTCACTTTTATGTTTAATTGAATATTTAGTCACTTTTATGTTTAAAGTGAATATTTAGTCACTTTTATGTTTAAAGTGTGAATATTTTGTCATTTTTATGGTTAAAGTGAATATTTAGTCACTTTTATGTTTAAAGTGAATATTTAGTCACTTTTATGTTTAAATTGAATATTTAGTCACTTTTATGTTTAAAGTGAATATTTAGTCACTTTTATGTTTAAATTGAATATTTAGTCACTTTTATGTTTAAAGTGAATATTTAGTCACTTTTATGTTTAAAGTGTGCATTTTTGTCATTTTTATGTTTAAAGTGAATATTTAGTCACTTTTATGTTTAATGTGTGAATATTTAGTCACTTTTATGTTTAAAATGTGAATATTTAGTCACTTTTATGTTTAAAATGGATATTTAGTCACTTTTATGTTTAAAGTAAATATTTAACAACTTTTATGTTTAAATTGAATATTTAGTCACTTTTATGTTTAAAGTGAATATTTAGTCACTTTTATGTTTAATGTGTGAATATTTAGTCACTTTTATGTTTAAAGTGAATATTTAGTCACTTTTATGTTTAAAGTGAATATTTAGTCACTTTTATGTTTAAAGTGAATATTTAGTCACTTTTATGTTTAAATTGAATATTTAGTCACTTTTATGTTTTTATGTTTATAGTGAATATTTAGTCACTTTTATGTTTAAAGTGTGAATATTTAGTCACTTTTATGTTTAAAGTGTGAATATTTAGTCACTTTTATGTTTAAAATGTGAATATTTAGTCACTTTTATGTTTAAAGTGAATATTTAGTCACTTTTATGTTTAAATTGAATATTTAGTCACTTTTAAGTTTAAAGTGAATATTTAGTCACTTTTATTTTTAAAGTAAATCTTTAGTCACTTTTATGTTTAAAGTGTGACATTTATTCACTTTTATGTTTAAATTGAATATTAAGTCACTTTTATGTTTAAAGTGTGAATATTTAGTCACTTTTATGTTTAAAGTAAATATTTAGTCACTTTTATGTTTAAAGTGTGAATATTTAGTCACTTTAATGTTTAAAGTGTGAATATTTAGTCACTTTTATGTTTAAAGTGAATATTTAGTCACTTTTATGTTTAAAGTGTGATATTTAGTCACTTTTATGTTTAAAGTGAATATTTAGTCACTTTTATGTTTAAAATGAATATTTAGTCACTTTTATGTTTAAAGTGAATATTTAGTCACTTTTATGTTTAAAGTGAATATTTAGTCACTTTTATGTTTAAAGTGTGATATTTAGTCACTTTTATGTTTAAAGTGAATATTTATTCACTTTTATGTTTAAAGTGAATATTTAGTCACTTTTATGTTTAAAGTGAATATTTAGTCACTTTTATGTTTAATGTGTGGATATTTAGTCACTGTTATGTTTAAAGTGAATATTTAGTCACTTTTATGTTTAAAGTGAATATTTAGTCACTTTTATGTTTAAAGTGAATATTTAGTCACTTTTATGTTTAAATTGAATATTTAGTCACTTTTATGTTTTTATGTTTATAATGAATATTTAGTCACTTTTATGTTTAAAGTGTGAATATTTAGTCACTTTTATGTTTAAAGTGTGAATATTTAGTCACTTTTATGTTTAAAATGTGAATATTTATTCACTTTTATGTTTAAAGTGAATATTTAGTCACTTTTAAGTTTAAAGTGAATATTTAGTCACTTTTATTTTTAAAGTGAATCTTTAGTCACTTTTATGTTTAAAGTGTGACATTTATTCACTTTTATGTTTAAATTGAATATTAAGTCACTTTTATGTTTAAATTGTGAATATTTAGTCACTTTTATGTTTAAAGTAAATATTTAGTCACTTTTATGTTTAAAGTGTGAATATTTAGTCACTTTAATGTTTAAAGTGTGAATATTTAGTCACTTTTATGTTTAAAGTGAATATTTTGTCACTTTTATTTTTAAAGTGTGAATATTTAGTCACTTTTATGTTTAAAGTGAATATTTAGTCACTTTTATGTTTAAAGTGAATATTTAGTCACTTTTAAGTTTAAATATAAAATTTAGTCACTTTTATGTTTAAAGTGAATCTTTAGTCACTTTTATGTTTAAAGTGAATATTTAGTCACTTTTATGTTTAAAGTGAATATTTAGTCACTTTTATGTTTAAAGTGTGATATTTAGTCACTTTTATGTTTAAAGTGAATATTTATTCACTTTTATGTTTAAAGTGAATATTTAGTCACTTTTATGTTTAAAGTGTGATATTTAGTCACTTTTATGTTTAAAGTGTGATATTTAGTCATTTTATGTTTAAAGTGTGATATTTAGTCACTGTTATGTTTAAAGTGTGATATTTAGTCACTTTTATGTTTAAATTGAATATTTAGTCACTTTTAGGTTTAAAGTGAATATTTAGTCACTTTTATGTTTAAAGTGTGAATATTTTGTCATTTTCATGTTTAAAGTGAATATTTAGTCACTTTTATGTTTAAAGTGAATATTTAGTCACTTTTATGTTTAAATTGAATATTTAGTCACTTTTATGTTTAAAGTGGATATTTAGTCACTTTTATGTTTAAAGTGTGAATATTTTGTCATTTTTATGTTTAAAGTGAATATTTAGTCACTTTTATGTTTAATGTGTGAATATTTAGTCGCTTTTATGTTTAAAATGTGAATATTTAGTCATTTTTATGTTTAAAATGGATATTTAGTCACTTTTATGTTTAAAGTGAATATTTAACAACTTTTATGTTTAAATTGAATATTTAGTCACTTTTATGTTTAAAGTGAATATTTAGTCACTTTTATGTTTAATGTGTGAATATTTAGTCACTTTTATGTTTAAAATGTGAATATTTAGTCACTTTTATGTTTAAAGTGAATATTTAGTCACATTTATGTTTAAAGTGAATATTTAGTCACTTTTCAGTTTAAAGTGAATATTTAGTCACTTTTATTTTTAAAGTGAATCTTTAGTCACTTTTATGTTTAAAGTGTGACATTTATTTACTTTTATGTTTAAATTGAATATTAAGTCACTTTTATGTTTAAAGTGTGAATATTTAGTCACTTTTATGTTTAAAGTAAATATTTAGTCACTTTTATGTTTAAAGTGTGAATATTTAGTCACTTTAATGTTTAAAGTGTGAATATTTAGTCACTTTTATGTTTAAAGTGAATATTTTGTCACTTTTATGTTTAAAGTGTGAATATTTAGTCACTTTTATGTTTAAAGTGAATATTTAGTCACTTTTATGTTTAAAGTGAATATTTAGTCACTTTTAAGTTTAAATATAAAATTTAGTCACTTTTATGTTTAAAGTGAATCTTTAGTCACTTTTATGTTTAAAGTGAATATTTAGTCGCTTTTATGTTTAAAGTTTGACATTTAGTCACTTTTATGTTTAAAGTGAATATTTAGTCACTTTTATGTTTAAAGTGAACATATAGTCACTTTTATGTTTAAAGTGTGAATATTTTGTCATTTTTATGTTTAAAGTGAATATTTAGTCACTTTTATGTTTAAAGTGAATATTTAGTCACTTTTATGTTTAAATTGAATATTTAGTCACTTTTATGTTTAAAGTGAATATTTAGTCACTTTTATGTTTAAAGTGAATATTTAGTCACTTTTATGTTTAAAGTGTGAATATTTAGTCATTTTTATGTTTAAAGTGGATATTTAATCACTTTTATGTTTAAATTAAATATTTAGTAACTTTTATGTTTAAAGTGAATATTTAGTCACTTTTATGTTTAATGTGTGAATTTTTAGTCACTTTTATGTTTAAAGTGAATATTTAGTCACTTTTATGTTTAAAGTGAATATTTAGTCACTTTTATGTTTTAATTGAATATTTAGTCACTTTTATGTTTAAAGTGAATATTTAGTCACTTTTATGTTTAAAGTGAATATTTAGTCACTTTATGTTTAAAGTGTGAATATTTAGTCATTTTTATGTTTAAAGTGAATATTTAATCACTTTTATGTTTAAAGTGAAAATTTAGTCACTTTTATGTTTAAAGTGAATATTTAGTCACTTTTATGTTTAATGTGTGAATATTTAGTAACTTTTATGTTTAAAGTGAATATTTATTCACTTTTATGTTTAAAGTGAATATTTAGTTACTTTTATGTTTAAAGTGTGGTATTTAGTCACTTTTATGTTTAAAGTGAATATTTATTCACTTTTATGTTTAAAGTGAATATTTAGTCACTTTTATGTTTAAAGTGTGATATTTAGTCACTTTTATGTTTAAAGTGTGATATTTAGTCATTTTTATGTTTAAAGTGAATATTTAGTCACTTTTATGTTTAAATTGAATATTTAGTCACTTTTATGTTTAAAGTGAATATTTAGTCACTTTTATGTTTAAAGTGTGAATATTTAGTCACTTTTATGTTTAAAGTAAATATTTAGTCACTTTTATGTTTAAAGAGAATATTTAGTCACTTTTAAGTTTAAATATAAAATTTAGTCACTTTTATGTTTAAAGTGAATCTTTAGTCACTTTTATGTTTAAAGTGAATATTTAGTCGCTTTTATGTTTAAAGTTTGACATTTAGTCACTTTTATGTTTAAAGTGAATATTTAGTCACTTTTATGTTTAAAGTGAATTTTTAGTCACTTTTATGTTTAAAGTAAATATTTAGTCACTTTTATGTTTAAAGTATTTAGTCACTTTTATGTTTAAAGTGAATATTTAGTCACTTTTATGTTTAAAGTGAATATTTAGTCACTTTTATGTTTAAAGTGTGATATTTAGTCACTTTTATGTTTAAAGTGAATATTTATTCACTTTTATGTTTAAAGTGAATATTTAGTCACTTTTATGTTTAAAGTGTGATATTTAGTCACTTTTATGTTTAAAGTGTGATATTTAGTCATTTTATGTTTAAAGTGTGATATTTAGTCACTGTTATGTTTAAAGTGTGATATTTAGTCACTTTTATGTTTAAATTGAATATTTAGTCACTTTTATGTTTAAAGTGAATATTTAGTCACTTTTATGTTTAAAGTGTGAATATTTTGTCATTTTTATGTTTAAAGTGAATATTTAGTCACTTTTATGTTTAAAGTGAATATTTAGTCACTTTTATGTTTAAATTGAATATTTAGTCACTTTTATGTTTAAAGTGAATATTTAGTCACTTTTATGTTTAAATTGAATATTTAGTCACTTTTATGTTTAAAGTGAATATTTAGTCACTTTTATGTTTAAAGTGTGAATATTTTGTCATTTTTATGTTTAAAGTAAATATTTAGTCACTTTTATGTTTAATGTGTGAATATTTAGTCACTTTTATGTTTAAAATGTGAATATTTAGTCACTTTTATGTTTAAAATGGATATTTAGTCACTTTTATGTTTAAAGTGAATATTTAACAACTTTTATGTTTAAATTGAATATTTAGTCACTTTTATGTTTAAAGTGAATATTTAGTCACTTTTATGTTTAATGTGTGAATATTTAGTCACTTTTATGTTTAAAGTGAATATTTAGTCACTTTTATGTTTAAAGTGAATATTTAGTCACTTTTATGTTTAAAGTGAATTTTTAGTCACTTTTATGTTTAAATGGAATATTTAGTCACTTTTATGTTTTTATGTTTATAGTGAATATTTAGTCACTTTTATGTTTAAAGTGTGAATATTTAGTCACTTTTATGTTTAAAGTGTGAATATTTAGTCACTTTTATGTTTAAAATGTGAATATTTAGTCACTTTTATGTTTAAAGTGAATATTTAGTCACTTTTATGTTTAAAGTGAATATTTAGTCACTTTTAAGTTTAAAGTGAAATTTTAGTCACTTTTATTTTTAAAGTGAATCTTTAGTCACTTTTATGTTTAAAGTGTGACATTTATTCACTTTTATGTTTAAATTGAATATTAAGTCATTTTTATGTTTAAAGTGTGAATATTTAGTCACTTTTATGTTTAAAGTAAATATTTAGTCACTTTTATGTTTAAAGTGTGAATATTTAGTCACTTTAATGTTTAAAGTGTGAATATTTAGTCACTTTTATGTTTAAAAAGAATGTTTAGTCACTTTTATGTTTAAATTGAATATTTAGTCACTTTTATGTTTAAAGTGAATATTTAGTCACTTTTATGTTTAAAGTGAATATTTAGTCACGTTTAGGTTTAAAGTGAATATTTAGTCACTTTTAAGTTTTAAGTGAATATTTATTTAGTCACTTTTATGTTTAAAGTGAATCTTTAGTCACTTTTATGTTTAAAGTGTGACATAATTTATTCACTTTTATGTTTAAAGTGAATATTTAGTCACTTTTATGTTTAAATTGAATATTTAGTCACTTTTATGTTTAAAGTGAATATTTAGTCACTTTTATGTTTAAAGTGTGATATTAAGTCACTTTAATGTTTAAAGTGAATATTTAGTCACTTTTATGTTTAAATTGAATATTTAGTAACTTTTATGTCTAAAGTGAATATTTAGTCATTTTTTATGTTTAAAGTGTGAATATTTAGTCACTTTTATGTTTAAAGTAAATATTTAGTCACTTTTATTTTAAAAGGGTGAATATTTAGTCACTTATGTTTAAAGTGTGAATATTTAGTCACTTTTATGTTTAAAGTGAATATTTAGTCACTTTTATGTTTAAAGTTTGATATTTAGTCACTTATATGTTTAAAGTGAATATTTAGTCACTTTTATGTTTAAATTGAATATTTAGTCACTTTTATGTTTAAAGTAAATATTTAGTCACTTTTATGTTTAAAGTGTGAATATTTAGTCACTTTTATGTTTAAAGTGAATATTTAGTCACTTTTAGGTTTAAAGTGAATATTTAGTCACTTTTAAGTTTTAAGTGAATATTTAGTCACTTTTATGTTTAAAGTCAATCTTTAGTCACTTTTATGTTTAAAGTGTGACATTTATTCACTTTTATGTTAAAAGTGAATATTTAGTCCCTTTTATGTTTAAATTGAATATTTAGTCACTTTTATGTTTAAAGTGAATATTTAGTCACTTTTATGTTTAAAATGAATATTTAGTCACTTTTATGTTTAAAGTGAATATTTAGTCACTTTTATGTTTAATGTGTGAATATTTAGTCACTTTTATGTTTAAAGTGAATATTTAGTCTCTTTTATGTTTAAAGTGAATATTTAGTCACTTTTATGTTTAAAGTGAATATTTAGTGACTTTTATGTTTAAAGTGTGAATATTTAGTCATTTTTATGTTTAAAGTGAATATTTAATCACTTTTATGTTTAAATTGAATATTTAGTCACTTTTATGTTTAAAGTAAATATTTAGTCACTTTTATGTTTAAAGTGTGAATATTTAGTCACTTTTATGTTTAAAGTGAGTATTTAGTCACTTTTATGTTTAAAGTGAATATTTAGTCACTTTTATGTTTAATGTGTGAATATTTAGTCACTTTTATGTTTAAAGTGAATATTTAGTCACTTTTATGTTTAAAGTGAATATTTAGTCACTTTTATGTTTAATGTGTGAATATTTAGTCACTTTTATGTTTAAAGTGAATATTTAGTTACTTTTATGTTTAAAGTGAATATTTAGTCACTTTTATGTTTAAATTGAATATTTAGTCACTTTTATGTTTAAAGTGTGAATATTTAGTCACTTTTATGTTTAAAGTGAATATTTAGTCACTTTTATGTTTAATGTGTGAATATTTAGTCACTTTTATGTTTAAAGTGAATATTTAGTCACTTTTATGTTTAAAGTGAATATTTAGTCACTTTTATGTTTAATGTGTGAATATTTAGTCACTTTTATGTTTAAAGTGAATATTTGGTCACTTTTATGTTTAAAGTGTGAATATTTAGTCACTTTTATGTTTAAAGTAAATATTTAGTCACTTTTATGTTTAAAGTGTGAATATTTAGTCACTTTTATGTTTAAAGTGTGAATATTTAGTCACTTTTATGTTTAAAGTGAATATTTAGTCACTTTTATGTTTAAAGTTTGATATTTAGTCACTTTTATGTTTAAAGTGAATATTTAGTCACTTTTATGTTTAAATTGAATATTTAGTCACTTTTATGTTTAAAGTGAATATTTAGTCACTTTTATGTTTAAAGTGTGAATATTTAGTCACTTTTATGTTTAAAGTGAATATTTAGTCACTTTTAGGTTTAAAGTAAATATTTAGTCACTTTTAAGTTTTAAGTGAATATTTAGTCACTTTTATGTTTAAAGGGAATCTTTAGTCACTTTTATGTTTAAAGTGTGACATTTATTCACTTTTATGTTTAAAGTGAATGTTTAGTCACTTTTATGTTTAAATTGAATATTTAGTAACTTTTATGTTTAAAGTGAATATTTAGTCACTTTTATGTTTAAAGTGTGACATTTATTCACTTTTATGTTTAAAGTGAATATTTAGTCACTTTTATGTTTAAAGTGTGACATTTATTCACTTTTATGTTTAAAGTGAATATTTAGTCACTTTTATGTTTAAATTGAATATTTAGTCACTTTTATGTTTAAAGTTACCCTTTAGTCACTTTTATGTTTTAAGTGAATATTTAGTCACTTTTATGTTTAAAGTGAATATTTAGTCACTTTTATGTTTAAAATGAATATTTAGTCACTTTTATGTTTAAAGTGAATATTTAGTCACTTTTATGTTTAAAGTGAATATTTAGTCACTTTTATGTTTAAATTGAATATTTAGGCACTTTTTTGTTTAAAGTGAATATTTAGTCACTTTTAAGTTTAAAGTGAATATTTAGTCACTTTTATGTTTAAAGTGAATCTTTAGTCACTTTTATGTTTAAAGTGTGACATTTATTCACTTTTATGTTTAAATTGAATATTAAGTCACTTTTATGTTTAAAGTGTAAATATTTAGTCACTTATATGTTTAAAGTGTGAATATTTAGTCACTTTTATGTTTAAAGTGTGAATATTTAGTCACTTTTATGTTTAAAATGTGAATATTTAGTCACTTTTATGTTTAAAGTGAATATTTAGTCACTTTTTTGTTTAAAGTGATATTTAGTCACTTTTAAGTTTAAAGTGAATATTTAGTCACTTTTATGTTTAAAGTGAATCTTTAGTTACTTTTATGTTTAAAGTGTGACATTTATTCACTTTTATGTTTAAATTAAATTGAATATTAAGTCACTTTTATGTTTAAAGTGTGAATATTTAGTCACTTTTATGTTTAAAGTGAATATTTAGTCACTTTTATGTTTAAAGTGAATATTTAGTTACTTTTATGTTTAAAGTGAATATTTAGTCACTTTTATGTTTAATGTGTGAATATTTTGTAACTTTTATGTTTAAAGTGAATATTTATTAACTTTTATGTTTAAAGTGTGAATATTTAGTCACTTTTATGTTTAAAGTGTGAATATTTAGTCACTTTTATGTTCAAAGTGAGTATTTAGTCACTTTTTTTGTTTAAAGTGTGATATTTAGTCACTTTTATGTTTAAAGTGAATATTTAGTCACTTTAATGTTTAAATTGATTATTTAGTCACTTTTATGTTTAAAGTGAATATTTAGTCACTTTTATGTTTAATGTGTGAATATTTAGTCACTTTTATGTTTAAAGTGAATATTTAGTCACTTTTATGTTTAAAGTGAATATTTAGTCACTTTTATGTTTAAAGTGAATGTTTAGTCACTTTTATGTTTAAATTGAATATTTAGTAACTTTTATGTTTAAAGTGAATATTTAGTCACTTTTATGTTTAAAGTGTGACATTTATTCACTTTTATGTTTAAAGTGAATATTTAGTCACTTTTATGTTTAAAGTGTGACATTTATTCACTTTTATGTTTAAAGTGAATATTTAGTCACTTTTATGTTTAAATTGAATATTTAGTCACTTTTATGTTTAAAGTTACCCTTTAGTCACTTTTATGTTTTAAGTGAATATTTAGTCACTTTTATGTTTAAAGTGAATATTTAGTCACTTTTATGTTTAAAATGAATATTTAGTCACTTTTATGTTTAAAGTGAATATTTAGTCACTTTTATGTTTAAAGTGAATATTTAGTCACTTTTATGTTTAAATTGAATATTTAGGCACTTTTTTGTTTAAAGTGAATATTTAGTCACTTTTAAGTTTAAAGTGAATATTTAGTCACTTTTATGTTTAAAGTGAATCTTTAGTCACTTTTATGTTTAAAGTGTGACATTTATTCACTTTTATGTTTAAATTGAATATTAAGTCACTTTTATGTTTAAAGTGTAAATATTTAGTCACTTATATGTTTAAAGTGTGAATATTTAGTCACTTTTATGTTTAAAGTGTGAATATTTAGTCACTTTTATGTTTAAAATGTGAATATTTAGTCACTTTTATGTTTAAAGTGAATATTTAGTCACTTTTTTGTTTAAAGTGATATTTAGTCACTTTTAAGTTTAAAGTGAATATTTAGTCACTTTTATGTTTAAAGTGAATCTTTAGTTACTTTTATGTTTAAAGTGTGACATTTATTCACTTTTATGTTTAAATTAAATTGAATATTAAGTCACTTTTATGTTTAAAGTGTGAATATTTAGTCACTTTTATGTTTAAAGTGAATATTTAGTCACTTTTATGTTTAAAGTGAATATTTAGTTACTTTTATGTTTAAAGTGAATATTTAGTCACTTTTATGTTTAATGTGTGAATATTTTGTAACTTTTATGTTTAAAGTGAATATTTATTAACTTTTATGTTTAAAGTGTGAATATTTAGTCACTTTTATGTTTAAAGTGTGAATATTTAGTCACTTTTATGTTCAAAGTGAGTATTTAGTCACTTTTTTTGTTTAAAGTGTGATATTTAGTCACTTTTATGTTTAAAGTGAATATTTAGTCACTTTAATGTTTAAATTGATTATTTAGTCACTTTTATGTTTAAAGTGAATATTTAGTCACTTTTATGTTTAATGTGTGAATATTTAGTCACTTTTATGTTTAAAGTGAATATTTAGTCACTTTTATGTTTAAAGTGAATATTTAGTCACTTTTATGTTTAAATTAAATATTTAGTCACTTTTATGTTTAAAGTGAATATATAGTCACTTTTATGTTTAAAGTGTGAATATTTTGTCATTTTTATGTTTAAAGTGAATATTTAGTCACTTTTATGTTTAAAGTGAATATTTAGTCACTTTTATGTTTAAATTGAATATTTAGTCACTTTTATGTTTAAAGTGAATATTTAGTCACTTTTATGTTTAAAGTGAATATTTAGTCACTTTTATGTTTAAAGTGTGAATATTTAGTCATTTTTATGTTTAAAGTGAATATTTAATCACTTTTATGTTTAAATTGAATATTTAGTCACTTTTATTTTTAAAGTAAATATTTAGTCACTTTTATGTTTAAAGTGTGAATATTTAGTCACTTTTATGTTTAAAGTGAATATTTAGTCACTTTTATGTTTAAAGTGAATATTTAGTTACTTTTATGTTTAATGTGTGAATATTTAGTCACTTTTATGTTTAAAGTGAATATTTAGTCACTTTTATGTTTAATGTGTGAATATTTAGTCACTTTTATGTTTAAAGTGAATATTTGGTCACTTTTATGTTTAAAGTGAATATTTATTAACTTTTATGTTTAAAGTGTGAATATTTAGTCACTTTTGTGTTTAGAGTGAATATTTAGTCACTTTTATGTTTAAAGTGAATATTAAGTCACTTTTATGTTTAAAGTGAATATTTAGTAACTTTTATGTTTAAAGTGTGAATATTTAGTCATTTTTATGTTTAAAGTGAATATTTAATCACTTTTATGTTTAAATTGAATATTTAGTCACTTTTATGTTTAAAGTAAATATTTAGTCACTTTTATGTTTAAAGTGTGAATATTTAGTCACTTTTATGTTTAAAGTGAATATTTAGTCACTTTTATGTTTAATGTGTGAATATTTAGTCAATTTTATGTTTAAAGTGAATATTTGGTCACTTTTATGTTTAAAGTGTGAATATTTAGTCACTTTTATGTTTAAAGTAAATATTTAGTCACTTTTATGTTTAAAGTGTGAATATTTAGTCACTTTTATGTTTAAAGTGTGAATATTTAGTCACTTTTATGTTTAAAGTGAATATTTAGTCACTTTTATGTTTAAAGTGTGATATTTAGTCACTTTTATGTTTAAAGTTAATATTTAGTCACTTTTATGTTTAAATTGAATATTTAGTCACTTTTATGTTAAAAGTGTGACATTTATTCACTTTTATGTTTAAAGTGAATATTTAGTCACTTTTATGTTTAAAGTGTGACATTTATTCACTTTTATGTTTAAAGTGAATATTTAGTCACTTTTATGTTTAAATTGAATATTTAGTCACTTTTATGTTTAAAGTGAATATTTAGTCACTTTTATGTTTAAAGTGTGAATATTTTGTCATTTTTATGTTTAGTCACTTTTATGTTTAAAGTGAATATTTAGTCACTTTTATGTTTAAAGTGTGATATTTAGTCACTTTTATGTTTAAAGTTAATATTTAGTCACTTTTATGTTTAAATTGAATATTTAGTCACTTTTATGTTAAAAGTGTGACATTTATTCACTTTTATGTTTAAAGTGAATATTTAGTCACTTTTATGTTTAAAGTGTGACATTTATTCACTTTTATGTTTAAAGTGAATATTTAGTCACTTTTATGTTTAAATTGAATATTTAGTCACTTTTATGTTTAAAGTGAATATTTAGTCACTTTTATGTTTAAAGTGTGAATATTTTGTCATTTTTATGTTTAAAGTGTGAATATTTAGTCACTTTTATGTTTAAAGTGAATATTTAGTCACTTTTATGTTTAAAATGTGAATATTTAGTCACTTTTATGTTTAAAATGGATATTTAGTCACTTTTAGGTTTAAAGTGAATATTTAACTACTTTTATGTTTAAAATTAATATTTAGTCACTTTTATGTTTAAAGTGAATATTTAGTCACTTTTATGATTATCGTGTGAATATTTAGTCACTTTTATGTTTAAAGTGAATATTTAGTCACTTTTATGTTTAAAGTGAATATTTAGTCACTTTTATGTTTAAATTGAATATTTAGTCACTTTTATGTTTTTATGTTTATAGTGAATATTTAGTCACTTTTATGTTTAAAGTGTGAATATTTAGTCACTTTTATGTTTAAATTGAATATTAAGTCACTTTTATGTTTAAAGTGTGAATATTTAGTCACTTTTATGTTTAAAGTGAATATTTAGTCACTTTTATGTTTAAAGTGAATATTTAGTTACTTTTATGTTTAAAGTGAACATTTAGTCACTTTTATGTTTAATGTGTAAATATTTATTAACTTTCATGTTTAAAGTGAATATTTATTAACTTTTATGTTTTAAGTGTGAATATTTAGTCACTTTTATGTTTAAAGTGAATATTTAGTCACTTTTATGTTTAAAGTGTGATATTTAGTCACTTTTATGTTTAAAGTGAATATTTAGTCACTTTTATGTTTAAATTAAATATTTAGTCACTTTTATGTTTAAAGTGAATATTTAGTCAATTTTATGTTTAATGTGTGAATATTTAGTCACTTTTATGTTTAAAGTGAATATTTAGTCACTTTTATGTTTAAAGTGAATATTTAGTCACTTTTATGTTTAAAGTGAATATTTAGTCACTTTTATGTTTAAATTTAATATTTAGTCATTTTTATGTCTAAAGTGAATATTTGGTCACTTTTATGTTTAAAGTGTGAATATTTAGTCACTTTTATGTTTAAAGTAAATATTTAGTCACTTTTATGTTTAAAGTGTGAATATTTAGTCACTTTAATGTTTAAAGTGTGAATATTTAGTCACTTTTATGTTTAAAGTGAATATTTAGTCACTTTTATGTTTAAAGTGTGATATTTAGTCACTTTTATGTTTAAAGTGAATATTTAGTCACTTTTATGTTTAATGTGTGAATATTTAGTCACTTTTATGTTTAAAGTGAATATTTAGTAACTTTTATGTTTAAAGTGTGAATATTTAGTCACTTTTATGTTTAAAGTGAATATTTAGTCACTTTTAGGTTTAAAGTGAATATTTAGTCACTTTTAAGTTTTAAGTGAATATTTAGTCACTTTTATGTTTAAAGTGAATCTTTAGTCACTTTTATGTTTAAAGTGTGACATAATTTATTCACTTTTATGTTTAAAGTGAATATTTAGTCACTTTTATGTTTAAATTGAATATTTAGTCACTTTTATGTTTAAAGTGAATATTTAGGCACTTTTATGTTTAAAGTGTGATATTAAGTCACTTTTATGTTTAAAGTGAATATTTAGTCACTTTTATGTTTAAATTAAATATTTAGTCACTTTTATGTCTAAAGTGAATATTTAGTCATTTTTTATGTTTAAAGTGTGAATATTTAGTCACTTTTATGTTTAAAGTAAATATTTAGTCACTTTTATGTTTAAAGTGTGAATATTTAGTCACTTATGTTTAAAGTGTGAATATTTAGTCACTTTTATGTTTAAAGTGTGACATAATTTATTCACTTTTATGTTTAAAGTGAATATTTAGTCGCTTTCATGTTTAAAGTTTGACATTTAGTAACTTTTATGTTTAAAGTGAATATTTATTAACTTTTATGTTTAAAGTGAATATTAAGTCACTTTTATGTTTAAAGTGAATTTTTAGTCACTTGTATGTTTAAAGTGAATATTTAGTCACTTTTATGTTTAAAGTGAATATTTATTAACTTTTATGTTTAAAGTGTGAATATTTAGTCACTTTTGTGTTTAGAGTGAATATTTAGTCACTTTTATGTTTAAAGTGAATATTAAGTCACTTTTATGTTTAAAGTGAATATTTAGTCACTTTTATGTTTAAAGTGTGAATATTTAGTCATTTTTATGTTGAAAGTGAATATTTAATCACTTTTATGTTTAAATTGAATATTTAGTCACTTTTATGTTTAAAGTGAATATTTAGTCACTTTTATGTTTAATGTGTGAATATTTAGTCACTTTTATGTTGAAAGTGAAAATTTAGTCACTTTTATGTTTAAAGTGTGACATTTATTCACTTTTATGTTTAAATTGAATATTAAGTCACTTTTATGTTTAAAGTGAATATTTAGTCACTTTTATGTTTAAAGTGAATATTTAGTCACTTTTATGTTTAAAGTGAATATTTAGTCACTTTTATGTTTAATGTGTGAATATTTAGTAACTTTTATGTTTAAAGTGAATATTTATTAACTTTTATGTTTAAAGTGTGAATATTTAGTCACTTTTATGTTTAAAGTGTGAATATTTAGTCACTTTTATGTTTAAAGTAAATATTTAGTCACTTTTATGTTTAAAGTGTGATATTTAGTCACTTTTATGTTTAAAGTGAATATTTAGTCACTTTTATGTTTAGTGTGTGAATATTTAGTCACTTTTATGTTTAAAGTGAATATTTAGTCACTTTTATGTTTAAAGTGAATATTTAGTCACTTTTATGTTTAAATTGAATATTTAGTCACTTTTATGTCTAAAGTGAATATTTGGTCACTTTTATGTTTAAAGTGTGAATATTTAGTCACTTTTATGTTTAAAGTAAATATTTAGTCACTTTTATGTTTAAAGTGTGAATATATAGTAACTTTTATGTTTAAAGTGTTAATATTTAGTCACTTTTATGTTTAAAGTAAATATTTAGTCACTTTTATGTTTAAAGTGTGATATTTAGTCACTTTTATGTTTTAAGTGAATATTTAGTCACTTTTATGTTTAAATTGAATATTTAGTCACTTTTATGTTTAAAGTGAATATTTAGTCACTTTTATGTTTAAAGTGAATATTTAGTCACTTTTAGGTTTAAAGTGAATATTTAGTCACTTTAAAGTTTTAAGTGAATATTTAGTCACTTTTATGTTTAAAGTGAATCTTTAGTCACTTTTATGTTTAAAGTGTGACATTTATTCACTTTTATGTTTAAATTTAATATTTAGTCACTTTTATGTTTAAAGTGAATATTTAGTCACTTTTATGTTTAAAGTGTGAATATTTAGTCACTTTTATTTTTAAATTGAATATTTAGTCACTTTTATGTTTAAAGTGAATATTTAGTCACTTTTAAGTTTAAAGTGAATATTTTGTCACTTTTATGTTTAAAGTGAATCTTTAGTCACTTTTATGTTTAAAGTGAATATTTAGTCGCTTTTATGTTTAAAGTTTGACATTTAGTCACTTTTATGTTTAAAGTGAATATTTATTAACTTTTATGTTTAAAGTGAATATTAAGTCACTTTTATGTTTAAAGTGAATTTTTTAGTCACTTGTATGTTTAAAGTGAATATGTAGTCACTTTTATGTTTAAAGTGTGAATATTTTGTCATTTTTATGTTTAAAGTGTGAATATTTAGTCACTTTTATGTTTAAAGTGAATATTTAGTCACTTTTATGTTTAAAATGTGAATATTTAGTCACTTTTATGTTTAAAATGGATATTTAGTCACTTTTATGTTTAAAGTGAATATTTAACTACTTTTATGTTTAAAATTAATATTTAGTCACTTTTATGTTTAAAGTGAATATTTAGTCACTTTTATGATTATCGTGTGAATATTTAGTCACTTTTATGTTTAAAGTGAATATTTAGTCACTTTTATGTTTAAAGTGAATATTTAGTCACTTTTATGTTTAAATTGAATATTTAGTCACTTTTATGTTTTTATGTTTATAGTGAATATTTAGTCACTTTTATGTTTAAAGTGTGAATATTTAGTCACTTTTATGTTTAAATTGAATATTAAGTCACTTTTATGTTTAAAGTGTGAATATTTAGTCACTTTTATGTTTAAAGTGAATATTTAGTCACTTTTATGTTTAAAGTGAATATTTAGTTACTTTTATGTTTAAAGAACATTTAGTCACTTTTATGTTTAATGTGTAAATATTTATTAACTTTCATGTTTAAAGTGAATATTTATTAACTTTTATGTTTTAAGTGTGAATATTTAGTCACTTTTATGTTTAAAGTGAATATTTAGTCACTTTTATGTTTAAAGTGTGATATTTAGTCACTTTTATGTTTAAAGTGAATATTTAGTCACTTTTATGTTTAAATTAAATATTTAGTCACTTTTATGTTTAAAGTGAATATTTAGTCAATTTTATGTTTAATGTGTGAATATTTAGTCACTTTTATGTTTAAAGTGAATATTTAGTCACTTTTATGTTTAAAGTGAATATTTAGTCACTTTTATGTTTAAAGTGAATATTTAGTCACTTTTATGTTTAAATTTAATATTTAGTCATTTTTATGTCTAAAGTGAATATTTGGTCACTTTTATGTTTAAAGTGTGAATATTTAGTCACTTTTATGTTTAAAGTAAATATTTAGTCACTTTTATGTTTAAAGTGTGAATATTTAGTCACTTTAATGTTTAAAGTGTGAATATTTAGTCACTTTTATGTTTAAAGTGAATATTTAGTCACTTTTATGTTTAAAGTGTGATATTTAGTCACTTTTATGTTTAAAGTGAATATTTAGTCACTTTTATGTTTAATGTGTGAATATTTAGTCACTTTTATGTTTAAAGTGAATATTTAGTAACTTTTATGTTTAAAGTGTGAATATTTAGTCACTTTTATGTTTAAAGTGAATATTTAGTCACTTTTAGGTTTAAAGTGAATATTTAGTCACTTTTAAGTTTTAAGTGAATATTTAGTCACTTTTATGTTTAAAGTGAATCTTTAGTCACTTTTATGTTTAAAGTGTGACATAATTTATTCACTTTTATGTTTAAAGTGAATATTTAGTCACTTTTATGTTTAAATTGAATATTTAGTCACTTTTATGTTTAAAGTGAATATTTAGGCACTTTTATGTTTAAAGTGTGATATTAAGTCACTTTTATGTTTAAAGTGAATATTTAGTCACTTTTATGTTTAAATTAAATATTTAGTCACTTTTATGTCTAAAGTGAATATTTAGTCATTTTTTATGTTTAAAGTGTAAATATTTAGTCACTTTTATGTTTAAAGTAAATATTTAGTCACTTTTATGTTTAAAGTGTGAATATTTAGTCACTTATGTTTAAAGTGTGAATATTTAGTCACTTTTATGTTTAAAGTGTGACATAATTTATTCACTTTTATGTTTAAAGTGAATATTTAGTCGCTTTCATGTTTAAAGTTTGACATTTAGTAACTTTTATGTTTAAAGTGAATATTTATTAACTTTTATGTTTAAAGTGAATATTAAGTCACTTTTATGTTTAAAGTGAATTTTTAGTCACTTGTATGTTTAAAGTGAATATTTAGTCACTTTTATGTTTAAAGTAAATATTTATTAACTTTTATGTTTAAAGTGTGAATATTTAGTCACTTTTGTGTTTAGAGTGAATATTTAGTCACTTTTATGTTTAAAGTGAATATTAAGTCACTTTTATGTTTAAAGTGAATATTTAGTCACTTTTATGTTTAAAGTGTGAATATTTAGTCATTTTTATGTTGAAAGTGAATATTTAATCACTTTTATGTTTAAATTGAATATTTAGTCACTTTTATGTTTAAAGTGAATATTTAGTCACTTTTATGTTTAATGTGTGAATATTTAGTCACTTTTATGTTGAAAGTGAAAATTTAGTCACTTTTATGTTTAAAGTGTGACATTTATTCACTTTTATGTTTAAATTGAATATTAAGTCACTTTTATGTTTAAAGTGAATATTTAGTCACTTTTATGTTTAAAGTGAATATTTAGTCACTTTTATGTTTAAAGTGAATATTTAGTCACTTTTATGTTTAATGTGTGAATATTTAGTAACTTTTATGTTTAAAGTGAATATTTATTAACTTTTATGTTTAAAGTGTGAATATTTAGTCACTTTTATGTTTAAAGTGTGAATATTTAGTCACTTTTATGTTTAAAGTAAATATTTAGTCACTTTTATGTTTAAAGTGTGATATTTAGTCACTTTTATGTTTAAAGTAAATATTTAGTCACTTTTATGTTTAGTGTGTGAATATTTAGTCACTTTTATGTTTAAAGTGAATATTTAGTCACTTTTATGTTTAAAGTGAATATTTAGTCACTTTTATGTTTAAATTGAATATTTAGTCACTTTTATGTCTAAAGTGAATATTTGGTCACTTTTATGTTTAAAGTGTGAATATTTAGTCACTTTTATGTTTAAAGTAAATATTTAGTCACTTTTATGTTTAAAGTGTGAATATATAGTAACTTTTATGTTTAAAGTGTTAATATTTAGTCACTTTTATGTTTAAAGTAAATATTTAGTCACTTTTATGTTTAAAGTGTGATATTTAGTCACTTTTATGTTTTAAGTGAATATTTAGTCACTTTTATGTTTAAATTGAATATTTAGTCACTTTTATGTTTAAAGTGAATATTTAGTCACTTTTATGTTTAAAGTGAATATTTAGTCACTTTTAGGTTTAAAGTGAATATTTAGTCACTTTAAAGTTTTAAGTGAATATTTAGTCCATTTTATGTTTAAAGTGAATCTTTAGTCACTTTTATGTTTAAAGTGTGACATTTATTCACTTTTATGTTTAAATTTAATATTTAGTCACTTTTATGTTTAAAGTGAATATTTAGTCACTTTTATGTTTAAAGTGTGAATATTTAGTCACTTTTATTTTTAAATTGAATATTTAGTCACTTTTATGTTTAAAGTGAATATTTAGTCACTTTTAAGTTTAAAGTGAATATTTTGTCACTTTTATGTTTAAAGTGAATCTTTAGTCACTTTTATGTTTAAAGTGAATATTTAGTCGCTTTTATGTTTAAAGTTTGACATTTAGTCACTTTTATGTTTAAAGTGAATATTTATTAACTTTTATGTTTAAAGTGAATATTAAGTCACTTTTATGTTTAAAGTGAATTTTTTAGTCACTTGTATGTTTAAAGTGAATATGTAGTCACTTTTATGTTTAAAGTGAATATTTATTCACTTTTATGTTTAAAGTGTGAATATTTAGTCACTTTTATGTTTAAAGTGAATATTTAGTCACTTTTATGTTTAAAGTGTGAATATTTAGTCACTTTTATGTTTAAAGTGAATATTTAGTCACTTTTATGTTTAAAGTGAATATTTAGTCACTTTTAAGTTTTAAGTGAATATTTAGTCACTTTTATGTTTAAAGTAAATCTTTAGTCACTTTTATGTTTAAAGTGTGACATTTATTCACTTTAATGTTTAAAGTGAATGTTTAGTCACTTTTATGTTTAAATTGAATATTTAGTCACTTTTATGTTTAAAGGGAATATTTAGTCACTTTTATGTTTAAAGTGTGACATTTATTCACTTTTATGTTTAAAGTGAATATTTAGTCACTTTTATGTTTAAAGTGTGACATTTATTCACTTTTATGTTTAAAGTGAATATTTAGTCACTTTTATGTTTAAATTGAATATTTAGTCACTTTTATGTTTAAAGTGAATATTTAGTCACTTTTATGTTTAAAGTGTGAATATTTTGTCATTTTTATGTTTAAAGTGTGAATATTTAGTCACTTTTATGTTTAAAGTGAATATTTAGTCACTTTTATGTTTAAAATGTGAATATTTAGTCACTTTTATGTTTAAAATGGATATTTAGTCACTTTTATGTTTAAAGTGAATATTTAACAACTTTTATGTTTAAATTGAATATTTAGTCACTTTTATGTTTAAAGTGAATATTTAGTCACTTTTATGTTTAATGTGTGAATATTTAGTCACTTTTATGATTAAAGTGAAAATTTAGTCACTTTTATGTTTAAAGTGAATATTTAGTCACTTTTATGTTTAAAGTGAATATTTAGTCACTTTTATGTTTAAATTGAATATTTAGTCACTTTTATGTTTTTTTTGTTTATAGTGAATATTTAGTCACTTTTATGTTTAAAGTGTGAATATTTAGTCACTTTTATGTTTAAAGTGTGAATATTTAGTCACTTTTATGTTTAAAATGTGAATATTTAGTCACTTTTATGTTTAAAATGTGAATATTTAGTCACTTTTATGTTTAAAGTGAATATTTAGTCACTTTTATGTTTAAAGTGAATATTTAGTCACTTTTAAGTTTAAAGTGAATATTTAGTCACTTTTATTTTTAAAGTGAATCTTTAGTCACTTTTATGTTTAAAGTGTGACATTTATTCACTTTTATGTTTAAATTGAATATTAAGTCACTTTTATGTTTAAAGTTTGAATATTTAGTCACTTTTATGTTTAAAGTGAATATTTAGTAACTTTTATGTTTAAAGTGAATATTTAGTTACTTTTATGTTTAAAGTGAATATTTAGTCACTTTTATGTTTATTGTGTGAATATTGAGTAACTTTTATGTTTAAAGTGAATATTTATTAACTTTTATGTTTAAAGTCAATCTTTAGTCACTTTTATGTTTAAAGTGTGACATTTATTCACTTTTATGTTTAAAGTGAATATTTAGTCACTTTTATGTTTATTGTGTGAATATTTAGTCACTTTTAAGTTTTAAGTGAATATTTAGTCACTTTTATGTTTAAAGTCAATCTTTAGTCACTTTTATGTTTAAAGTGTGACATTTATTCACTTTTATGTTTAAAGTGAATATTTAGTCACTTTTATGTTTAAATTGAATATTTAGTCACTTTTATGTTTAAAATGAATATTTAGTCACTTTTATGTTTAAAGTGAATATTTAGTCACTTGTATGTTTAATGTGTGAATATTTAGTCACTTTTATGTTTAAATTGAATATTTAGTCACTTTTATGTCTAAAGTGAATATTTGGTCACTTTTATGTTTAAAGTGTGAATATTTAGTCACTTTTATGTTTAAAGTAAATATTTAGTCACTTTTATGTTTAAAGTGTGAATATTTAGTCACTTTAATGTTTAAAGTGTGAATATTTAGTCACTTTTATGTTTAAAGTGAATATTTAGTCACTTTTATTTTTAAAGTGTGATATTTAGTCACTTTTATGTTTAAAGTGAATATTTAGTCACTTTTATGTTTAAATTGAATATTTTGTCACTTTTATGTTTAAAGTGAATATTTAGTCACTTTTATGTTTAAAGTGTGAATATTTAGTCACTTTTATGTTTAAAGTGAATATTTAGTCACGTTTAGGTTTAAAGTGAATATTTAGTCACTTTTAAGTTTTAAGTGAATATTTAGTCACTTTTATGTTTAAAGTGAATCTTTAGTCACTTTTATGTTTAAAGTGTGACATAATTTATTCACTTTTATGTTTAAAGTGAATATTTAGTCACTTTTATGTTTAAATTGAATATTTAGTCACTTTTATGTTTAAAGTGAATATTTAGTCACTTTTATGTTTAAAGTTTGATATTTAGTCACTTTTATGTTTAAAGTGAATATTTAGTCACTTTTATGTTTAAATTGAATATTTAGTCACTTTTATGTTTAAAGTAAATATTTAGTCACTTTTATGTTTAAAGTGTGAATATTTAGTCACTTTTATGTTTAAAGTGAATATTTAGTCACTTTTAGGTTTAAAGTGAATATTTAGTCACTTTTAAGTTTTAAGTGAATATTTAGTCACTTTTATGTTTAAAGTCAATCTTTAGTCACTTTTATGTTTAAAGTGTGACATTTATTCACTTTTATGTTAAAAGTGAATATTTAGTCACTTTTATGTTTAAATTGAATATTTAGTCACTTTTATGTTTAAAATGAATATTTAGTCACTTTTATGTTTAAAGTGAATATTTAGTCACTTTTATGTTTAATGTGTGAATTTTTAGTCACTTTTATGTTTAAAGTGAATATTTAGTCACTTTTATGTTTAAAGTGAATATTTAGTCACTTTTATGTTTAATGTGTGAATATTTAGTCACTTTTATGTTTAAAGTAAATATTAGTCACTTTTATGTTTAAAGTGAATATTTAGTCACTTTTATGTTTAATGTGTGAATATTTAGTCACTTTTATGTTTAAAGTGAATATTTTGTCACTTTTATGTTTAAAGTGAATATTTAGTCACTTTTATGTTTAAATTGAATATTTAGTCACTTTTATGTTTAATGTGTGAATATTTAGTCACTTTTATGTTTAAAGTGAATATTTAGTCACTTTTATGTTTAGTGTGTGAATATTTAGTCACTTTTATGTTTAAAGTGAATATTTAGTCACTTTTATGTTTAAAGTGAATATTTAGTCACTTTTATGTTTAATGTGTGAATATTTAGTCACTTTTATTTTTAAAGTGAATATTTGGTCACTTTTATGTTTAAAGTGTGAATATTTAGTCACTTTTATGTTTAAAGTAAATATTTAGTCACTTTTATGTTTAAAGTGTGAATATTTAGTCACTTTTATGTTTAAAGTGTGAATATTTAGTCACTTTTATGTTTAAAGTGAATATTTAGTCACTTTTATGTTTAAAGTGTGATATTTAGTCACTTTTATGTTTAAAGTGAATATTTAGTCACTTTTATGTTTAAATTGAATATTTAGTCACTTTTATGTTTAAAGTGAATATTTAGTCACTTTTATGTTTAAAGTGAATATTTAGTCACTTTTATGTTTAAAGTGTGAATATTTAGTCATTTTTATGTTTAAAGTGAATATTTAATCACTTTTATGTTTAAATTGAATATTTAATCACTTTTATGTTTAAAGTAAAAATTTAGTCACTTTTATGTTTAAAGTGTGAATATTTAGTCACTTTTATGTTTAAAGTGAATATTTAGTCACTTTTATTTTTAAAGTGAATATTTAGTCACTTTTATGTTTAATGTGTGAATATTTAGTCACTTTTAGGTTTAAAGTGAATATTTAGTCACTTTTATGTTTAAAGTGAATATTTAGTCACTTTTATGTTTAATGTGTGAATATTTAGTCACTTTTATGTTTAAAGTGAATATTTAGTCACTTTTATGTTTAAAGTGAATATTTAGTCACTTTTATGTTTAAATTGAATATTTAGTCACTTTTATGTTTAAAGTGTGAATATTTAGTCACTTTAATGTTTAAAGTGTGAATATTTAGTCACTTTTATGTTTAAAGTGAATATTTAGTCACTTTTATGTTTAAAGTGTGATATTTAGTCACTTTTATGTTTAAAGTGAATATTTAGTCACTTTTATGTTTAAATTGAATATTTTGTCACTTTTATGTTTAAAGTGAATATTTAGTCACTTTTATGTTTAAAGTGTGAATATTTAGTCACTTTTATGTTTAAAGTGAATATTTAGTCACGTTTAGGTTTAAAGTGAATATTTAGTCACTTTTAAGTTTTAAGTGAATATTTAGTCACTTTTATGTTTAAAGTGAATCTTTAGTCACTTTTATGTTTAAAGTGTGACATAATTTATTCACTTTTATGTTTAAAGTGAATATTTAGTCACTTTTATGTTTAAATTGAATATTTAGTCACTTTTATGTTTAAAGTGAATATTTAGTCACTTTTATGTTTAAAGTTTGATATTTAGTCACTTTTATGTTTAAAGTGAATATTTAGTCACTTTTATGTTTAAATTGAATATTTAGTCACTTTTATGTTTAAAGTAAATATTTAGTCACTTTTATGTTTAAAGTGTGAATATTTAGTCACTTTTATGTTTAAAGTGAATATTTAGTCACTTTTAGGTTTAAAGTGAATATTTAGTCACTTTTAAGTTTTAAGTGAATATTTAGTCACTTTTATGTTTAAAGTCAATCTTTAGTCACTTTTATGTTTAAAGTGTGACATTTTTTCACTTTTATGTTTAAAGTGAATATTTAGTCACTTTTATGTTTAAATTGAATATTTAGTCACTTTTATGTTTAAAATGAATATTTAGTCACTTTTATGTTTAAAGTGAATATTTAGTCACTTTTATGTTTAATGTGTGAATTTTTAGTCACTTTTATGTTTAAAGTGAATATTTAGTCACTTTTATGTTTAAAGTGAATATTTAGTCACTTTTATGTTTAATGTGTGAATATTTAGTCACTTTTATGTTTAAAGTGAATATTAGTCACTTTTATGTTTAAAGTGAATATTTAGTCACTTTTATGTTTAATGTGTGAATATTTAGTCACTTTTATGTTTAAAGTGAATATTTTGTCACTTTTATGTTTAAATTGAATATTTAGTCACTTTTATGTTTAAATTGAATATTTAGTCACTTTTATGTTTAAAGTGTGAATATTTAGTCACTTTTATGTTTAAAGTGAATATTTAGTCACTTTTATGTTTAATGTGTGAATATTTAGTCACTTTTATGTTTAAAGTGAATATTTAGTCACTTTTATGTTTAAAGTGAATATTTAGTCACTTTTATGTTTAATGTGTGAATATTTAGTCACTTTTATTTTTAAAGTGAATATTTGGTCACTTTTATGTTTAAAGTGTGAATATTTAGTCACTTTTATGTTTAAAGTAAATATTTAGTCACTTTTATGTTTAAAGTGTGAATATTTAGTCACTTTTATGTTTAAAGTGTGAATATTTAGTCACTTTTATGTTTAAAGTGAATATTTAGTCACTTTTATGTTTAAAGTGTGATATTTAGTCACTTTTATGTTTAAAGTGAATATTTAGTCACTTTTATGTTTAAATTGAATATTTAGTCACTTTTATGTTTAAAGTGAATATTTAGTCACTTTTATGTTTAAAGTGAATATTTAGTCACTTTTATGTTTAAAGTGTGAATATTTAGTCATTTTTATGTTTAAAGTGAATATTTAATCACTTTTATGTTTAAATTGAATATTTAATCACTTTTATGTTTAAAGTAAATATTTAGTCACTTTTATGTTTAAAGTGTGAATATTTAGTCACTTTTATGTTTAAAGTGAATATTTAGTCACTTTTATTTTTAAAGTGAATATTTAGTCACTTTTATGTTTAATGTGTGAATATTTAGTCACTTTTAGGTTTAAAGTGAATATTTAGTCACTTTTATGTTTAAAGTGAATATTTAGTCACTTTTATGTTTAATGTGTGAATATTTAGTCACTTTTATGTTTAAAGTGAATATTTAGTCACTTTTATGTTTAAAATGAATATTTAGTCACTTTTATGTTTAAATTGAATATTTAGTCACTTTTATGTTTAAAGTGTGAATATTTAGTCACTTTTATGTTTAAAGTGAATATTTAGTCACTTTTATGTTTAATGTGTGAATATTTAGTCACTTTTATGTTTAAAGTGAATATTTAGTCACTTTTATGTTTAAAGTGAATATTTAGTCACTTTTATGTTTAATGTGTGAATATTTAGTCACTTTTATGTTTAAAGTGAATATTTGGTCACTTTTATGTTTAAAGTGTTAATATTTAGTCACTTTTATGTTTAAAGTAAATATTTAGTCACTTTTATGTTTAAAGTGTGACATAATTTATTCACTTTTATGTTTAAAGTGAATATTTAGTCACTTTTATGTTTAAATTGAATATTTAGTCACTTTTATGTTTAAAGTGAATATTTAGTCACTTTTATGTTTAAAGTGTGATATTAAGTCACTTTTATGTTTAAAGTGAATATTTAGTCACTTTTATGTTTAAATTGAATATTTAGTCACTTTTATGTTTAAAGTGAATATTTAGTCACTTTTATGTTTAAAATGAATATTTAGTCACTTTTATGTTTAAAGTAAATATTTAGTCACTTTTATGTTTAAAGTGTGAATATTTAGTCACTTATGTTTAAAGTGTGAATATTTAGTCACTTTTATGTTTAAAGTGTGACATAATTTATTCACTTTTATGTTCAAAGTGAATATTTAGTCACTTTTATGTTTAAAGTGTGACATAATTTATTCACTTTTATTTTTAAAGTGAATATTTAGTCACTTTTATGTTTAAATTGAATATTTAGTCACTTTTATGTTTAAAGTGAATATTTAGTCACTTTTATGTTTAAAGTGTGATATTAAGTCACTTTTATGTTTAATATGAATATTTAGTCACTTTTATGTTTCAATTGAATATTTAGTCACTTTTATGTCTAAATTGAATATTTAGTCATTTTTTATGTTTAAAGTGTGAATATTTAGTCACTTTTATGTTTAAAGTAAATATTTAGTCACTTTTATGTTTAAAGTGTGAATATTTAGTCACTTATGTTTAAAGTGTGAATATTTAGTCACTTTTATGTTTAAAATGTGACATAATTTATTCACTTTTATGTTTAAAGTGAATATTTAGTCACTTTTATGTTTAAAGTGTGAATATTTAGTCACTTTTATGTTTAAAGTGAATATTTAGTCACTTTTAGGTTTAAAGTGAATATTTAGTCACTTTTAAGTTTTAAGTGAATATTTAGTCACTTTTATGTTTAAAGTGAATCTTTAGTCACTTTTATGTTTAAAGTGTGACATAATTTATTCACTTTTATGTTTAAAGTGAATATTTAGTCACTTTTAGGTTTAAAGTGAATATTTAGTCACTTTTAGGTTTAAAGTGAATATTTAGTCACTTTTTAGTTTTAAGTGAATATTTAGTCACTTTTATGTTTAAAGTCAATCTTTAGTCACTTTTATGTTTAAAGTGTGACATTTATTCACTTTTATGTTTAAAGTGAATATTTAGTCACTTTTATGTTTAAATTGAATATTTAGTCACTTTTATGTTTAAAGTGAATATTTAGTCACTTTTATGTTTAAAATGAATATTTAGTCACTTTTATGTTTAAAGTGAATATTTAGTCACTTTTATGTTTAATGTGTGAATATTTAGTCACTTTTATGTTTAAAGTGAATATTTAGTCACTTTTATGTTTAAAGTGAATATTTAGTCACTTTTATGTTTAATGTGTGAATATTTAGTCACTTTTATGATTAAAGTGAATATTAGTCACTTTTATGTTTAAAGTGAATATTTAGTCACTTTTATGTTTAATGTGTGAATATTTAGTCACTTTTATGTTTAAAGTGAATATTAATCACTTTTATGTTTAAAGTGAATATTTAGTCACTTTTATGTTTAAATTGAATATTTAGTCACTTTTATGTTTAAAGTGTGAATATTTAGTCACTTTTATGTTTAAAGTGAATATTTAGTCACTTTTATGTTTAATGTGTGAATATTTAGTCACTTTTATGTTTAAAGTGAATATTTAGTCATTTTTACGTTTAAAGTGAATATTTAGTCACTTTTATGTTTAAAGTGTGATATTTAGTCCCTTTTATGTTTAAAGTGAATATTTAGTCACTTTTATGTTTAAATTGAATATTTAGTCACTTTTATGTTTAAAGTGTGAATATTTAGTCACTTTTATGTTTAAAGTGAATATTTAGTCACTTTTAGGTTTAAAGTGAATATTTAGTCACTTTTAAGTTTTAAGTGAATATTTAGTCACTTTTATGTTTAAAGTGAATCTTTAGTCACTTTTATGTTTAAAGTGTGACATAATTTATTCACTTTTATGTTTAAAGTGAATATTTAGTCACTTTTATGTTTAAATTGAATATTTAGTCACTTTTATGTTTAAAGTGAATATTTAGTCACTTTTATGTTTAAAGTGTGATATTAAGTCACTTTTATGTTTAAAGTGAATATTTAGTCACTTTTATGTTTAAATTAAATATTTAGTCACTTTTATGTCTAAAGTGAATATTTAGTCATTTTTTATGTTTAAAGTGTGAATATTTAGTCACTTTTATGTTTAAAGTAAATATTTAGTCACTTTTATGTTTAAAGTGTGAATATTTAGTCACTTATGTTTAAAGTGTGAATATTTAGTCACTTTTATGTTTAAAGTGTGAATATTTAGTCACTTTTATGTTTAAAGTGTGACATAATTTATTCACTTTTATGTTTAAAGTGAATATTTAGTCACTTTTATGTTTAAAGTGAATATTTAGTCGCTTTTATGTTTAAAGTCTGACATTTAGTCACTTTTATGTTTAAAGTGAATATTTATTAACTTTTATGTTTAAAGTGAATATTAAGTCACTTTTATGTTTAAAGTGAATTTTTAGTCACTTGTATGTTTAAAGTGAATATTTAGTCACTTTTATGTTTAAAGTGAATATTTATTCACTTTTATGTTTAAAGTGTGAATATTTAGTCACTTTTGTGTTTAAAGTGAATATTTAGTCACTTTTATAATTAAAGTGAATATTAAGTCACTTTTATGTTTAAATTGAATATTTAATCACTTTTATGTTTAAAGTGTGAATATTTAGTCATTTTTATGTTTAAAGTGAATATTTAGTCACTTTTATGTTTAATGTGTGAATATTTAGTCGCTTTTTTGTTGAAAGTGAATATTTAGTCACTTTTATGTTTAAAGTGTGACATTTATTCACTTTTATGTTTAAATTGAATATTAAGTCACTTTTATGTTTAATGTGTGAATATTTAGTAACTTTTATGTTTAAAGTGAATATTTATTAACTTTTATGTTTAAAGTGTGAATATTTAGTCACTTTTATGTTTAAAGTGTGAATATTTAGTCACTTTTATGTTTAAAGTGAATATTTAGTCACTTTTATGTTTAAAGTGTAATATTTAGTCACTTTTATGTTTAAAGTGAATATTTTGTCACTTTTATGTTTAAATTGAATATTTAATCACTTTTATGTTTAAAGTGAATATTTAGTCACTTTTATGTTTAATGTGTGAATATTTAGTCACTTTTATGTTTAATGTGAATATTTAGTCACTTTTATGTTTAAAGTGAATATTTAGTCACTTTTATGTTTAAATTGAATATTTAGTCACTTTTATGTCTAAAGTGAATATTTGGTCACTTTTATGTTTAAAGTGTGAATATTTAGTCACTTTTATGTTTAAAGTAAATATTTAGTCACTTTTATGTTTAAAGTGTGAATATTTAGTAACTTTTATGTTAAAAGTGTGAATATTTAGTCACTTTTATGTTTAAAGTGAATATTTAGTCACTTTTATGTTTAAAGTGTGATATTTAGTCACTTTTATGTTTAAAGTGAATATTTTGTCACTTTTATGTTTAAATTGAATATTTAGTCACTTTTATGTTTAAAGTGAATATTAAGTCACTTTTATGTTTAAAGTGTGAATATTTAGTCACTTTTATGTTTAAAGTGAATATTTAGTCACTTTTAGGTTTAAAGTAAATATTTAGTCACTTTTATGTTTAAAGTTTGACATTTATTTACTTTTTTGTTTAAAGTGAATATTTAGTCACTTTTATGTTTAAATTGAATATTTAGTCACTTTTATGTTTAAAGTGAATATTTAGTCACTTTTATGTTTAAAGTGAATATTTGGTCACTTTTATGTTTAAAGTGTGAATATTTTGTCATTTTTATGTTTAAAGTGAATATTTAGTCACTTTTATGTTTAAAATGAATATTTAGTCACTTTTTTGTTTAAATTGAATATTTAGTCACTTTTATGTTTAAAGTGAATATTTAGTCACTTTTATGTTTAAAGTGTGAATATTTTGTCATTTTTATGTTTAAAGTGAATATTTAGTCACTTTTTTGTTTAAATTGAATATTTAGTCATTTTTATGTTTAAAGTGAATATTTAGTCACTTTTATGTTTAAAGTGAATATTTAGTCACTTTTATGTTTAATGTGTGAATATTTAGTCACTTTTATGTTTAATGTGAATATTTAGTCACTTTTATGTTTAAATTGAATATTTAGTCACTTTTAAGTTTTAAGTGAATATTTAGTCACTTTTATGTTTAAAGTGAATCTTTAGTCACTTTTATGTTTAAAGTGTGACATAATTTATTCACTTTTATGTTTAAAGTGAATATTTAGTCACTTTTAGGTTTAAAGTGAATATTTAGTCACTTTTAGGTTTAAAGTGAATATTTAGTCACTTTTTAGTTTTAAGTGAATATTTAGTCACTTTTATGTTTAAAGTCAATCTTTAGTCACTTTTATGTTTAAAGTGTGACATTTATTCACTTTTATGTTTAAAGTGAATATTTAGTCACTTTTATGTTTAAATTGAATATTTAGTCACTTTTATGTTTAAAGTGAATATTTAGTCACTTTTATGTTTAAAATGAATATTTAGTCACTTTTATGTTTAAAGTGAATATTTAGTCACTTTTATGTTTAATGTGTGAATATTTAGTCACTTTTATGTTTAAAGTGAATATTTAGTCACTTTTATGTTTAAAGTGAATATTTAGTCACTTTTATGTTTAATGTGTGAATATTTAGTCACTTTTATGATTAAAGTGAATATTAGTCACTTTTATGTTTAAAGTGAATATTTAGTCACTTTTATGTTTAATGTGTGAATATTTAGTCACTTTTATGTTTAAAGTGAATATTAATCACTTTTATGTTTAAAGTGAATATTTAGTCACTTTTATGTTTAAATTGAATATTTAGTCACTTTTATGTTTAAAGTGTGAATATTTAGTCACTTTTATGTTTAAAGTGAATATTTAGTCACTTTTATGTTTAATGTGTGAATATTTAGTCACTTTTATGTTTAAAGTGAATATTTAGTCATTTTTACGTTTAAAGTGAATATTTAGTCACTTTTATGTTTAAAGTGTGATATTTAGTCCCTTTTATGTTTAAAGTGAATATTTAGTCACTTTTGTGTTTAAATTGAATATTTAGTCACTTTTATGTTTAAAGTGTGAATATTTAGTCACTTTTATGTTTAAAGTGAATATTTAGTCACTTTTAGGTTTAAAGTGAATATTTAGTCACTTTTAAGTTTTAAGTGAATATTTAGTCACTTTTATGTTTAAAGTGAATCTTAAGTCACTTTTATGTTTAAAGTGTGACATAATTTATTCACTTTTATGTTTAAAGTGAATATTTAGTCACTTTTATGTTTAAATTGAATATTTAGTCACTTTTATGTTTAAAGTGAATATTTAGTCACTTTTATGTTTAAAGTGTGATATTTAGTCACTTTTATGTTTAAAGTGAATATTTAGTCACTTTTATGTTTAAATTGAATTTTTAGTCACTTTTATGTTTAATGTGTGAATATTTAGTCACTTTTATGTTGAAAGTGAATATTTAGTCACTTTTATGTTTAAAGTGTGACATTTATTCACTTTTATGTTTAAATTGAATATTAAGTCTCTTTTATGTTTAAAGTGAATATTTAGTCACTTTTATGTTTAAAGTGAATATTTATTCACTTTTATGTTTAAAGTGTGAATATTTAGTCACTTTTGTGTTTAAAGTGAATATTTAGTCACTTTTATGTTTAAAGTGAATATTAAGTCACTTTTATGTTTAAAGTGAATATTTAGTCACTTTTATGTTTAAAGTGTGAATATTTAGTCATTTTTATGTTTAAAGTGAATATTTAGTCACTTTTATGTTTAAAGTGAATATTTAGTCACTTTTATGTTTAATGTGTGAATATTTAGTCACTTTTATGTTGAAAGTGAATTTGTAGTCACTTTTATGTTTAAAGTGTGACATTTATTCACTTTTATGTTTAAATTGAATATTAAGTCACTTTTATGTTTAAAGTGAATATTTAGTCACTTTTATGTTTAAAGTGAATATTTAGTCACCTTTATGTTTAAAGTGAATATTTAGTCACTTTTATGTTTAAAGTGAATATTTAGTCACTTTTATATTTAAAGTGTGAATATTTAGTCACTTTTATGTTTAAAGTGTGAATATTTAGTCACTTTTATGTTTAAAGTGTGAATATTTAGTCATTTTTATGTTTAAAGTGAATATTTAATCACTTTTATGTTTAAATTGAATATTTAGTCACTTTTATGTTTAAAGTGAATATTTAGTCACTTTTATGTTTAATGTGTGAATATTTAGTCACTTTTATGTTGAAAGTGAATATTTAGTCACTTTTATGTTTAAAGTGTGACATTTATTCACTTTTATGTTTAAATTGAATATTAAGTCACTTTTATGTTTAAAGTGAATATTTAGTCACTTTTATGTTTAAAGTGAATATTTAGTCACTTTTATGTTTAAAGTGAATATTTAGTTTCTTTTATGTTTAAAGTGAATATTTAGTCACTTTTATGTTTTTTGTGTGAATTTAGTAACTTTTATGTTTAAAGTGAATATTTATTAACTTTTATGTTTAAAGTGTGAATATTTAGTCACTTTTATGTTTTAAGTGTGAATATTTAGTCACTTTTATGTTTAAAGTGAATATTTAGTCACTTTTATGTTTAAAGTGTGATATTTAGTCACTTTTATGTTTAAAGTGAATATTTTGTCACTTTTATGTTTAAATTGAATATTTAGTCACTTTTATGTTTAAAGTGAATATTTAGTCACTTTTATGTTTAAAGTGTGAATATTTAGTCACTTTTATGTTTAAAGTAAATATTTAGTCACTTTTATGTTTAAAGTGTGAATATTTAGTAACTTTTATGTTTAAAGTGTGAATATTTAGTCACTTTTATGTTTAAATTGAATATTTAGTCACTTTTATGTTTAAAGTGTGATATTTAGTCACTTTTATGTTTAAAGTGAATATTTAGTCACTTTTATGTTTAAATTGAATATTTAGTCACTTTTATGTTTAAAGTGAATATTAAGTCACTTTTATGTTTAAAGTGTGAATATTTAGTCACTTTTATGTTTAAAGTGAATATTTAGTCACTTTTAGGTTTAAAGTGAATATTTAGTCACTTTTAAGTTTTAAGTGAATATTTAGTCACTTTTATGTTTAAAGTGAATCTTTAGTCACTTTTATGTTTAAAGTGTGACATTTATTCACTTTTATGTTTAAAGTGAATATTTAGTCACTTTTATGTTGAAATTGAATATTTAGTCACTTTTATGTCTAAAGTGAATATTTGGTCACTTTTAAGTTTTATGTGAATATTTAGTCACTTTTATGTTTAAAGTGAATCTTTAGTCACTTTTATGTTTAAAGTGTGACATTTATTCACTTTTATGTTTAAAGTGAATATTTAGTCACTTTTATGTTTAAATTGAATATTTAGTCACTTTTATGTCTAAAGTTAATATTTGGTCACTTTTATGTTTAAAGTGTGAATATTTAGTCACTTTTATGTTTAAAGTAAATATTTAGTCACTTTTATGTTTAAAGTGTGAATATTTAGTAACTTTTATGTTTAAAGTGTGAATATTTAGTCACTTTTATGTTTAAAGTGAATATTTAGTCACTTTTATGTTTAAAGTGTGATATTTAGTCACTTTTATGTTTAAAGTGAATATTTAGTCACTTTTATGTTTAAATTGAATATTTAGTCACTTTTATGTTTAAAGTGAATATTAAGTCACTTTTATGTTTAAATTGAATATTTAGTCACTTTTATGTTTAAAGTGAATATTGAGTCACTTTTAGGTTTAAAGTGAATATTTAGTCACTTTTAAGTTTTAAGTGAATATTTAGTCACTTTTAGGTTTAAAGTGAATATTTAGTCACTTTTAAGTTTTAAGTGAATATTTAGTCACTTTTATGTTTAAAGTGAATCTTTAGTCACTTTTATGTTTAAAGTGTGACATTTATTCACTTTTATGTTTAAAGTGAATGTTTAGTCACTTTTATGTTTAAATTGAATATTTAGTCACTTTTATGTTTAAAGTGAATATTTAGTCACTTTTATGTTTAAAGTGTGACATTTATTCACTTTTATGTTTAAAGTGAATATTTAGTCACTTTTATGTTTAAATTGAATATTTAGTCACTTTTATGTTTAAAGTGAATATTTAGTCACTTTTATGTTTAAAGTGTGAATATTTTGTCATTTTTATGTTTAAAGTGTGAATATTTAGTCTCTTTTATGTTTAAAGTGAATATTTAGTCACTTTTATGTTTAAAATGTAAATATTTAGTCACTTTTTTGTTAAAAATGAATATTTAGTCACTTTTATGTTTAAAGTGAATATTTAACAACTTTTATGTTTAAATTGAATATTTAGTCACTTTTATGTTTAAAGTGAATATTTAGTCACTTTTATGTTTAATGTGTGAATATTTAGTCACTTTTATGTTTAAAGTGAATATTTAGTCTCTTTTATGTTTAAAGTGAATATTTAGTCACTTTTATGTTTAAAGTGAACATTTAGTCACTTTTATGTTTAAATTGAATATTTAGTCACTTTTATGTTTATAGTGAATATTTAGTCACTTTTATGTTTAAAGTGTGAATATTTAGTCACTTTTCTGTTTAAAGTGTGAATATTTATTAACTTTTATGTTTAAAGTGAATATTAAGTCACTTTTATGTTTAAAGTGAATTTTTAGTCACTTGTATGTTTAAAGTGAATATTTAGTCACTTTTATGTTTAAAGTGAATATTTATTCACTTTTATGTTTAAAGTGTGAATATTTAGTCACTTTTGTGTTTAAAGTGAATATTTAGTCACTTTTATGTTTAAAGTGAATATTAAGTCACTTTTATGTTTAAAGTGAATATTTAGTCACTTTAATGTTTAAAGTGTGAATATTTAGTCATTTTTATGTTTAAAGTGAATATTTAATCACTTTTATGTTTAAATTGAATATTTAGTCACTTTTATGTTTAAAGTGAATATTTAGTCACTTTTATGTTTAATGTGTGAATATTTAGTCACTTTTATGTTTAATGTGTGAATATTTAGTCACTTTTATGTTGAAAGTGAATATTTAGTCACTTTTATGTTTAAAGTGTGACATTTATTCACTTTTATGTTTAAATTGAATATTAAGTCACTTTTATGTTTAAAGTGAATATTTAGTTACTTTTATGTTTAAAGTGAATATTTAGTCACTTTTATGTTTAAAGTGAATATTTAGTTACTTTTATGTTTAAAGTGAATTTTTAGTCACTTTTATGTTTAATGTGTGAATATCTAGTAACTTTTATGTTTAAAGTGAATATTTATTAACTTTTATGTTTAAAGTGTGAATATTTAGTCACTTTTTTGTTAAAAGTGTGAATATTTAGTCACTTTTATGTTTAAAGTGAATATTTAGTCACTTTTATGTTTAAAGTGTGATATTTAGTCACTTTTATGTTTAAAGTGAATATTTTGTCACTTTTATTTTTAAATTGAATATTTAGTCACTTTTATGTTTAAAGTAAATATTTAGTCACTTTTATGTTTAAATTGAATATTTAGTCACTTTTATGTTTAAAGTATATATTTAGTCACTTTTATGTTTAAAGTGTGACATTTATTCACTTTTATGTTTAAAGTGAATATTTAGTCACTTTTATGTTTAAATTGAATATTTAGTCACTTTTATGTTTAAAGTTAATATTTAGTCACTTTTATGTTTAAAGTGTGAATATTTTGTCATTTTTATGTTTAAAGTGTGAATATTTAGTCTCTTTTATGTTTAAAATGTAAATATTTAGTCACTTTTATGTTAAAAATGAATATTTAGTCACTTTTATGTTTAAAGTGAATATTTAACAACTTTTATGTTTAAATTGAATATTTAGTCACTTTTATGTTTAAAGTGAATATTTAGTCACTTTTATGTTTAATGTGTGAATATTTAGTCACTTTTATGTTTAAAGTGAATATTTAGTCACTTTTATGTTTAAAGTGAATATTTAGTCACTTTTATGTTTAAAGTGAACATTTAGTCACTTTTATGTTTAAATTGAATATTTAGTCACTTTTATGTTTATAGTGAATATTTGGTCACTTTTATGTTTAAAGTGTGAATATTTAGTCACTTTTATGTTTAAAGTGTGAATAATTATTAACTTTTATGTTTAAAGTGAATATTAAGTCACTTTTATGTTTAAAGTGAATTTTTAGTAGATTGTATGTTTAAAGTGAATATTTAGTCACTTTTATGTTTAAAGTGAATATTTATTCACTTTTATGTTTAAAGTGTGAATATTAAGTTACTTTTGTGTTTAAAGTGAATATTTAGTCACTTTTATGTTTAAAGTGAATATTAAGTCACTTTTATGTTTAAAGTGAATATTTAGTCACTTTTATGTTTAAAGTGTGAATATTTAGTCATTTTTATGTTTAAAGTGAATATTTAATCACTTTTATGTTTAAATTGAATATTTAGTCACTTTTATGTTTAAAGTGAATATTTAGTCACTTTTATGTTTAATGTGTGAATATTTAGTCACTTTTATGTTTAATGTGTGAATATTTAGTCACTTTTATGTTGAAAGTGAATATTTAGTCACTTTTATGTTTAAAGTGTGACATTGTTCACTTTTATGTTTAAAGTGAATATTTAGTCACTTTTATGTTTAAAGTGAATATTTAGTTACTTTTATGTTTAAAGTGAATATTTAGTCACTTTTATGTTTAATGTGTGAATATTTAGTAACTTTTATGTTTAAAGTGAATATTTAGTCACTTTTATGTTTAAAGTGTGAATATTTTGTCATTTTTATGTTTAAAGTGTGAATATTTAGTCTCTTTTATGTTTAAAGTGAATATTTAGTCACTTTTATGTTTAAAATGTAAATATTTAGTCACTTTTTTGTTAAAAATGAATATTTAGTCACTTTTATGTTTAAAGTGAATATTTAACAACTTTTATGTTTAAATTGAATATTTAGTCACTTTTATGTTTAAAGTGAATATTTAGTCACTTTTATGTTTAATGTGTGAATATTTAGTCACTTTTATGTTTAAAGTGAATATTTAGTCACTTTTATGTTTAAAGTGAATATTTAGTCACTTTTATGTTTAAAGTGAACATTTAGTCACTTTTATGTTTAAATTGAATATTTAGTCACTTTTATGTTTATAGTGAATATTTAGTCACTTTTATGTTTAAAGTGTGAATATTTAGTCACTTTTATGTTTAAAGTGTGAATATTTATTAACTTTTATGTTTAAAGTGAATATTAAGTCACTTTTATGTTTAAAGTGAATTTTTAGTCACTTGTATGTTTAAAGTGAATATTTAGTCACTTTTATGTTTAAAGTGTGAATATTTAGTCATTTTTATGTTTAAAGTGAATATTTAATCACTTTTATGTTTAAATTGAATATTTAGTCACTTTTATGTTTAAAGTGAATATTTAGTCACTTTTATGTTTAATGTGTGAATATTTAGTCACTTTTATGTTTAATGTGTGAATATTTAGTCACTTTTATGTTGAAAGTGAATATTTAGTCACTTTTATGTTTAAAGTGTGACATTTATTCACTTTTATGTTTAAATTGAATATTAAGTCACTTTTATGTTTAAAGTGAATATTTAGTTACTTTTATGTTTAAAGTGAATATTTAGTCACTTTTATGTTTAAAGTGAATATTTAGTTACTTTTATGTTTAAAGTGAATTTTTAGTCACTTTTATGTTTAATGTGTGAATATTTAGTAACTTTTATGTTTAAAGTGAATATTTATTAACTTTTATGTTTAAAGTGTGAATATTTAGTCACTTTTATGTTTAAAGTGTGAATATTTAGTCACTTTTATGTTTAAAGTGAATATTTAGTCACTTTTATGTTTAAAGTGTGATATTTAGTCACTTTTATGTTTAAAGTGAATATTTTGTCACTTTTATTTTTAAATTGAATATTTAGTCACTTTTATGTTTAAAGTTAATATTTAGTCACTTTTATGTTTAAAGTGTGAATATTTTGTCATTTTTATGTTTAAAGTGTGAATATTTAGTCTCTTTTATGTTTAAAGTGAATATTTAGTCACTTTTATGTTTAAAATGTAAATATTTAGTCACTTTTATGTTAAAAATAAATATTTAGTCACTTTTATGTTTAAAGTGAATATTTAACAACTTTTATGTTTAAATTGAATATTTAGTCACTTTTATGTTTAAAGTGAATATTTAGTCACTTTTATGTTTAATGTGTGAATATTTAGTCACTTTTATGTTTAAAGTGAATATTTAGTCACTTTTATGTTTAAAGTGAATATTTAGTCACTTTTATGTTTAAAGTGAACATTTAGTCACTTTTATGTTTAAATTGAATATTTAGTCACTTTTATGTTTATAGTGAATATTGGTCACTTTTATGTTTAAAGTGTGAATATTTAGTCACTTTTCTGTTTAAAGTGTGAATAATTATTAACTTTTATGTTTAAAGTGAATATTAAGTCACTTTTATGTTTAAAGTGAATTTTTAGTCACTTGTATGTTTAAAGTGAATATTTAGTCACTTTTGTGTTTAAAGTGAATATTTAGTCACTTTTATGTTTAAAGTGAATATTAAGTCACTTTTATGTTTAAAGTGAATATTTAGTCACTTTTATGTTTAAAGTGTGAATATTTAGTCATTTTTATGTTTAAAGTGAATATTTAATCACTTTTATGTTTAAATTGAATATTTAGTCACTTTTATGTTTAAAGTGAATATTTAGTCACTTTTATGTTTAATGTGTGAATATATAGTCACTTTTATGTTTAATGTGTAAATATTTAGTCACTTTTATGTTGAAAGTGAATATTTAGTCACTTTTATGTTTAAAGTGTGACATTGTTCACTTTTATGTTTAAAGTGAATATTTAGTCACTTTTATGTTTAAAGTGAATATTTAGTTACTTTTATGTTTAAAGTGAATATTTAGTCACTTTTATGTTTAATGTGTGAATATTTAGTAACTTTTATGTTTAAAGTGAATATTTAGTCACTTTTATGTTTAAAGTGTGAATATTTTGTCATTTTTATGTTTAAAGTGTGAATATTTAGTCTCTTTTATGTTTAAAGTGAATATTTAGTCACTTTTATGTTTAAAATGTAAATATTTAGTCACTTTTTTGTTAAAAATGAATATTTAGTCACTTTTATGTTTAAAGTGAATATTTAGTCACTTTTATGTTTAATGTGTGAATATTTAGTCACTTTTATGTTTAAAGTGAATATTTAGTCACTTTTATGTTTAAAGTGAATATTTAGTCACTTTTATGTTTAAAGTGAACATTTAGTCACTTTTATGTTTAAATTGAATATTTAGTCACTTTTATGTTTATAGTGAATATTTAGTCACTTTTATGTTTAAAGTGTGAATATTTAGTCACTTTTATGTTTAAAGTGTGAATATTTATTAACTTTTATGTTTAAAGTGAATATTAAGTCACTTTTATGTTTAAAGTGAATTTTTAGTCACTTGTATGTTTAAAGTGAATATTTAGTCACTTTTTTGTTTAAAGTGAATATTTATTCACTTTTATGTTTAAAGTGTGAATATTTAGTCACTTTTATGTTTAAAGTGAATATTTAGTCACTTTTAGGTTTAAAGTGAATATTTAGTCACTTTTAAGTTTTAAGTGAATATTTAGTCACTTTTATGTTTAAAGTGAATCTTTAGTCACTTTTATGTTTAAAGTGTGACATTTATTCACTTTTATGTTTAAAGTGAATATTTAGTCACTTTTATGTTTAAAATGAATATTTAGTCACTTTTATGTCTAAAGTGAATATTTGGTCACTTTTAAGTTTTAAGTGAATATTTAGTCACTTTTATGTTTAAAGTGAATCTTTAGTCACTTTTATGTTTAAAGTGAATATTTAGTCACTTTTATGTTTAAATTGAATATTTAGTCACTTTTATGTCTAAAGTTAATATTTGGTCACTTTTATGTTTAAAGTGTGAATATTTAGTCACTTTTATGTTTAAAGTAAATATTTAGTCACTTTTATGTTTAAAGTGTGAATATTTAGTAACTTTTATGTTTAAAGTGTGAATATTTAATCACTTTTATGTTTAAATTGAATATTTAGTCACTTTTATGTTTAAAGTGTGATATTTAGTCACTTTTATGTTTAAAGTGAATATTTAGTCACTTTTATGTTTAAATTGAATATTTAGTCACTTTTATGTTTAAAGTGAATATTAAGTCACTTTTATGTTTAAATTGAATATTTAGTCACTTTTATGTTTAAAGTGAATATTTAGTCACTTTTAGGTTTAAAGTGAATATTTAGTCACTTTTAAGTTTTAAGTGAATATTTAGTCACTTTTAGGTTTAAAGTGAATATTTAGTCACTTTTAAGTTTTAAGTGAATATTTAGTCACTTTTATGTTTAAAGTGAATCTTTAGTCACTTTTATGTTTAAAGTGTGACATTTATTCACTTTTATGTTTAAAGTGAATGTTTAGTCACTTTTATGTTTAAATTGAATATTTAGTCACTTTTATGTTTAAAGTGAATATTTAGTCACTTTTATGTTTAAAGTGTGACATTTATTCACTTTTATGTTTAAAGTGAATATTTAGTCACTTTTATGTTTAAATTGAATATTTAGTCACTTTTATGTTTAAAGTGAATATTTAGTCACTTTTATGTTTAAAGTGTGAATATTTTGTCATTTTTATGTTTAAAGTGTGAATATTTAGTCTCTTTTATGTTTAAAGTGAATATTTAGTCACTTTTATGTTTAAAATGTAAATATTTAGTCACTTTTTTGTTAAAAATGAATATTTAGTCACTTTTATGTTTAAAGTGAATATTTAACAACTTTTATGTTTAAATTGAATATTTAGTCACTTTTATGTTTAAAGTGAATATTTAGTCACTTTTATGTTTAATGTGTGAATATTTAGTCACTTTTATGTTTAAAGTGAATATTTAGTCTCTTTTATGTTTAAAGTGAATATTTAGTCACTTTTAAGTTTAAAGTGAACATTTAGTCACTTTTATGTTTAAATTGAATATTTAGTCACTTTTATGTTTATAGTGAATATTTAGTCACTTTTATGTTTAAAGTGTGAATATTTAGTCACTTTTATGTTTAAAGTGTGAATATTTATTAACTTTTATGTTTAAAGTGAATATTAAGTCACTTTTATGTTTAAAGTGAATTTTTAGTCACTTGTATGTTTAAAGTGAATATTTAGTCACTTTTATGTTTAAAATGTAAATATTTAGTCACTTTTTTGTTAAAAATTAATATTTAGTCACTTTTATGTTTAAAGTGAATATTTAACAACTTTTATGTTTAAATTGAATATTTAGTCACTTTAATGTTTAAAGTGAATATTTAGTCACTTTTATGTTTAATGTGTGAATATTTAGTCACTTTTATGTTTAAAGTGAATATTTAGTCACTTTTATGTTTAAAGTGAATATTTAGTCACTTTTATGTTTAAAGTGAACATTTAGTCACTTTTATGTTTAAATTGAATATTTAGTCACTTTTATGTTTATAGTGAATATTTAGTCACTTTTATGTTTAAAGTGTGAATATTTAGTCACTTTTATGTTTAAAGTGTGAATATTTATTAACTTTTATGTTTAAAGTGAATATTAAGTCACTTTTATGTTTAAAGTGAATTTTTAGTCACTTGTATGTTTAAAGTGAATATTTAGTCACTTTTATGTTTAAAGTGAATATTTATTCACTTTTATGTTTAAAGTGTGAATATTTAGTCACTTTTGTGTTTAAAGTGAATATTTAGTCACTTTTATGTTTAAAGTGAATATTAAGTCACTTTTATGTTTAAAGTGAATATTTAGTCACTTTAATGTTTAAAGTGTGAATATTTAGTCATTTTTATGTTTAAAGTGAATATTTGTGACCCTCCACGACGAAATGAGTCGCTTCTCACCTCGGCCTATTTTGAGCTAGAGTCAAAAATATGTGTTTGGGGTGAAAAGGATCGATTTTGGGATTTTGATTATTTCTAATTATTTATTCATTTCTTCACACATCAGTAATATTGTTTTTTAAAAATTAAAACTATAACTTATTTAAAAATTATTTTAAACATAATACCCTGTATGAATTTCATGTGAAATCTGCGTAAAATTGAGCATATTTTGAACGCTCTTTTCTTCATAATCCTTTCGAGCTAACTCGCCATGTTTGGCATCATTGGAAAGAGAATTCTCCCTTTTATTATTATTGTCTAGTGTACACGTATACTTTAAAAATATCAACCAACCAAAAGGCTTAAATTAATAAAGGTGTTTTCGGGAAAAAATGTAAATAATGCCGTCACTAGGAAGGGAAAGCCGTTTTTCATTGAACGATACTAGCACGTGACTTTTTCTAACCAACCCGAGCGAGTGTTTATGCTTAACTTTTCAACATGGCTGCTTCCATTACGAAAAAAACTACTATCGCTAAAGCACTTAATTCGGCAAGAAATAGAAATATTAATGATGAAAAAGATTTGGAAAGTGTTGAAAATATTATACAAGAGTATTTTACAACACCAGCATTTGATGACACTGACAGATCTAACTCTAGTGTTGAGTCTGAAGCGAGTGACGACGAAGAAAATGCATCTGCTCTGTGTAGGCCTACACTTTATCAACTTGAATCTAGTGATGAAGAAGAAAACGACCCACCTTTGATCGAAGATGTTTCTATAAACAATCAAAGCTATATGGGCGTTATGCAGCCGCACGAAGAAAAGAATAAGGTGGCATCTTTTGATTGCCGGTGCTCGCTAATTTCATCGCATATTATAGCTCTGCCTCGACCTCAATAAAAAAAAAGGGTGCATTGGACACATCACAGCTGATGACGGATGAGATTTTAGGGCGAAGGCTGGACATGCAGGAATTGACAGAAGGTAAATATATTATTCAGCCTTTTAGTGTTATTCCTAATATTTTAGGGCTAGGCCTATGGAATTGATCATGCTAACACTTATAACTATTATAGATATTAAACAATAAAAAAAATAGGCTAATTTAGGCCTAATAGTAATAGTATTAATAAATTTACTACGCCTAAACCACTACGCTTATATTACTACTAGCCTACTATTAAAACAGTTACTAATACTAAATGAATTACTTAGAGCTAGACTTTAGGCTTATGTGCAGTTGCCTAAATATTATGTCATAGAATGAACAGATGTAAGCTATGTTATTTAAAGACTATAGAAAGTTTATATTCTATCTCTTCAGCTGAAATGGATATGATATTTATAGGCATACTGGCTGGTAGCTCTATAAACAGCAGTGAGTTGACAATTTAATTGATAATTCTTGTCGACGAAAAGTAAGAAAGTTGGAGAGAACCACCTACACAGTCAATGGCTAGAATGTTTGCAGGGAGGCATTCAAGTTTATATATGGGTAAGTCATGTGGATGATTGATATTTTTTTAACTGTGATGCTCAAAAAGTAAAACACATTTGATTTAATGTTAAAAACATTTTGGATACCAGGTAGTAAAAATCATTATTAAAACCAATGTTATTTTAATTTTAATGTATTTTTTAATGTTTCAGAATTAGCCAAAACAAGCTGACCAATGTCCAGAAAAGATTCAGGGCCTGGAGAGATACAGGCAGTATTCCAGAAAAGAAGTGGGGTGGTAGAAGTTTGAAAATTCAGTAAATTATGTATTTTTACCGCCTTTTGGAAACATTTCCAAACTTGACAAAACACCATTTTCATTTCAATAAAAGTTTAAAATGTTACAATTTTAACCCATGACAAAAAATTGAGTTTGTTCTCTATGCATATGAGATTGTAATGAGTGCAAGTGATTGTGTTTAAGTCATTTACTTCTACAGATATGGCTTTGCAAAAATGGTACTTTATACTGTGTTTAAAAAAAAATCAGAATATCAAGATTTTTAAAAAATCATATTTAAATAACTATGGGGGATATATGAACAAATTTGGTATCCACATTCTTAGAATCATTAGATCTCACTAAATCATCAAAATGAAAGCTGTAAAACCATTTTGAAAAATCAGTTTGTGGTACCTACTAATACACCTAAATACTATTTTTTTAACTAAAATCTAAATTTTTATCTTTTCATTTTTTACGCATAACAAAAAAAGTATATAACATTTTCCTTTCAAATTTGCCACATGTCTTGCGTATAAAGTGTTTAACAAGTGTGCCTAATTTCATCAAAATCCATAAATGGTTGCTAAGGAAATTCTTAGCCCGAACAATTTATTAAGTAAAATCATTTTTTCTCAAAATCAGGTCTTGGATAGTGGCTCCAATAAAATATTCATAACTAAAAAAGTTACTGTCCGATTTTTAATCGGTTTTCACCATTGTACTCAGAATTAAACGATACATAGGAATCGATAAAAATCTCAAAATGGCCATCAGGTGAGAAGCGACTCATTTCGTCGTGGAGGGTCACATTTAATCACTTTTATGTTTAAATTGAATATTTAGTCACTTTTATGTTTAAAGTGAATATTTAGTCACTTTTATGTTTAATGTGTGAATATTTAGTCACTTTTATGTTTAATGTGTGAATATTTAGTCACTTTTATGTTGAAAGTGAATATTTAGTCACTTTTATGTTTAAAGTGTGACATTTATTCACTTTTATGTTTAAATTGAATATTAAGTCACTTTTATGTTTAAAGTGAATATTTAGTTACTTTTATGTTTAAAGTGAATATTTAGTCACTTTTATGTTTAAAGTGAATATTTAGTTACTTTTATGTTTAAAGTGAATTTTTAGTCACTTTTATGTTTAATGTGTGAATATTTAGTAACTTTTATGTTTAAAGTGAATATTTATTAACTTTTATGTTTAAAGTGTGAATATTTAGTCACTTTTATGTTTAAAGTGTGAATATTTAGTCACTTTTATGTTTAAAGTGAATATTTAGTCACTTTTATGTTTAAAGTGTGATATTTAGTCACTTTTATGTTTAAAGTGAATATTTTGTCACTTTTATTTTTAAATTGAATATTTAGTCACTTTTATGTTTAAAGTGAATATTTAGTCACTTTTATGTTTAAATTGAATATTTAGTCACTTTTATGTTTAAAGTGAATATTTAGTCACTTTTATGTTTAAAGTGTGACATTTATTCACTTTTATGTTTAAAGTGAATATTTAGTCACTTTTATGTTTAAATTGAATATTTAGTCACTTTTATGTTTAAAGTTAATATTTAGTCACTTTTATGTTTAAAGTGAATATTTAGTCACTTTTATGTTTAAATTGAATATTTAGTCACTTTTATGTTTAAAGTTAATATTTAGTCACTTTTATGTTTAAAGTGTGAATATTTTGTCATTTTTATGTTTAAAGTGTGAATATTTAGTCTCTTTTATGTTTAAAGTGAATATTTAGTCACTTTTATGTTTAAAATGTTAATATTTAGTCACTTTTATGTTAAAAATGAATATTTAGTCACTTTTATGTTTAAAGTGAATATTTAACAACTTTTATGTTTAAATTGAATATTTAGTCACTTTTATGTTTAAAGTGAATATTTAGTCACTTTTATGTTTAATGTGTGAATATTTAGTCACTTTTATGTTTAAAGTGAATATTTAGTCACTTTTATGTTTAAAGTGAATATTTAGTCACTTTTATGTTTAAAGTGAACATTTAGTCACTTTTATGTTTAAATTGAATATTTAGTCACTTTTATGTTTATAGTGAATATTTGGTCACTTTTATGTTTAAAGTGTGAATATTTAGTCACTTTTCTGTTTAAAGTGTGAATAATTATTAACTTTTATGTTTAAAGTGAATATTAAGTCACTTTTATGTTTAAAGTGAATTTTTAGTCACTTGTATGTTTAAAGTGAATATTTAGTCACTTTTATGTTTAAAGTGAATATTTATTCACTTTTATGTTTAAAGTGTGAATATTTAGTCACTTTTGTGTTTAAAGTGAATATTTAGTCACTTTTATGTTTAAAGTGAATATTAAGTCACTTTTATGTTTAAAGTGAATATTTAGTCACTTTTATGTTTAAAGTGTGAATATTTAGTCATTTTTATGTTTAAAGTGAATATTTAATCACTTTTATGTTTAAATTGAATATTTAGTCACTTTTATGTTTAAAGTGAATATTTAGTCACTTTTATGTTTAATGTGTGAATATTTAGTCACTTTTATGTTTAATGTGTAAATATTTAGTCACTTTTATGTTGAAAGTGAATATTTAGTCACTTTTATGTTTAAAGTGTGACATTGTTCACTTTTATGTTTAAAGTGAATATTTATTCACTTTTATGTTTAAAGTGAATATTTAGTTACTTTTATGTTTAAAGTGAATATTTAGTCACTTTTATGTTTAATGTGTGAATATTTAGTAACTTTTATGTTTAAAGTGAATATTTAGTCACTTTTATGTTTAAAGTGTGAATATTTTGTCATTTTTATGTTTAAAGTGTGAATATTTAGTCTCTTTTATGTTTAAAGTGAATATTTAGTCACTTTTATGTTTAAAATGTAAATATTTTGTCACTTTTTTGTTAAAAATGAATATTTAGTCACTTTTATGTTTAAAGTGAATATTTAGTCACTTTTATGTTTAATGTGTGAATATTTAGTCACTTTTATGTTTAAAGTGAATATTTAGTCACTTTTATGTTTAAAGTGAATATTTAGTCACTTTTATGTTTAAAGTGAACATTTAGTCACTTTTATGTTTAAATTGAATATTTAGTCACTTTTATGTTTATAGTGAATATTTAGTCACTTTTATGTTTAAAGTGTGAATATTTAGTCACTTTTATGTTTAAAGTGTGAATATTTATTAACTTTTATGTTTAAAGTGAATATTAAGTCTTTTTTATGTTTAAAGTGAATTTTTAGTCACTTGTATGTTTAAAGTGAATATTTAGTCACTTTTATGTTTAAAGTGAATATTTATTCACTTTTATGTTTAAAGTGTGAATATTTAGTCACTTTTATGTTTAAAGTGAATATTTAGTCACTTTTAGGTTTAAAGTGAATATTTAGTCACTTTTAAGTTTTAAGTGAATATTTAGTCACTTTTATGTTTAAAGTGAATCTTTAGTCACTTTTATGTTTAAAGTGTGACATTTATTCACTTTTATGTTTAAAGTGAATATTTAGTCACTTTTATGTTTAAATTGAATATTTAGTCACTTTTATGTCTAAAGTGAATATTTGGTCACTTTTAAGTTTTAAGTGAATATTTAGTCACTTTTATGTTTAAAGTGAATCTTTAGTCACTTTTATGTTTAAAGTGTGACATTTATTCACTTTTATGTTTAAAGTGAATATTTAGTCACTTTTATGTCTAAAGTTAATATTTGGTCACTTTTATGTTTAAAGTGTGAATATTTAGTCACTTTTATGTTTAAAGTAAATATTTAGTCACTTTTATGTTTAAAGTGTGAATATTTAGTAACTTTTATGTTTAAAGTGTGAATATTTAGTCACTTTTATGTTTAAAGTGAATATTTAGTCACTTTTATGTTTAAAGTGTGATATTTAGTCACTTTTATGTTTAAAGTGAATATTTAGTCACTTTTATGTTTAAATTGAATATTTAGTCACTTTTATGTTTAAAGTGAATATTAAGTCACTTTTATGTTTAAATTGAATATTTAGTCACTTTTATGTTTAAAGTGAATATTTAGTCACTTTTAGGTTTAAAGTGAATATTTAGTCACTTTTAAGTTTTAAGTGAATATTTAGTCACTTTTAGGTTTAAAGTGAATATTTAGTCACTTTTAAGTTTTAAGTGAATATTTAGTCACTTTTATGTTTAAAGTGAATCTTTAGTCACTTTTATGTTTAAAGTGTGACATTTATTCACTTTTATGTTTAAAGTGAATGTTTAGTCACTTTTATGTTTAAATTGAATATTTAGTCACTTTTATGTTTAAAGTGTGACATTTATTCACTTTTATGTTTAAAGTGAATATTTAGTCACTTTTATGTTTAAATTGAATATTTAGTCACTTTTATGTTTAAAGTGAATATTTAGTCACTTTTATGTTTAAAGTGTGAATATTTTGTCATTTGTATGTTTAAAGTGTGAATATTTAGTCTCTTTTATGTTTAAAGTGAATATTTAGTCACTTTTATGTTTAAAATGAAAATATTTAGTCACTTTTTTGTTAAAAATGAATATTTAGTCACTTTTATGTTTAAAGTGAATATTTAACAACTTTTATGTTTAAATTGAATATTTAGTCACTTTTATGTTTAAAGTGAATATTTAGTCACTTTTATGTTTAATGTGTGAATATTTAGTCACTTTTATGTTTAAAGTGAATATTTAGTCTCTTTTATGTTTAAAGTGAATATTTAGTCACTTTTATGTTTAAAGTGAACATTTAGTCACTTTTATGTTTAAATTGAATATTTAGTCACTTTTATGTTTATAGTGAATATTTAGTCACTTTTATGTTTAAAGTGTGAATATTTAGTCACTTTTATGTTTAAAGTGTGAATATTTATTAACTTTTATGTTTAAAGTGAATATTAAGTCACTTTTATGTTTAAAGTGAATTTTTAGTCACTTGTATGTTTAAAGTGAATATTTAGTCACTTTTATGTTTAAAGTGAATATTTATTCACTTTTATGTTTAAAGTGTGAATATTTAGTCACTTTTGTGTTTAAAGTGAATATTTAGTCACTTTTATGTTTAAAGTGAATATTAAGTCACTTTTATGTTTAAAGTGAATATTTAGTCACTTTAATGTTTAAAGTGTGAATATTTAGTCATTTTTATGTTTAAAGTGAATATTTAATCACTTTTATGTTTAAATTGAATATTTAGTCACTGTTATGTTTAAAGTGAATATTTAGTCACTTTTATGTTTAATGTGTGAATATTTAGTCACTTTTATGTTTAATGTGTGAATATTTAGTCACTTTTATGTTGAAAGTGAATATTTAGTCACTTTTATGTTTAAAGTGTGACATTTATTCACTTTTATGTTTAAATTGAATATTAAGTCACTTTTATGTTTAAAGTGAATATTTAGTTACTTTTATGTTTAAAGTGAATATTTAGTCACTTTTATGTTTAAAGTGAATATTTAGTTACTTTTATGTTTAAAGTGAATTTTTAGTCACTTTTATGTTTAATGTGTGAATATTTAGTAACTTTTATGTTTAAAGTGAATATTTATTAACTTTTATGTTTAAAGTGTGAATATTTAGTCACTTTTATGTTTAAAGTGTGAATATTTAGTCACTTTTATGTTAAAAAGTGAATATTTAGTCACTTTTATGTTTAAAGTGTGATATTTAGTCACTTTTATGTTTAAAGTGAATATTTTGTCACTTTTATTTTTAAATTGAATATTTAGTCACTTTTATGTTTAAAGTGAATATTTAGTCACTTTTATGTTTCAATTGAATATTTAGTCACTTTTATGTTTAAAGTGAATATTTAGTCACTTTTATGTTTAAAGTGTGACATTTATTCACTTTTATGTTTAAAGTGAATATTTAGTCACTTTTATGTTTAAATTGAATATTTAGTCACTTTTATGTTTAAAGTTAATATTTAGTCACTTTTATGTTTAAAGTGTGAATATTTTGTCATTTTTATGTTTAAAGTGTGAATATTTAGTCTCTTTTATGTTTAAAGTGAATATTTAGTCACTTTTATGTTTAAAATTTAAATATTTAGTCACTTTTATGTTAAAAATGAATATTTAGTCACTTTTATGTTTAAAGTGAATATTTAACAACTTTTATGTTTAAATTGAATATTTAGTCACTTTTATGTTTAAAGTGAACATTTAGTCACTTTTATGTTTAAATTGAATATTTAGTCACTTTTATGTTTATAGTGAATATTTGGTCACTTTTATGTTTAAAGTGTGAATATTTAGTCACTTTTATGTTTAAAGTGTGAATAATTATTAACTTTTATGTTTAAAGTGAATATTAAGTCACTTTTATGTTTAAAGTGAATTTTTAGTCACTTGTATGTTTAAAGTGAATATTTAGTCACTTTTATGTTTAAAGTGAATATTTATTCACTTTTATGTTTAAAGTGTGAATATTTAGTCACTTTTGTGTTTAAAGTGAATATTTAGTCACTTTTATGTTTAAAGTGAATATTAAGTCACTTTTATGTTTAAAGTGAATATTTAGTCACTTTTATGTTTAAAGTGTGAATATTTAGTCATTTTTATGTTTAAAGTGAATATTTAATCACTTTTATGTTTAAATTGAATATTTAGTCACTTTTATGTTTAAAGTGAATATTTAGTCACTTTTATGTTTAATTTGTGAATATTTAGTCACTTTTATGTTTAATGTGTGAATATTTAGTCACTTTTATGTTGAAAGTGAATATTTAGTCACTTTTATGTTTAAAGTGTGACATTGTTCACTTTTATGTTTAAAGTGAATATTTAGTCACTTTTATGTTTAAAGTGAATATTTAGTTACTTTTATGTTTAAAGTGAATATTTAGTCACTTTTATGTTTAATGTGTGAATATTTAGTAACTTTTATGTTTAAAGTGAATATTTAGTCACTTTTATGTTTAAAGTGTGAATATTTTGTCATTTTTATGTTTAAAGTGTGAATATTTAGTCTCTTGTATGTTTAAAGTGAATATTTAGTCACTTTTATGTTTAAAATGTAAATATTTAGTCACTTTTTTGTTAAAAATGAATATTTAGTCACTTTTATGTTTAAAGTAAATATTTAACAACTTTTATGTTTAAATTGAATATTTAGTCACTTTTATTTTTAAAGTGAATATTTAGTCACTTTTATGTTTAATGTGTGAATATTTAGTCACTTTTATGTTTAAAGTGAATATTTAGTCACTTTTATGTTTAAAGGGAATATTTAGTCACTTTTATGTTTAAAGTGAACATTTAGTCACTTTTATGTTTAAATTGAATATTTAGTCACTTTTATGTTTATAGTGAATATTTAGTCACTTTTATGTTTAAAGTGTGAATATTTAGTCACTTTTATGTTTAAAGTGTGAATATTTATTAACTTTTATGTTTAAAGTGAATATTAAGTCACTTTTATGTTTAAAGTGAATTTTTAGTCACTTGTATGTTTAAAGTGAATATTTAGTCACTTTTATGTTTAAAGTGAATATTTATTCACTTTTATGTTTAAAGTGTGAATATTTAGTCACTTTTGTGTTTAAAGTGAATATTTAGTCACTTTTATGTTTAAAGTGAATATTAAGTCACTTTTATGTTTAAAGTGAATATTTAGTCACTTTAATGTTTAAAGTGTGAATATTTAGTCATTTTTATGTTTAAAGTGAATATTTAATCACTTTTATGTTTAAATTGAATATTTAGTCACTTTTATGTTTAAAGTGTATATTTAGTTACTTTTATGTTTAATGTGTGAATATTTAGTCTTTATGTTTAATGTGTGAATATTTAGTCACTTTTATGTTGAAAGTGAATATTTAGTCACTTTTATGTTTAAAGTGTGACATTTATTCACTTTTATGTTTAAATTGAATATTAAGTCACTTTTATGTTTAAAGTGAATATTTAGTTACTTTTATGTTTAAAGTGAATATTTAGTCACTTTTATGTTTAAAGTGAATATTTAGTTACTTTTATGTTTAAAGTGAATTTTTAGTCACTTTTATGTTTAATGTGTGAATATTTAGTAACTTTTATGTTTAAAGTGAATATTTAGTAACTTTTATGTTTAAAGTGTGAATATTTAGTCACTTTTATGTTTAAAGTGTGAATATTTAGTCACTTTTATGTTTAAAGTGAATATTTAGTCACTTTTATGTTTAAAGTGTGATATTTAGTCACTTTTATGTTTAAAGTGAATATTTTGTCACTTTTATTTTTAAATTGAATATTTAGTCACTTTTATGTTTAAAGTGAATATTTAGTCACTTTTATGTTTAAATTGAATATTTAGTCACTTTTATGTTTAAAGTGAATATTTAGTCACTTTTATGTTTAAAGTGTGACATTTATTCACTTTTATGTTTAAAGTGAATATTTAGTCACTTTTATGTTTAAATTGAATATTTAGTCACTTTTATGTTTAAAGTTAATATTTAGTCACTTTTATGTTTAAAGTTAATATTTAGTCACTTTTATGTTTAAAGTGTGAAT
>CASBPS010000021.1:345000-347500 GCA_949126835.1 Anisus vortex
CAGTTCAATTGGCTATCCCAATAATTCAATCGAACTGATAACAATAACATATAATATATGCAATATAAGTTAATCTTATCAAATGGCTGAACTACAGTCATTCAATCATTCAATTTTAATTCAAAACAATGGACAATTAAATTGTTTATCTAAATCGTGTATACAAGAAAAATACTTAATCATTCTTAATAGATATAATATAATACAATTTAATAATTTCTATTACATGAACATTCCACTGTAATAAAAACTCTCTCGTCCATTTAATTATAACTTCTATCTTTTACAATTTGTAATTAAACAACAAAAGAAAAAATCACTTAATGTCTATTCAGACACGACTTATTTTTTTATCAGGAGAAAAAACCAAACGCTCTGATAGAACACATACTAGACCTGACCTAATTACACGTTACAAACATTATTGCTCGTGTAGACAGTATTTTTTTTAAGCCTGTAGGCTGACTAACACATTAGACAACTGTCTGTGACGGGACACAGAAATTGAGGTCAATTCCGCACTCTCTCTCTCTCTCTCTATTTTTTTCTCTCTCATTCCCAATTGATTCTAAACAATGTTGACATCGCTATGTAAATTTTTACCTCATCACAGCCTAGGTCAAAGATCTCTACGCGATTAAATAGTTATCTTAACTAAATGAGCATTATTTAACCACCTTTATCTCAAAATTACATTCATTTATGTTATTATAAGAAACTTAAACATAGTCTGTTCCAGAATTAAAATAGTTTATAGACAATTTCATTAAAAATATTTTAATTTATCATTTTACCATGACCTTTTGACGTCATGATTTTCTTTTTTAAAAGAGTTCACAGCAGTTTTAAATTGAAACATTCAGACAATCATGGATTTACTTAAAACAAATTGGTTAATTTAACTTAATTAACTATCAATTAAAGCAAGTTATCATCTTCATACAATCTTATTACTAAACAGTAAGTAATTATTTTCTTTAGATTACATTAAAGACATTTCAAATACAATATTATTGAAGTAGAAAAGAGTTAAGCATAGGCTACTATTAATTTTTTTTTTTCAGAGAGAAATCAATGTAACAATTTATGTACAAAACAACTGCTGGTTTGACTGGTGTGGTAAAACATTCCATTTCCAATCTTTTCAGTGGGGTACATTGCTCTTTTCCATTTTCCACAAAAGGTTTTATTCATTATTCATAGATTCTAGGTTCTCCTGTTCCTCACAGTGTTCAGGTCTACCCAATCTTTTGCTTGTCAATACAATTCATTCAATCTATTTTAACTCATACAGAAAAAAAAATAGATTAGTTTTACAATCTTGACATGAAATCCTTAATTAATAATACATTAGTTGAACATTGGTATGTCAACATTATAAATTCTCAACCATGAAGTTCTCAACCATTCTGGTTTACAGTGTCAAGACAGTGGCACATATCCTAAAGTTATACAAAACAAGGATAAGTTTTATCAGTTTCTACTTCTGGTCTGCTTTTCATGTAACAGTATCCTAAAAGTGAAAAATCATATATAATACAATTCTTGGAATTCTTTTTAGTCATAGTTCTGCCTTGCTGCAACTATTTTTACCCTACATTATCATACATTCAATGATAATATAATAAATGAATAAATTCACATAGAAGAAATTTGCATCCTGACTCAGTGCAATTATTTCAACAACAGTACATGATAAAATAAATTTCCATAGTACAATAAAAACATTTCTCAATACTTTAGTGATAGAAAAATTATCTTTTCTTAAAATCATTTACATCTTTTTCAATCAAATTATCCTCTCTGCCAAATGTTTCAATTATCATTTCCAGAGATTCTCAAACATATCTTATAATCAGTCCACATTTATAATGTCCTCTGATTTAGAAACCAATTCTGCGGATAAACTGATCTTTTTCTCTTATAGCAATTATTTTAAATGCTCAACCTAACAAGTTTGTTTAGAAATATCACACTATAATGATTTTTACTCTAACAATACTTTTACTCAGTCCTTTTTCATCACAAGTAAGGGATTTAGTTTTAAAATAGTAAGTTTGGTAACTAACTATCAGTGAATTTGTCATTCAATTCATCCTGTACTCCAGGCATAAATTTTACAAATAAGAGTAACAATGTTAACAACATCAAGCTTATTCCAATTGTTTTCAGAAGGTAAGGCTTTATCATTTTCAAATGATATAATATTTTTGCCTTTCTTTCATCACACAACAATGGCATCTGCATGTGAGCAGTGTACAATTTTTTTCTAACAAATACAGTTATGTCAGACAAAAAATTTATGTACTTATCTAGGTACTTGATCAGCCCAAGGAGATCCAATTCGGTCTGCCATGCTTCTTGGAGTAGTTTGAGTGGTCCTCGGACAGTGGGTCCAAAGATTTGTCCATAGGCTCCTCGACTTTCCGGATAGGATTCAGTTGACATCTCCTGCTCCAGGCATAAGTTCTTTAGGACTGGATTGAAGAGTTCCGGGGCG
>CASBPS010000021.1:942500-957500 GCA_949126835.1 Anisus vortex
CAGTGATGTGTATCGATAATTATTATGCTAAATACTCATCAAGGCTGTCGAGATTATCTATTATCTTTATCTCACAAAATCTAAATAGATTCCATGAAAATTTTTTCATACAACATTTATTAGTTTATACAATAAGATTAACATCATATTAATGTCGGTTTTTTCAATTGTCATTTTGTATTGATATTCTCATAATGGTTATTATGAATATATATCTTCATAATATTTATTTTGAATTCATATTCTTATTGATTATTCTTGATTATTATTGATTATTATTGATTGTTTTTGATTATTATTGATTGATATTCTCAATAACATTATTTACAATGTAACATGATTATCTTTAATCTTAGTTTACAATAAAATTTTTACACAATTTATTCAAGTCTTTCAAATATATCATTATATTACACTGCTCATATTCCTGTGAGTCTTATATGTATCAGTTATTTATTGGTTTCAATGCTATCTTTAGTCTTACATGAATACAAATACAATACCATATTATCATCTAATGCTCTGACTTTAGAGTCTTACATAGGCATTTTATTATTATATCATTCTTATTTCAATTCCTCTAATGCTTTTTTAAAGACTTACATAGGCATATTAATATTAACATATGGCATAACAGATTCACTGTTCAGAGGCCACAAAATTTATGTGCTTAACAGTCTTACCAAACTGTTCAGAGGCTACATAAAAAAATTTCCAACTGATAATCATTATTTTCATCAATTAGATTATTTTATACCAGTATCCATATTTACATATTTGTTCTTTACAAAAGAAAAAAAAATGGTATCATGTCATTATACCTGTTACTGAAAATATCATATCCCATTCATAAATTTAGTTGTTCCTATGTATAATTCTATTGATTATACCTGAGTTCTCTGCTAAAATTCCTTAGAATTTCACAGCATTTATTCAATGTTATTTTTCTATGATCAGATTTTATAATATCATTGTCTGGTTTATTTTCAATTTCAATTATTTTGCTTTTATTTTGTCTGTTATAGTTTCTTAGAATTGCACAACATTTATTTAATGTTGTTTTTGCATGTTCTGATTTATTTACATCAGCTTCTGATTTATTTTCAATTATCATATCATCTTCTGATTTATTTTCAATTACTTTGTTTTCTTCATAAGTTCTCAAATTGTTTAAATGAACAATTTTTTCTTTGTTATTAATGTTAACTTTGTAAGTTACATCAGATAGCTTAAGTATTATTTCAAAAGGTCCTCTCCATTCCATAGTATTGCCATTGCCAATTGGCAAATAAACAAGTACTTTATTACCAACTTCTAATTTTCTCTTATTCTTATGAATATTTTCTCTGATTAAAGTTTTAGATTTGATTTCTTCATTTTTTTGTACAGCAAATTCATAAGCTGTTTTCATATGTTTTTCAGTTTTATTGACTAAGTCAAATGGAGACATTTTTTCTTCTTTAAGTCCTAATAATTCTGATTTGAAATTATCCAATGGTCCATTGGGATTTTTGCCAAGCACTAATTCAAATGGTGAAAAACCTGTGCTTTCATGAACCGATTGTCTATAAGCAAACAAAATAGCTGGAAGGTAATCATCCCATTCAAATGGATGGTCTTCACACACTTTTGTTATCATTTGTTTTATTGTTTGATTAGCCCTTTCTATCATACCATTTGATTCAGGATGGTATATAGAACTAAAAATTTGAGTGATTTTGAACATTTGTGCAAAAGCTTGAGTAAGGCTTGATTTGAATTGAGTTCCATTGTCACTCAATATGAACTTTGGAAAACCGAAACGACAAAAGATAGGTAAAAGAGCATTACAGACCCTTTCTGCAGTTATTTCCCTTAATGGAACTACCTCTATCCATCTACTCCCCATGTCTATAATGGTTAAGGCAAACTTTGCTTTGGTAGTTTTAGTCTGTTTCATGGGCCCTATTATATCAACTGCTATCTTGTAAAAAGGTTTGTTTATTGTATCTGTCATTTGTATTGGAGCCTTATGTTTAGAATCTTTTTTATTATGTCTAAGACAGGTATCACAGCTTTTAATAAATGTTTTCAAATCTTTTTCCATTTTAGGCCACCAGAAATTCTTTTTGAGTTTACAAACTGTTTTCTTGCTACTCAAATGACCTGACAATGCATTGTTGTGCGAAATTTGCATTACTTTGACAGTTAATGTTTTAGGTATAACTATTTGAGTTATATCTAATTTAGTGTCCTTTCTACAGAGAATTCCATTTATTATTTCAATGTTTTTATTTTTAACCTGACCTTTTTCAATTTCTGATACCATTTTAATTATGTATGGATCTTCTTTCTGTTCTTGTTTTAGAGTTAGCTCATCAAAAGGCATGTTTACTAAACTTATATTTTCTGTTTTTTTCATTTGGGTTTCCTTTTTATGAGGACTATCAATGTATGATAATATCTCACTCTTCATTTTAGTAAAATCAGATATTTGATTTTTAGCAATGTTGAATATTTGTTTATGACCTTCTAAATGTCTACATAGTGAAATAGCATGTAATTCTTTTGGTACATTGTTTATTTCACATTGACTTTCAAATTTGCTTACATACTGTTCTAGTTTTTCTGTTCCATTCCATTTGGGAATAGGATTATCCTTTTCATTATTTATGGATAAGTCAATATTAGGTGTCTCATTGAGAATATTATTTTCTGACTTTCCTATGGTTTGTAAGAAATTAAAAGTTTGTAGAGCAGGGTAAAATTCTTGTTCTGGTAAATCTACTAACTTTTCATTTTGCAATAGAACAGGTTTCAAATTCAAGTCATTGGATTTTTCATTCATCCATTTTTGAAAAATGTCAAAACTATTATCATGTTTGACATTGAAAGAATTACCAATAATTAAAGGTGCAACACAGTTTTTCATTATGGCTGCCTCTGCTTTTCCTGTAAGCCAAGGACAATCAATGTCTATTATAGTGACAGGCACAATTTACAGTGGAACCATTTCCAAGTTTTATTGTATCCACTCTTATTATATTGGTGGGTTTCTGATTTGGAATGATACTTTCATCTATGCATATTATACTACTTCCGGTGTCTCTTAGACAGTATGTGGTCTTTCCTTCCACATAAGCAGGAAAAAGTATTAATTGACCCCTGTTTTCAAATATGACATTATTTGATTGAGATGTGGAATTGTTAAGTTTTCCTCTATTTCTTCTATTTTGGAAATTTGATTGAGGCCTATTTTGAGTATTAGGAAAATCTTGTCTTGCAAAATTTTGATTTGGCACATTGTTATTGGAAAAATTCTGATTTGGCATATTTCTGTTTCCAAAATTTGAAAAATTCTGATTTGAAAAACCTCTATGATCAACATTTGATCTATTGAAGTTTGGATTGAAATTTCTACCTCTTGCATTGTTATTTCTGTAACAATATTCTGATGAATGGTTTGTACCATTGCAAAAAATACATCTATAATGATTAGATTTTGGTTGATTACCAAATTTTTTTCTATTGCCAAATTGATTATGCCTAGACCTAGGAGGTGAATAGCTCCTTCTTCTATGTTGAATTGTATTTACTGTTTGATTTTGTTTAGTCAGTTCTACATTAGGATGACTATCTTTAAAATTTGAGATTGCATCTATCAAATTTTCAACTGTCTTAACTTTTCTTTCCATAATGTGAGTAAACAATGGTTTAGAAGCTTGTTCTAATACTTTATCAACAACCATGATTTCTTTAATCTCATTAGGATTTTTGGTATCTATTTTTACTAAGTCTAACCATGTAAGTAAAAATGTTTTCACTTCAGACACAAAAGCTCTCGGTTCTATCTTGTCTGTTAAGATAAAGTTATGAAACTTTTGTCTGTAATAATCCTCAGAGTGGATAAAGAATTTAATTAACTGTTCTTTGATAATGGCATAATCAGTTATTTCTTTATCAATATGTGATAGTGCTTCCCTACCCTTATCTTTCAATTGTGGGATAAGGTGAATGTAATATTCTGAAATGGGAATCCCATATCCTTTACATGTTGCTTCAAATAAATTTAGAAAATCAACAATTTTCTCTTTTCCATCAAAAGGAGGCATTTTGAATCTAACACCATGTTTTGATTTTTCATTATTTGTTTGCTCAACTTTAGTATTTTGTAATTTAGCCAACTCCAATTGATGAGCTAATTTTAGTTGAGTTTCTTTCAACTGAGTTTCTCTTAACTCTTTTTCTTTATTCATTTCTAGTGCTTTCAATTCTTTTTCTTTATTCATTTCTATTTCTTTTTGTTTAATTTCATTATCAAGTTCTTTTTGTTTAATTTCATGAGCCCTTAATTCTGCTCGCTCATCTCTTTCCTTATCTGCTAATTCTTTTTTTCAATTGTTTAACTTTATTTTCAACAAATTCCTGATATTCTTTCTTATCAGTAATACCATATTCTTTTGCTAACAATTTAGCCTCATCATAGAGTAATTGAACCTTTGACTCCATTATTGTTTATTATGCATGTCAAGATTTATTATATTATAGTACAGTACAATTATTATAATGCACTATTTTATAGTACAGCAATGTTTTATTCCTATACTGGATGGCAATATTTATTAACTACTGAATGAGCATTTTTATATTACTGAATGACAATATTTATTAAATACGGAATGAGCAGTTATATATTATCACAGCAACTTTTTTAATCCTATGCTATAGTAAAATGTTTATAATTCAGAATGCAAAATGCTAGAATGTCAACAATTATGCTAAGCCAAGACACATTTTCTATTATGGCTTGTTTATTTTATTATTATTATCAATTTTATAGAAGAGTTGAAAGCAAGTGCAAGTCACTTTTTGCTATTATGAATTATTATTACTATATAGGTTGCACAATTATTTTCCGCAAAGCACCGTACAATCTTATTATTACCAATGGTAGCACATATACAATATTATTATTATTATTAAGGATGGCATATAACAATTAGATTAATGTTATCATAAGCCACTATGATATTATTCTTATGAGCAATGGAAATGGATAAAATTATTATCAGTATTGGAAGTACATTTTCATTTTCATTAATGCCAATACACAATAATTTTACTATAATTAATAGCAATGTAAATTCTAGATAATATTATTACAGTAGCACTGCAAAGCACAATATTATTTTTATTTAGGTTATTTTACCTGTTATATTGTGAATATTTTGTACATTTGTAGTTACATGTATTAGATATCAATTATTATTTTGTTAATTGTAGTTACATGTATTTGGGCACTACTTAAATCATATAGTTATGAATCTGAATATTCATATTATTATTATATTGGAGAACTTATTATTGTTAATGTTCTTGCCATAGACCATTATACTCAGAGAGCAAAAACTAATCAATGCATATTAATGATATTTCAAAAAATACACACAAAAAAAAATATTTTTATATCAAGTAACAATAAAAAACACAATCACAATACACTAATGCTGCTTGGACCACATATGATAGAGGAATTTTTGACAAAGAATCACAACATGTATAACATTGACAAGACTATAGTAATTTTACTTTAATAATTCTTAACAATAACAAACAAAGTCAAGACAACTAACAGAAATAACCCTAACAAAGAATCATTTCTAATCAATCTCTTTTAAGAAACAGAAATAGATTATAGACAGAGTAAGAATAGACAAGAGATTTATTTTAGAAACTCCCGCCAACCAGAGCCCGCTTTATACATAAATAATACATATATATATATATAATTCATAGTAATGAATGTAAAAAATATGATTAAATTAAAGATTACTTAATAATCCAAATGAAAACACATTCACTGTATGAAATTACTGCAATGTAAATCCAGAGTAGAAATCCAGAAGAAACTTAATTAATTATTTAATAATCCAATGAATGTTCACACTGTATCAAGTTGAGTTGCTTCAAGTTTCCACTTCAGTATGGTATAATCCAATTTTAGAATGAACACAAGAAAAAAATGTATACCATTAATTAAAATTAATGTCAAAAGTCTTTGGTATACAGATTAAATATTAATTATATTTAAAGTTATTTAATTTTATTTATTTATCTTCCGGTAAGCACATCGGACTTCAACATATGATTATGTCACATCAGATTTCAACACCTGGTCGTGTCACATCGGATTTGAACATATGGTTATGTTATGTAGGCTACATAAAATTCAACACATGGTTGTGTCACATCGGATTTGAACATCGGACTTGAACATATATATATAGTTTAGGTTCCTTGTTGATAACATGTGGGAACGAAACTTTTTCCCGTTGTAAAAAATGATCTATGTACAGTCACTTTTTTTCGATTTTATGTATCGAATTTTCCAATGATGAAATATTTGTCATCGGTGGACAAACGTTATATTTTCTTAGAGCTATTATAGTGCTCAATCAGATAAATAGTATATGTATTTGAAATAATCGACTCAGGCTTCAGTTTGGTTCAAAAACTGGTACTCACATAATTTTCCATGTGGTTTATAGTACGTCTTCCAAAAGTTCAAAAAGTTTCGAATATTATATTTTTCAGCTTCTCTCTCCGTTAGCTGCCACCAAACCTGTTGATGTCCTATTATTATTATTGGACCATCAAACATTACTACCAGTCTTTTCAGAGTATTTGAGTTGCAGTAGCTGAATTATTTGCTATTAAACATCAAAATAGACGACATCACCACAATATAACTTCCAACTTGTAATAAATAAGAGAACGCCTTGTTGCAGCATATTATTTAATAACAATTCATTAACAGTTGACACATCCAATGAACAAATATAGCTTTATAGTAGCAACATAATACACAATTTTATTTATTTATCCTGAGTCTAATTATAATGCCTGCGTTCCTTGTAAGTTATGAGAAAAGACTGCCGACCGCATGGACAGTCACTTGACTATCTCTACTTCCGATATAGGTTTTCTTAATATCCAAAAATGGGTTTTATTTCGACTTTTTAATTATTAATATAGCTACTACCTATATATTATTTAGTTACTCCATAGCACAATATCTCGGTGAAAATGTAAAAGGGGCAATTTTGTAGCAGTTATCTTGGAATTTGATATGTAAGCATTGACAACAGTTCTGTCAATAAGTCAAAAAAACAATCTGTGCCACCATTTTTTTGCTTTTCTATTAAGTCCATAAGCAGCTATTAGCATGTCTGCCTTGTCCACTCCACCCATGTACATGTTGTACTCCTTTACCGCTAGTGGACAGACAAATTCTTCTTCATTCCCGTCCTTTTGTGTTCTTTTAACAACTGATGCTTCAGAAGAGTGAAAATTAGATGCTACTAGAACACCTTTATTATCCATCCATTTAACAACAAGAATTCCGTCAGAGCTTGCCCTAAAATCAAATTCACCTCTAGCCATCTTTTTATCTTCTTTCAAACCCACTGGAAGTCCTCTCCTATTCATTCGAATGGTTCCACAACCAAAAACTGAAAATTCTTTCATTTGTTCAAGAAGAGGTATGGAGGTGAAATAATTGTTAAACTAAACTTGATGATTTAAACCTTTGAGATCTTCAATAAGATTGAGAATCACATTTTCACCCAGTCCGAAACCAGCCACTGAGCCTGTTCCCTTGACTTGGTACACATCTAGTTTGCTTATATATCCATCCATGTCAGATCGCACCCAGAGTTTAAAACCTCTTTTGATAGGTTTCATCGGACAGTATTATTTTATACTAGACCTTCCCTTGAAGAGTGCCATGCTCTCATCAATACTCTGGATACGACTGACATCATAAAGTTTGACAAATTGTTGGTTGAGGGACCTATATGATGTAAATATAAACAAAATGAAATTGTTATATTCATAATAATTAACTTATTGTAAAACAGAAAAAAAATATGAAAAGACATTTTTTTTATTCTACTAAATTCCTATTAAAGAAAATATATAAAGTGAATCTAACCTTCATGTTTTATAAATTCATTGGATGAATCTCCCTTCTCTTTTTTTCTCCAAATACGATCTCTTATGGGTAGAGGATTGTCAACTTCACTGATATCGGATGAAGAGTCATCTTGTGCAGATCTTAATCTTAAATATACAATTTTAAAATTAGTATGTAAAATATAAGATTTATATGTAACTATTTTGAACAATTATAGTAATACAAATCACTTGCTCAATTCAGTTCTATACATTTTAATTATTTTCCTAAAACAATTCAATACTGCTTACTGTGTAGTTGAAGATTTAGGATCACATTGAATATATTCTTCGTCTGAATCGGACTCCTCGTCAGATAAATTATCAGGCAAATTTTCAAGTAAAATATGAGCCTCATTTATGTTGTACCAACGTTCTCTGCGTGAGCAACTGGAGCCGTGTTCTGACATTGCTCTGTAGAAATTGTTTACAATATAGCAATATATATAGCAATTATAAACTTCTAAAATATAAACAAAATTTATAAACATGAAACTAATATTTTTTTAATATATTTTGTATTTCACATAAATTTAGCATACTTGGATAAAAACACAATACTATCTTATTTAATTAGGTGCCTTGAATTAAAACCCAATTTTATGCAAAAAGTTGATACACAAGTTATATATAATAATTGTAAAAACATGTAAAAATAATAAATTTTATAAGCTTTTATTTGGACAAATATGTATTATTAAAATACATTTTGGAAAAGAAATATGTAATTAATAAAAAAAAATATATCAATATATGTCATTGTCACATATTACTTAAATATATTTAAAGAGATATGACAAAAATATAGCTTTCCTATTATCAACCAGTGAAGCTGGAAATCCTACGTGGTTCTTATAAGTACCAGTCGTATAAACTATATTTAGAGCATGATGCTAGTAATCTAAAACCTTATTTTATGTCTATTAATACAAATGAATTGAATATGATTTCTAAAAAAAAAATATATTCACATATTTTAATAGAATTTAAAAAAAGTTATACATTTTTTATTTACCTGCAAAATGAGGTTCTGCTAAAAATGAGCTTCAACTCACAAAAATTTCTTTAAAAAGTTCCACGATGTGTGAAATGGCAAATGACAAGGCCGGAAGTCTGCAAGGAACGTCACTCTATCAATAACAATGAGAATTAACCTTTTCAGAGTTACCCGACCTGAATAAAATGCCTTTAATTTAGCTTGACTTATAAGTACCAGTGGTCCGGAAAGGGATAACCTAATATCTTTTACAATTGTAATTAAACAACAAGAAAAAATCACTTAATGTCTATTCAGACACGACTTATTTTTCATAAGGGAAAAACTCGCTGATAGAAAACCATACCAGGCCTGACCTAATTACTTTACAACAAAAATATTAATCCCTCGGCAGTATTTTTTTCATGCTTGTAGGCCTGAACAATATTAGACAACTGTCTGTGACGGGACCAAAGATTTCTAGGTCAGTATTCTTTTTTCTTTCTCTCTCTATTCCTTCCGATCACTCTCTCATTCTTTAAATGTTTACATCGCTATGCAAATTTTTACCTCATCACCGCTTAGGTCAGAAATTTCTACGCGATCAGAAAGTTATCGTACTAATGAGCATTATTTAACAACTATAATCTCAAAATTACATTCATTTTTGTTATTTTAAGAAAATGAAACATGGTATGTTCACGAATTAAAATAGTTTATAGACAAATTCATTAAAAATATTTCAATTTCTCATTTTACCATGACCTTCCTAGGTAATCATTTTCTTTTTAAAAGAGTGCACAATAGTTTTAAATTGACAACATTCAGACAAAATGGATTTACTTAAAACAAATTGGTTAATTTACTTAATTAACTATCAATTAAAGCAAGTTATATCATTTTCATACAATCTTAATACTAAACAGTAAGTAACTATTTACTTTGGATTACATTAAAGATATTTCAAATACAATATTATTGACGTACACTAGATTAAAGAGCATAGACTATTAATTTTTTTCAGACAGAAATCAATTTAACAATTCTTTTTACAAAACAAACTGCTGTTCCATATCCAAGTGTCATATATATTGTTTTTCCAAGAATTGGAACACGCAATGTTTATTCTTCTTCCCCCTCTTTTTCTCATTAAAACAGGATTTTGTGGGCGGGGCTTAGTCTTCCGATCGCCTGGCGTTTAGTGGGAAGACAAATGATTCTACTTAATGTTGGGATTCTGTGTTGATCTCAAATTATCAGGGTCTGGGAACGACTCATTATTTAATAGGGGAAGTTCCTATCGTTTTGTTATGAGTTTTGTAATGATACCATGATTTTCACCCCTACTGGTAATGGGTCTGTCCCTTGCACCACTCGGATGGTATTTAATGATTTGTTTTGTCTGAAAGAGAGAGAGTTTCAAAATATGTTCCTTTGAGAACGTTTGTGTTTGTACTATTTTATTCTAACTGTACATAATAGATATATTGTATATATTGAACATATCACCTGAATTAAACTATCAACAACAGTTACACTGAAGCTTCCTTGTCAAGTTACTATTCTATTGTGTTGTATACATTACTATAAGATTTATCTACTACTCTAATGTCCAAGAAAGGAAATGTTGGAACACAAATACTGAGTTTGTGCCCAGGACTATAAGAAGAGTTCGTGTAATACTGAAACATAAATAATAATAATTAAAAGCTCCCCTAGGACTAACGAGAATTATCAGCAAGATCTACACAGCTCTGGCCACAAGGGAATTGTGGACGTAACACAAGCTTTTCAGTTAGTAAGGTTGGAATCCATTGCTCTTTTCCATTCCACAAAGGTTTTATTCATAGGTTCTAGGTTCCTGTTACTTTCACAGTATTCAGGTCTACCCAGTCTTTTGTTGTGAATACAATTCATTCAATCTATTTTAACTAATACAAAAAAAAATAGATTAGTTTTACAATCTTGACATGTAATCCTTAATTACTAATACATTTGTTGAACATTGGTATGTCAACATTATAAATTCTCAACCATAAACCAGACTGGTTCATAGTGTCAAGTCATTGGCAAATCCTAAATTTATACAAAACAAGGATAAGTAACATTACATTAGTTTCACTTTTGGTCTGCTTTTCATGTAACAGTATCCTAAAAGTTGAAAATCATATATAATACAACTCTTGGACTCTTGTTAGTCATAGTTCTGCAACTATTTTTATCCTACATTATCATACATTCAATGATAATAGAACAAATGAATAAATTCACATAGAAGAAATTTGCATCCTGACTCAGTGAGCAATTATTTCAACAACAGTACATGATAAAATAAATTTCCATAGTACAATAATAAAACATTTCTCAATATTTAGTGATAGAAAAATTATCTTTTCTCAAAACCATTTACATCTTTTTCAATCAAATTATCCTCTCTATTAAATGTTTCAATTATCATTTCTAGAGATTCTCAAACATATCTTATAATCAGTCCACATTTATAATGTCCTCTGATTTAGAAACCAATTCTGCGGATAAAACTGATCTTTTTCTCTTATAGCAATAATTTTAATGCTCAACTTAATAAGTTTGTTTAGAAATATCACAATATAATGATATCTGCTTTAACAATACTTTTACTCAGTCCTTTTTCTTCACAAGTAAGGGATTTAGTTTTAAAATAGTAAGTTTGGTAACTAACTATCAGTGAATTTGTCATTCAATTCATCCTGAACTCCAGGCATGAATTTTACAAATAAGAGTAACAATGTTAACAACATCAAGTTTGTTCCAATTGTTTTCAGAAGGTAAGACTTTATTATTTTCAAATGATACAATATTTTTGCCTTGCTTTCATCACACAACAATGGCATCTGCATGTGAGCAGTGTACAAGTTTTTTCTAACAAAAACAGTTATGTCAGACAAAAAATTTATGTACTTATCTAGGTACTTGATCAGCCCAAGGAGATCCAATTCGGTCTGCCATGCCTCTTGAAGTAGTTTGAGTGGTCCTCGGACAATGGGTCCAAAGATCGGTTCACAGGCTCCTTGACTCTCCGGATAGGATTCAGTTGAAACCTCATGCTTCGAGATGCATAAGTTCGTTAGGACTGGATTGAAGAGTTTCGAGTTGGTACCTCGATCTGTCGGTATGGATTGTGGTAACCCATAGCTTTTGGTAGTTTCGGTCCAGCTCTTAGCACTCGTTTCTTCAGTGATGCTCCTCAAATCTTCATCTGTACCGGCAACTGCAGGTTTGCATTGTTGTTTGAGCATGCTGTGGTCTATATGTTCATAGACATCATTAGTAGGAGTTTCTTTCTCGTCGACAGCTTTCTCATGTAGTTGTAGTAACTCTGGGTCTACTTTCTGCTCAGCAATCAATTCATTTTGTGATGACTTCTTTGATTGTTCATTTCCTTTCTGACAATCTTCAATCTTGGATAAAAAAGTCGTATCAAGGTCCACTTCTTCTTCCTCTTTCTTTTCTCATGATAGAATTTCTTCTTTCTTTTTCTGTGGTGTCATACCCTTTATGACATCACCTACAGGATAAAGTTCTTTTTCTTCACCTGTCTCAACAATAGGACTAGGGTCTGGATTTTCCTTCACAATCAGTTCAGGTCTCACCCTCCCTTTCGCCAAATCATTTGCTAGGATAACAGATATGCAATCAACAGGAAGTTTAGATATAACTCCAACTGTCACATATCATGTTACCAAGCCAGATGAAAGGTATAACCTATGTAGAGGTATTTCTTCTTTCCATTCAAAACCTCTCAATAGGACAGTCTGTCCTGTCAATGTATTATCATTCAATGGTAATACATCTTTAAGCAGCAGGGTTAATGATGCCCCTGTGTCTCGTAATATTTTTACGGACTTCAGTTGTCCTTCCTTTTGTAAGGCCACACAACCTTCACTAATGAACGGTTGAAAACTGCACAGGGTCTCTGTGTCAATTTCATTCTTCCCTTGACCATGACTTTCGGGTGTTTTTTCATCTTTCGACGAATTCAGACTCTTGTTCGAGTCAAAAATACTTTGGTCTACTTTTTCGTCTCTTTGGATATATGGGACCTTAACAAGGAACCCAATCGTAGCCGTTCTGTATTTAAAAGCAGGATCCTCACTTTCTTCAGTTGTAGATTTCTCTACCTTCTGACTTTTGCTCTCAGGCAAATCCACCCTCAGTTTTTCTGGTTTAGAAGAATCTTTCTTCGAATTCAGTTCGTTTGTATTTTCGCATTCTTGTTACATTTTGTTTTAGTGCATGGCTAGCACACATTACCACTTTATTAGTTCCTTTATCTTTTCTTATGCTCCAACAGTCTTCAATGCTATGTCCTACTCTCTTACAAAAAGTACATTGGACGTTTTTGTTGACATGTTTTTTATTATCATTTTTTTGTTTCAAAAAATGCTCCTTTTCACGATGTTTTTGTTGTGTGTTTTCTGCTGGCCGTTGTGACCTAAAATTCTTTCCATCAGCTGTTCTACCCTAACCCTATGTGTATATTGTTCCGCTAAATCAGCAGCTTTATGCGGGTCAGTGATGTCACGCTCGGATAAATACATTCTTACATCCGGCCTCACTTTGGTAATAAAATCTTCTAAAAGAATGATATCTTTCATTTCTTTTAATGTGGAGACATTTCTGGATTTTATCCACTGATCCATTAACTTTTCTTCTGCTCGAAGGAAGTCTAAGTGTGTTTGGTAAGGGGACATTGTATACTGACGGAACCTTTTCCGATAACTTTCCGGTATTTGGTTGTACGCTTTCAGTACAGTGTCTTTTATGACTTCGTAATCATTTAATTGCTCCTGTTTTAATAACAGCACATAATCTCTTGCCCTTCCCTGAGTAAAAGCTGTTCTAACCAATATTCCCCATTTATCTTCTGGGAACTTAAAATCTCTGCAAGAAATCTCAAAGGTCTGGAAGAAATTAGCTATTTCACTTTCTTTATCAATGTAGGTAGGGACTAGCTTTTTCCATCTGGCCATCTCTACATCATTATAAGATTCTTTTTTAGTAGCTCCTATCTTCGCTAGTTCTATTCTTTCCTGATTTTCTCTTTGACTTTTCTTATCTCTTTCCTGGCTTTCTATTTCTAGACGTTTCAGTTCCATCTTAAGATCAAGACGTTTTTGTTTCATCTGACGATCAAGACGTTTTTGTTCCATCTCATGCCGTTTCATTTTAGTTGAAATCGCAACTGTTCGGACATTGAAGATTTCGACGTCTGACCTTCAACTTGATATCCCTCCGCGCCTGATTCTACTTTCATTTTGCCACTAGCAATCAAGTTTTCTCTTATTGTCTGTGTCAACTCAGTTCTGGATAGTGTAGTCTCAGTAATTTCTATCTTCAAGATATCAGCGATCTCTTTTAACTTCTTTATTGATAAAGTTTTCAGAAATTCTTTTTCTGGATTTTCAATAAATTCCATTCTTTAGTGAAGTGATTTTTAAAGTAGTAAATTTTTCCAACTTACGTTTTTCCAATCGGAAGAATAAATTCAGCGTTCTTAGACTTGCTCAGTAGGTCACGGCTTTACACACAACACAACACAACTTGAATATATGCTTCACTATACAACTATTCGGACGCAAACCCTCAAATTGTTATGGACTATGGCTCTGATGACTATTATTACGACTCGTTAAATCGAATTCAATGAATATAGTTGTATCTTTATTAGAAGTCTCTAGATTCTGCTAATCTGTAGCCCAAGCTAGGGATTCCTTGACTGACAGGTCTATGCAGCAATGTAGTTATATTCGGGATAATTATCTTCAACACCTTTCTCAACAATGATAGATCAAACAACTCCAGTTGTTGAATAAACAATTTTATTTAAATTGTAGACTCAATATAAACTTTAAATAAATTCATCAACTGATGGCAACATAAGTGTTTCAATAAAATGACATGAAATATACAAGTATCAATATAGCGACTTCTCTCTACAAACTTTCAAACTGAACTAACTTTAAGGTGATAGGAACTTTTCAAAGAAAACT
>CASBPS010000021.1:977500-987500 GCA_949126835.1 Anisus vortex
CACCTGCATATCTCAAAGAGCTTATACCGAAGCATGTCCCGTTAAGGATGCCGCGATCTTCAGCACAATCTCTCCTGGAAATTCCAGGTTTGGAAGGTCACAGAAAAAAGACTCTTGGTGAACGCTCGTTTGAATCTGTGGCGCCTACACTGTGGAATGGCTTACATAAGACACTGAAAAACTCGTTGTCAAAAAAAGCATTCAAGAAGAATTTGAAGACTTTTCTTTTCAACTAAGTTGATGAAGTACACATCCATCAGCAAAATACTTGTTTAAAACTATTTTAAAATGTTATTGTCGTTTCGTGCCTCCATCGGCCGAAACCGTGTTTAAAACTATTTTAGAGTGTTATTGTTGTTTCGTTTTTGTGAGCGCGCTGAGCATGCTTCCATTAGCATGGAGTAAGGCGCAATATAAATGACCAATTATTATTAAATATTATTACTTTCCTTACTTACTTACTTACTTACTTACATACTTACTTACTTACTTATTTACTAACTTACTTACTTACTTACTTACTTCCTGACTTACTTACTTAGTTACTGACTTACTTACTTACTTACTTAATTACATACTTACTTACTTACTTACTTACTTAGTTACTTACTTACTTACTTACTTATTTACTTACTTACATACATACTTTCTAACTAACTTACTTACTTACTTACATATTTACTTACTTATTTACTTACTTACTTATTACTTACTTACTTACTTACTTATTTACTTACTTACTTACTTATTTACTTACTTACTTACTTACGTACTTACTTACCAACTTACTTACTTACTTACTTAATTACTTACTTAATTACTTAATTACTTACTAACTAACTAACTTACTTACTTACTTATTTACTAACTTACGTACTAACTAACTTACTTACTTACTTACTTACTTATTTATTTACTAATTTACTAACTTACTTACTTACCAACTTACTTACTTACTTACTTAGTTACTTACTTACTTAATTACTTACTTACTTACTAACTAACTAACTAACTTACTTACTTACTTATTTACTAACTTACGTACTAACTAACTTACTTACTTACTTACTTACTTACTTATTTATTTACTTATTTACTAACTTACTTACTTACTTACTAATTTACTTACTTACTTACTTATTTACTTACTTATTTACTTACTTACTTACTTACTTACTTATTTACTTAGTAACTAACTAGCTAACTTTATTACTTATATATTTACTTACTTACTTATTTACTTACTTATTTACTTACTTACTTACTTACTTATATACTTACTTACCTACTTACTTACTTACTTACTTACTTATTTACTTACTTACTTACTTACTTACTTACTTACTTACTTACCTTCTTACATACTTACTTACTTACTTACTTACCTACTTACTTACCTACTTACTTACTAACTTACTTACTAACTAACTAACTTACTTACTTACTTACATATTTACTTACTTATTTACTAACTTACTTACTTACTAACTTACTCACTTACCTACTTACTTATTTACTTACTTGCTTACTAACTTACTTACTTACTTACTTACTTACTTACTTACTTTCTTAATTACTTACTTACTTACTTACTTACTTACTTACTTACTTACTTACTTACTTACTTATTTATTTACTTACTTACTTACTTACAAACTTACCTACTAACTTACTTACTTGCTTACTTACTTATTTACTTACTTACCTACTTACTAACTAACTTACTTTCTAACTTACTTTCTTAATTACATATTTACTGATATATTTACTTACTTACTTACTTACTTACTTACTTGCTTATTTACTTACTTACTTACTTACTTACTTACTTACTTCCTGAGTTATTTACTTAGTTATTTACTTACTTACTTACTTACTTAATTACTTAATTACTTACTTAGTTACTTACTTACTTACTTACTTATTTACTTACTTACTCACTTACTTACTGACTTACCTACTTACTTACTTACTTACTTACTCACTTAAGTACATATTTACTTACTTACATATTTACTTACTTATTAACTAACTTACTTATTACTTACTTACATACTTACTTACTTATTTACTTACTTACTTATTACTTATTTACTTACTTACTTACTAACTAACTAACTTAATTACTTACTTTTTTACTCACTTACATACTTACTTACTAACTAACTTACTTACTTACTTACTTACATATTTATTTACTTATTTACTAACTTACTTACTTACTTACTTACTAATTTACTTACACACTTACTTCTTTACTTACTTATTTACTTACTTACTTACTTACTTACTTATTTACTTACTAACTAACTAGCTAACTTTATTACTTACTTATTTACTTACTTACTTACTTATTTTCTTACTTATTTACTTACTTACTTACTTACTTACTTACTGACTTACCTACTTACTTACTTACTTACTTACTCACTTAAGTACATATTTACTTACTTACATATTTACTTACTTATTAACTAACTTACTTATTACTTACTTACATACTTACTTACTTATTTACTTACTTACTTATTACTTATTTACTTACTTACTTACTAACTAACTAACTTAATTACTTACTTATTTACTCACTTACATACTTACTTACTAACTAACTTACTTACTTACTTACTTACATATTTATTTACTTATTTACTAACTTACTTACTTACTTACTTACTAATTTACTTACACACTTACTTCTTTACTTACTTATTTACTTACTTACTTACTTATTTACTTACTAACTAACTAGCTAACTTTATTACTTACTTTTTTACTTACTTACTTACTTATTTTCTTACTTATTTACTTACTTACTTACTTATATACTTACTAACCTACTTACTTACTTACTTACTTTTTTACTTACTTACTTACTTACTTACTTACCTACTTACTTACTTACTTACTCACTTACTTACTTACCTACTTATTTACTTACTTACTTACTAACTAACTAACTTACTTATTTAGTTACTTACTTACTTACATATTTACTTACTCATTTACTAACTTACTTACTTACTTACTTACTTGCTTACCTACTTACTTACTTACTTACTTTCTTAATTACTTACTTACTTACTTACTTACGTTTTTACTTACTTACTTACTTACTTACTTACTTATTTATTTACTTACTTACTTACTTACCTACTAACTTACTTACTTACTTACTTACTTACTAATTTACTTTATTACTTACCTACTTACTTACTTACTTACTTTCTTACTTACTTATTTACTTACTTACTTACTTACTAGCTAAATTACTTACTTACTTACTTACATGCTTACTTACTTACTTTTTTACTTTTTTACCTACCTACTAACTAACTTACTTACTAACTTACTTACTTAATTACATATTTACTTACATATTTACTTACTTACTTACTTACGTACTTACTTGCTTACTTACTTACTTACTTACTTAATTACTTACTTACTTACTAACTAACTCACTTACTTACTTACTTATTTACTTACTTACTTACTTACTAACTAACTTACTTACTTACTTACTTACATATTTATTTACTTATTTACTAACTTACTTACTTACTTACTTACTTACTTATTTACTTACTTATTTACTTACTTACTTGCTTACTTATATACTAACTTACCTACTTACTTACTTACTTACTTACTTACTTATTTACTTACTTACTTACTTACCTATTTACTTACCTACTTAATCACTTACTTACTTACTTACCTACTTACTTACTTACTTACTTACTTACCTACTTACTTACTTACTTACTTACTTTCTTACTAACTTACTTACTTATTTACTTACTTACTTACTTACTTTCTTAATTACTTATTTACTTACTTACTTACTTACTTATTTACTTACTTACTTACTTACTCACTTACGTACATACTTACTTACTTAATTATTTATATACTTACTTACCAACTAACTAACTAACTTACTTACTTACTTACTAACTTTCTTACTCACTTACTTACTTACATACTTTCTAACTAACTTACTTACTTACTTACTTACATATTTACTTACTTATTTACTTACTTACTTATTACTTACTTACTTACTTACTTACTTACTTATTTACTTACTTACTTACTTACTTACTTACTTATTTACTTACTTACTTACTTACGTACTTATTTACCAACTAACTTACTTACTTACTTACTTACTTAATTACTTACTTACTTACTAACTATCTAACTTACTTACTTATTTACTTACTTACTTACTTACTTACTAACTAACTTACTTACTTACTTACTTACATATTTATTTACTTATTTACTAACTTACTTACTTTATTACTTACTTATTAATTTACTTACTTACTTATTTATTTACTTACTTATTTACTTACTTACTTACTTACTTATTTACTTACTAACTAATTAGCTAACTTTATTACTTATATATTTACTTGCTTACTTACTTATTTACTTACTTATTTACTTACTTACTTACTTACTTATATACTTACTTACCTACTTACTTACTTACTTACTTACTTATTTACTTACTTAATTACTAACTAACTTACTTACCTACTTACTTACTTACTTACTCAATTACTTACTTACTTACCTACTTATTTACTAACTTACTTACTAACTAACCAACTTACTTACTTACTTACTTACATATTTATTTACTTATTTACTAACTTACTTACTTACTAACTTACTTACTAACCTACTTACTTACTTACTTACTTGCTTACTAACTTACTTACTTACTTACTTACTTACTTACTTTCTGAATTACCTACTTACTTACTTACTTATTTACTTACTTACTTACTTACTTACTTTCTTAATTACTTACTTACTTACTTACTTACTTTTTTACTTACTTAATTACTTACTCACTTACTTACTTACATACTTTCTAACTAACTTACTTACTTACTTACTTACATATTTACTTACTCATCTACTAACTTACTTACTTACTTACTTACTTGCTTACCTACTTACTTACTTACTTACTTACTTACTTACTTTCTTAATTACTTACTTACTTACTTACTTACGTTTTTACTTACTTACTTACTTACTTACTTATTTATTTAATTACTTACTTACTTACCTACTAACTTACTTACTTACTTACTTACTTACTAATTTACTTTATTACTTACTTACTTTCTTACTTACTTACTAACATACTTACTTACTTACTTTCTTACTTACTTATTTACTTACTTACTTACTTACTAGCTAAATTACTTACTTACTTACTTACATGCTTACTTACTTACTTTTTTACTTTTTTACCTACCTACTAACTAACTTACTTACTAACTTACTTACTTACTTACTTACTTAATTACTTACTTACTTACTAACTAACTCACTTACTTACTTACTTTTTTACTTACTTACTTACTTACTAACTAACTTACTTACTTACTTACTTACATATTTATTTACTTATTTACTAACTTACTTACTTACTTACTTACTTACTTATTTACTTACTTATTTACTTACTTACTTGCTTACTTATATACTAACTTACCTACTTACTTACGTACTTACTTACTTATTTACTTACTTACTTACTTACTTACCTATTTACTTACTTACTTAATCACTTACTTACTTACTTACCTACTTACTTACTTATTTATTTACTTACCTACTTACTTACTTACTTACTTACTTACTTATTTGCTTACTAACTTACTTACTTATTTACTTACTTACTTACTTACTTACTTTCTTAATTACTTATTTACTTACTTACTTACTTACTTATTTACTTACTTACTTACTTACTTACTTACTTACTTACTCACTTACGTACATACTTACTTACTTAATTATTTATATACTTACTTACTTACTAGCTAACTAACTTACTTACTTACTTACTAACTTTCTTACTCACTTACTTACTTACATACTTTCTAACTAACTTACTTACTTACTTACTTACATATTTACTTACTTATTTACTTACTTACTTATTACTTACTTACTTACTTACTTATTTACTTACTTACTTACTTACTTATTTACTTACTTACTTACTTACGTACTTACTTACCAACTTACTTACTTACTTACTTACTTACTTACTTAATTACTTACTTACTTACTAACTATCTAACTTACTTACTTATTTACTTACTTACTTTCTTACTTACTAACTAACTTACTTACTTACTTACTTACATATTTATTTACTTATTTACTAACTTACTTACTTTATTACTTACTTATTAATTTACTTACTTACTTACTTATTTACTTACTTATTTACTTACTTACTTACTTACTTATTTACTTACTAACTAATTAGCTAACTTTATTACTTATATATTTACTTGCTTACTTACTTATTTACTTACTTATTTACTTACTTACTTACTTACTTATATACTTACTTACCTACATACTTACTTACTTACTTACTTATTTACTTACTTAATTACTAACTAACTTACTTACCTACTTACTTACTTACTTACTCAATTACTTACTTACTTACCTACTTATTTACTAACTTACTTACTAACTAACCAACTTACTTACTTACTTACTTACATATTTATTTACTTATTTACTAACTTACTTACTTACTAACTTACTTACTAACCTACTTACTAACTTACTTACTTGCTTACTAACTTACTTACTTACTTACTTACTTACTTACTTTCTGAATTACCTACTTACTTACTTACTTATTTACTTACTTACTTACTTACTTACTTTCTTAATTACTTACTTACTTACTTACTTACTTTTTTACTTACTTAATTACTTACTCACTTACTTACTTACATACTTTCTAACTAACTTACTTACTTACTTACTTACATATTTACTTACTTATTTACTTACTTACTTATTACTTACTTACTTACTTACTTATTTACTTACTTACTTACTTACTTACTTACTTATTTACTTACTTACTTACGTACTTACTTACCAACTTACTTACTTACTTACTTACTTAATTACTTACTTACTTACTAACTATCTAACTTACTTACTTACTTATTTACTTACTTACTTACTTACTAACTAACTTACTTACTTACTTACTTACATATTTATTAACTTATTTACTAACTTACTTACTTACTTTCTTACTTACTTATTAATTTACTTACTTACTTACTTATTTACTTACTTATTTACTTACTTACTTACTTACTTATTTACTTACTAACTAATAAGCTAACTTTATTACTTATATATTTACTTGCTTACTTACTTATTTACTTACTTATTTACTTACCTACTTACTTACTTATATACTTAATTACCTACTTACTTACTTACTTACTCAATTACTTACTTACTTACCTACTTATTTACTAACTTACTTACTAACTAACTAACTAACTTACTTACTTACTTACTTACATATTTACTTACTTATTTACTAACTTACTTACTTACTAACTTACTTACTTACCTACTTACTTACTTACTTAATTGCTTACTAACTTACTTACTTACTTACTTACTTACTTACTTTTTTAATTACTTATTTACTTACTTATTTACTTACTTATTTACTTACTTACTTACTTACTTTCTTAATTACTTACTTACTTACTTACTTATTTACTTACTTAATTACTTTCTCACTTACTTACTTACTTACTTATTTACTTACTTACTTACTTACTTACTTATTTACTTACCTACTTACTTACTTACTTACTTACTTACTAACTTATTTTATTACTTACTTACTTACTTACTAACTTACTTACTTACTTACTTATTTAGTTACTTATTACTTACTTACTTACTAGCAAACTTACTTACTTACATACTTACTTACTTACTTACTTACTTACTTATTTACTTACTTACTTACTTACTTTCTTACTTGCTTACTTAATTATTTAATTACTCACTTACTTACTTGCTTACTTACTTACTTAATGACATATTTACTTACATAATTACTTACTTACTTATTTATTTACTTAATTACTTACTGGCTTACTTACCTTCTTACTTACTTACTTACTTACTTGCTTACTTACCTACTTACTTACTTACATACTTAATTACTTAATTACTTATTTACTTACTTATCTATATACTTATTTACTTACCTACTTACTTAACTTACTTGCTTACTTACTTACTTACTAGCCAACTTACTTACTTACTTACTACTTACTTACCTATTTACTTACTTACTTACTTACTTATTTTCTTACTTACTTACTTGGTTACTTACTTACTTACTCACTAACTAACTTACTTACTTACTTACTAACTAACTTACTTACTTACTTACTTAATTACATATTTACTTACATATTTACTTACTTACTTGCTTACTAACTTACTTACTTACTTACTTACTTGCTTAATAACTTTTTTACTTACTTTCTTACTTGCTTACTTAATTATTTAATTACTCACTTACTTACTTGCTTACTTACTTACTTAATGACATATTTACTTACATAATTACTTACTTACTTATTTATTTACTTAATTACTTACTGGCTTACTTACCTTCTTACTTACTTACTTACTTACTTGCTAACTTACCTACTTACTTACTTACATACTTAATTACTTATTTACTTATTCACTTACTTATCTATATACTTATTTACTTACCTACTTACTTACTTACTTGCTTACTTACTTACTTACTAGCCAACTTACTTACTTACTTACTACTTACTTACCTATTTACTTACTTACTAACTTACTTACTTACTTTCTTACTTACTAATTAATATACTTGCTTACTTACTTATTTACTTACTTATTTACTTACTTACTTACTTACTTATTTACTTACTAACTAATTAGCTAACTTTATTACTTATATATTTACTTGCTTACTTACTTATTTACTTACTTATTTACTTACCTACTTACTTACTTTTATACTTACTTACCTAATTACTTACTTACTTACTTATATACTTACTTACTTACTAACTAACTTACTTACCTACTTACTTACTTACTTACTCAATTACTTACTTACTTACCTACTTATTTACTAACTTACTTACTAACTAACTAACTAACTTACTTACTTACTTACTTACATATTTACTTACTTATTTACTAACTTACTTACTTACTAACTTACTTACTTACCTACTTACTTACTTACTTAATTGCTTACTAACTTACTTACTTACTTACTTACTTACTTTTTTAATTACTTATTTACTTACTTATTTACTTACTTACTTACTTACTTACTTACTTACTTTCTTAATTACTTACTTACTTACTTACTTATTTACTTACTTAATTACTTTCTCACTTACTTACTTACTTACTTATTTACTTACTTACTTACTTACTTACTTATTTACTTACCTACTTACTTACTTACTTACTTACTTACTAACTTATTTTATTACTTACTTACTTACTTACTAACTTACTTACTTACTTACTTATTTAGTTACTTATTACTTACTTACTTACTAGCAAACTTACTTACTTACATACTTACTTACTTACTTACTTACTTACTTATTTACTTACTTACTTACTTACTTTCTTACTTGCTTACTTAATTATTTAATTACTCACTTACTTACTTGCTTACTTACTTACTTAATGACATATTTACTTACATAATTACTTACTTACTTATTTATTTACTTAATTACTTACTGGCTTACTTACCTTCTTACTTACTTACTTACTTACTTGCTTACTTACCTACTTACTTACTTACATACTTAATTACTTATTTACTTATTTACTTACTTATCTATATACTTATTTACTTACCTACTTACATACTTACTTGCTTACTTACTTACTTACTAGCCAACTTACTTACTTACTTACTACTTACTTACCTATTTACTTACTTACTTACTTACTTACTTTCTTACTTACTTACTTGCTTACTTACTTACTTACTCACTAACTAACTTACTTACTTACTTACTAACTAACTTACTTACTTACTTACTTAATTACATATTTACTTACATATTTACTTACTTACTTGCTTACTAACTTACTT
>CASBPS010000021.1:990000-992500 GCA_949126835.1 Anisus vortex
ATGACATCTCTTACCTAGTTCTACTCTACAATAATACTCTATCTTCCATGCTGGAGACTTTTGCCCCTAGGACTAAATTGTATGTTAGAGATAGACCCAATACCGCTTGGTTTACACCCTCCGTTCGGATGGCTAAATTAGCTCGACGTCAGGCAGAGAGACAATGGAGACTGAATGGCCTTGAGGTGGATAAACAGATGTTTAAGATAGCAAGGAACAAGCTTACAAATGTGATTAGACGTACGAAAGCAAATCAAGTTCAGTCTGCTCTGGAGGCTGCTGGCACTGACTATCGAAAACTGTTTTCTATAGTGCAGAATCTTTTTGGAAAAAATGAATTAAGTCCAATTTTGCCTGACATGAGCAGCGAGCAGGCTGCGGAGGCTCTTAATGAATTTTTTTATGAAAAAGTCGAGACTATTACAAACAGCTTTGATAATCATACTACTCCACCCACTGTGGAGAAGTCATTTTCTGGAATTTCTTTGACAAATTTATTCCCAGTTTCCGAAGATCAGTTGAGGCGTCTTATTTCTGTATCTAAACCTACATCCTCAATTGTTGACCCCATTCCAACGAAGATTGTGTTGGACTGCCTTGAAATTCTGCTTCCAGTTTTAGTGCGGATCATAAATGGTAGCCTGGAGTCAGCCACAGTCCCACAAATGTTTAAGACTGCTGTCATCAAGCCTTTATTAAAGAAAAAGGGGCTCGATCCTAGTGACTGCAAGAGTTTTCGCCCAGTATCTAACCTTCCCTATGTATCGAAGCTTCTTGAGATGGTTGTCTCTCAGCAGCTTTTACAACATCTAACCACACATGGCCTGATTGATAAATTTCAATCTGCCTATCGTCCTGGGCATAGCTGTGAGACGGCAATATTACGGGTTATGAATGATGTTCTATGTAGTGCTGACCGTGGTGATCTGACTATCTTAGTTCTGTTGTACCTTAGTGCTGCCTTTGATGTTATCAACCATGACTTACTTTTATCAAGACTTCAATACAAGATGGGCATCACTGATACTGCACTTCATTGGTTTACTTCCTACTTGGCAGACAGGACTCAGAGAGTTTCTATCAATCAGACCTTATAAAAAGCCACTTCTCTCATCTGTGGCGTACCTCAAGGATCAGTTTTAGGGCTTATCGTTTTTGCTGTTTACACTAGCCAGCTTGGCAGAATAATTGATAGCCAAGGATTATCTCGCAAACTATATGCGGATGATACCCAGCTGTACAAAAGCTTCCATCCTGATCATAATGCTTGTGCTGCCGCTGTTAATGCAGTGGAAGACTGCTGTCTAGCGGTGAAAGCGTGGATGACTGCCAACAAACTCAAACTAAATGACGACAAGACTGAGGCAGTTCTGTGCGGTTCTAACTTCAATCTTAGGAAAGTCGATATTCCATCTATTAAAGTAGGGGCTTCTGATATCTTTTTGTCTAACACTGTCAGGGACCTCGGCTTTATCATTGACAGTAAATTAACAATGGGTCCACACATCAGTACTGTGGTTAGGGCCTGCTCCTTCCATATTCGTGCAATGGGTCAGCTGCGACCTCTGATTAATAAAAAAACAGCCAATGCTTTTGCTGTTGCAACAATACAGTCAATACTTGATTATTGTAACAGTTGCCTGTGGGGTTTACCCCAGAAACAACTGGATAGACTTTAGAAAGTTCAAAATACTGCAGCACGCATTATGTCACGAGTAAAGAAGCATGACCATATCACTCCAATTCTCAAAGAGCTCCACTGGCTCCCTGTGACGAAGCGCATCGATCATAAGATTATGTCCCTTACCTATGGATGCGTGGAAGGCACAGCACCTGCATATCTCAAAGAGCTTATACCGAAGCATGTCCCGTTAAGGATGCCGCGATCTTCAACACAATCTCTCCTGGAAATTCCAGGTTTGGAAGGTCACAGAAAAAAGACTCTTGGTGAACGCTCGTTTGAATCTGTGGCGCATAAACTGTGGAATGGCTTACATAAGACACTGAAAAACTCGTTGTCAAAAAAAGCATTCAAGAAGAATTTGAAGACTTTTCTTTTCAACTAAGTTGATGAAGTACACATCCATCAGCAAAATACATGTTTAAAACTATTTTAAAATGTTAATGTCGTTTCGTGCCTCCATCGGCCGAAACCGTGTTTAAAACTATTTTAGAGTGTTATTGTCGTTTCGTTTTTGTGAGCGCGCTGAGCATGCTTGCATTAGCATGGAGTAAGGCGCAATATAAATATTATTACTTTCCTTACTTACTTACTTACTTACATACTTACTTACTTACTTATTTACTAACTTACTTACTTACTTACTTACTTCCTGACTTACTTACTTAGTTACTTACTTACTTACTTTGTTACTTAATTACTTACTTACTTACTTACTAACTTACTTAGTTACTTACTTACTTACTTACTTATTTACTTACTTACATACATACTTTCTAACTAACTTACTTACTTACTTACTTACATATTTACTTACTT
>CASBPS010000022.1:0-378632 GCA_949126835.1 Anisus vortex
CAGTTAATGTCAAATTTAATATAAATATCTAAACAGTTAATGTCAAATTTAATATAAATATCTAAACAGTTAATGTCAAATTTAATATAAATATCTAAACAGTTAATGTCAAATTTAATATAAATATCTAAACAGTTAATGTCAAATTTAATATAAATATCTAAACAGTTAATGTCAAATTTAATATAAATATCTAAACAGTTAATGTCAAATTTAATATAATATCTAAACAGTTAATGTCAAATTTAATATAAATATCTAAACAGTTAATGTCAAATTTAATATAAATATCTAAACAGTTAATGTCAAATTTAATATAAATATCTAAACAGTTAATGTCAAATTTAATATAAATATCTAAACAGTTAATGTCAAATTTAATATAAATATCTAAACAGTTAATGTCAAATTTAATATAAATATCTAAACAGTTAATGTCAAATTTAATATAAATATCTAAACAGTTAATGTCAAATTTAATATAAATATCTAAACAGTTAATGTCAAATTTAATATAAATATCTAAACAGTTAATGTCAAATTTAATATAAATATCTAAACAGTTAATGTCAAATTTAATATAAATATCTAAACAGTTAATGTCAAATTTAATATAAATATCTAAACAGTTAATGTCAAATTTAATATAAATATCTAAACAGTTAATGTCAAATTTAATATAAATATCTAAACAGTTAATGTCAAATTTAATATAAATATCTAAACAGTTAATGTCAAATTTAATATAAATATCTAAACAGTTAATGTCAAATTTAATATAAATATCTAAACAGTTAATGTCAAATTTAATATAAATATCTAAACAGTTAATGTCAAATTTAATATAAATATCTAAACAGTTAATGTCAAATTTAAATATAAATATCTAAACAGTTAATGTCAAATTTAATATAAATATCTAAACAGTTAATGTCAAATTTAATATAAATATCTAAACAGTTAATGTCAAATTTAATATAAATATCTAAACAGTTAATGTCAAATTTAATATAAATATCTAAACAGTTAATGTCAAATTTAATATAAATATCTAACAGTTAATGTCAAATTTAATATAAATATCTAAACAGTTAATGTCAAATTTAATATAAATATCTAAACAGTTAATGTCAAATTTAATATAAATATCTAAACAGTTAATGTCAAATTTAATATAAATATCTAAACAGTTAATGTCAAATTTAATATAAATATCTAAACAGTTAATGTCAAATTTAATATAAATATCTAAACAGTTAATGTCAAATTTAATATAAATATCTAAACAGTTAATGTCAAATTTAATATAAATATCTAAACAGTTAATGTCAAATTTAATATAAATATCTAAACAGTTAATGTCAAATTTAATATAAATATCTAAACAGTTAATGTCAAATTTAATATAAATATCTAAACAGTTAATGTCAAATTTAATATAAATATCTAAACAGTTAATGTCAAATTTAATATAAATATCTAAACAGTTAATGTCAAATTTAATATAAATATCTAAACAGTTAATGTCAAATTTAATATAAATATCTAAACAGTTAATGTCAAATTTAATATAAATATCTAAACAGTTAATGTCAAATTTAATATAAATATCTAAACAGTTAATGTCAAATTTAATATAAATATCTAAACAGTTAATGTCAAATTTAATATAAATATCTAAACAGTTAATGTCAAATTTAATATAAATATCTAAACAGTTAATGTCAAATTTAATATAAATATCTAAACAGTTAATGTCAAATTTAATATAAATATCTAAACAGTTAATGTCAAATTTAATATAAATATCTAAACAGTTAATGTCAAATTTAATATAAATATCTAAACAGTTAATGTCAAATTTAATATAAATATCTAAACAGTTAATGTCAAATTTAATATAAATATCTAAACAGTTAATGTCAAATTTAATATAATATCTAAACAGTTAATGTCAAATTAATATAAATATCTAAACAGTTAATGTCAAATTTAATATAAATATCTAAACAGTTAATGTCAAATTTAATATAAATATCTAAACAGTTAATGTCAAATTTAATATAAATATCTAAACAGTTAATGTCAAATTTAATATAAATATCTAAACAGTTAATGTCAAATTTAATATAAATATCTAAACAGTTAATGTCAAATTTAATATAAATATCTAAACAGTTAATGTCAAATTTAATATAAATATCTAAACAGTTAATGTCAATTTAATATAAATATCTAAACAGTTAATGTCAAATTAATATAAATATCTAAACAGTTAATGTCAAATTTAATATAAATATCTAAACAGTTAATGTCAAATTTAATATAAATATCTAAACAGTTAATGTCAAATTTAATATAAATATCTAAACAGTTAATGTCAAATTTAATATAAATATCTAAACAGTTAATGTCAAATTTAATATAAATATCTAAACAGTTAATGTCAAATTTAATATAAATATCTAAACAGTTAATGTCAAATTTAATATAAATATCTAAACAGTTAATGTCAAATTTAATATAAATATCTAAACAGTTAATGTCAAATTTAATATAAATATCTAAACAGTTAATGTCAAATTTAATATAAATATCTAAACAGTTAATGTCAAATTTAATATAAATATCTAAACAGTTAATGTCAAATTTAATATAAATATCTAAACAGTTAATGTCAAATTTAATATAAATATCTAAACAGTTAATGTCAAATTTAATATAAATATCTAAACAGTTAATGTCAAATTTAATATAAATATCTAAACAGTTAATGTCAAATTTAATATAAATATCTAAACAGTTAATGTCAAATTTAATATAAATATCTAAACAGTTAATGTCAAATTTAATATAAATATCTAAACAGTTAATGTCAAATTTAATATAAATATCTAAACAGTTAATGTCAAATTTAATATAAATATCTAAACAGTTAATGTCAAATTTAATATAAATATCTAAACAGTTAATGTCAAATTTAATATAAATATCTAAACAGTTAATGTCAAATTTAATATAAATATCTAAACAGTTTAATGTCAAATTTAATATAAATATCTAAACAGTTAATGTCAAATTTAATATAAATATCTAAACAGTTAATGTCAAATTAATATAAATATCTAAACAGTTAATGTCAAATTTAATATAAATATCTAAACAGTTAATGTCAAATTTAATATAAATATCTAAACAGTTAATGTCAAATTTAATATAAATATCTAAACAGTTAATGTCAAATTTAATATAAATATCTAAACAGTTAATGTCAAATTTAATATAAATATCTAAACAGTTAATGTCAAATTTAATATAAATATCTAAACAGTTAATGTCAAATTTAATATAAATATCGAAACAGTTAATGTCAAATTTAATATAAATATCGAAACAGTTAATGTCAAATTTAATATAAATATCTAAACAGTTAATGTCAAATTTAATATAAATATCTAAACAGTTAATGTCAAATTTAATATAAATATCTAAACAGTTAATGTCAAATTTAATATAAATATCTAAACAGTTAATGTCAAATTTAATATAAATATCGAAACAGTTAATGTCAAATTTAATATAAATATCGAAACAGTTAATGTCAAATTTAATATAAATATCGAAACAGTTAATGTCAAATTAATATAATATCGAACAGTTAATGTCAAATTTAATATAAATATCTAAACAGTTAATGTCAAATTTAATATAAATATCTAAACAGTTAATGTCAAATTTAATATAAATATCTAAACAGTTAATGTCAAATTTAATATAAATATCTAAACAGTTAATGTCAAATTTAATATAAATATCTAAACAGTTAATGTCAAATTTAATATAAATATCTAAACAGTTAATGTCAAATTTAATATAAATATCTAAACAGTTAATGTCAAATTTAATATAAATATCTAAACAGTTATGTCAAATTTAATATAAATATCTAAACAGTTAATGTCAAATTTAATATAAATATCTAAACAGTTAATGTCAAATTTAATATAAATATCTAAACAGTTAATGTCAAATTTAATATAAATATCTAAACAGTTAATGTCAAATTTAATATAAATATCTAAACAGTTAATGTCAAATTTAATATAAATATCTAAACAGTTAATGTCAAATTTAATATAAATATCTAAACAGTTAATGTCAAATTTAATATAAATATCTAAACAGTTAATGTCAAATTTAATATAAATATCTAAACAGTTAATGTCAAATTTAATATAAATATCTAAACAGTTAATGTCAAATTTAATATAAATATCTAAACAGTTAATGTCAAATTTAATATAAATATCTAAACAGTTAATGTCAAATTTAATATAAATATCTAAACAGTTAATGTCAAATTTAATATAAATATCTAAACAGTTAATGTCAAATTTAATATAAATATCTAAACAGTTAATGTCAAATTTAATATAAATATCTAAACAGTTAATGTCAAATTTAATATAAATATCTAAACAGTTAATGTCAAATTTAATATAAATATCTAAACAGTTAATGTCAAATTTAATATAAATATCTAAACACTTAATGTCAAATTTAATATAAATATCTAAACACTTAATGTCAAATTTAATATAAATATCTAAACAGTTAATGTCAAATTTAATATAAATATCTAAACAGTTAATGTCAAATTTAATATAAATATCTAAACAGTTAATGTCAAATTTAATATAAATATCTAAACAGTTAATGTCAAATTTAATATAAATATCTAAACAGTTAATGTCAAATTTAATATAAATATCTAAACAGTTAATGTCAAATTTAATATAAATATCTAAACAGTTAATGTCAAATTAATATAAATATCTAAACAGTTAATGTCAAATTTAATATAAATATCTAAACAGTTAATGTCAAATTTAATATAAATATCTAAACAGTTAATGTCAAATTTAATATAAATATCTAAACAGTTAATGTCAAATTTAATATAAATATCTAAACAGTTAATGTCAAATTTAATATAAATATCTAAACAGTTAATGTCAAATTTAATATAAATATCTAAACAGTTAATGTCAAATTTAATATAAATATCTAAACAGTTAATGTCAAATTTAATATAAATATCTAAACAGTTAATGTCAAATTTAATATAAATATCTAAACAGTTAATGTCAAATTTAATATAAATATCTAAACAGTTAATGTCAAATTTAATATAAATATCTAAACAGTTAATGTCAAATTTAATATAAATATCTAAACAGTTAATGTCAAATTTAATATAAATATCTAAACAGTTAATGTCAAATTTAATATAAATATCTAAACAGTTAATGTCAAATTTAATATAAATATCTAAACAGTTAATGTCAAATTTAATATAAATATCTAAACAGTTAATGTCAAATTTAATATAAATATCTAAACAGTTAATGTCAAATTTAATATAAATATCTAAACAGTTAATGTCAAATTTAATATAAATATCTAAACAGTTAATGTCAAATTTAATATAAATATCTAAACAGTTAATGTCAAATTTAATATAAATATCGAAACAGTTAATGTCAAATTTAATATAAATATCTAAACAGTTAATGTCAAATTTAATATAAATATCTAAACAGTTAATGTCAAATTTAATATAAATATCTAAACAGTTAATGTCAAATTTAATATAAATATCTAAACAGTTAATGTCAAATTTAATATAAATATCTAAACAGTTAATGTCAAATTTAATATAAATATCTAAACAGTTAATGTCAAATTTAATATAAATATCTAAACAGTTAATGTCAAATTTAATATAAATATCTAAACAGTTAATGTCAAATTTAATATAAATATCTAAACAGTTAATGTCAAATTTAATATAAATATCTAAACAGTTAATGTCAAATTTAATATAAATATCTAAACAGTTAATGTCAAATTTAATATAAATATCTAAACAGTTAATGTCAAATTTAATATAAATATCTAAACAGTTAATGTCAAATTTAATATAAATATCTAAACAGTTAATGTCAAATTTAATATAAATATCTAAACAGTTAATGTCAAATTTAATATAAATATCTAAACAGTTAATGTCAAATTTAATATAAATATCTAAACAGTTAATGTCAAATTTAATATAAATATCTAAACAGTTAATGTCAAATTTAATATAAATATCTAAACAGTTAATGTCAAATTTAATATAAATATCTAAACAGTTAATGTCAAATTTAATATAAATATCTAAACAGTTAATGTCAAATTTAATATAAATATCTAAACAGTTAATGTCAAATTTAATATAAATATCTAAACAGTTAATGTCAAATTTAATATAAATATCTAAACAGTTAATGTCAAATTTAATATAAATATCTAAACAGTTAATGTCAAATTTAATATAAATATCTAAACAGTTAATGTCAAATTTAATATAAATATCTAAACAGTTAATGTCAAATTTAATATAAATATCTAAACAGTTAATGTCAAATTTAATATAAATATCTAAACAGTTATGTCAAATTTAATATAAATATCTAAACAGTTAATGTCAAATTTAATATAAATATCTAAACAGTTAATGTCAAATTTAATATAAATATCTAAACACTTAATGTCAAATTTAATATAAATATCTAAACAGTTAATGTCAAATTTAATATAAATATCTAAACAGTTAATGTCAAATTTAATATAAATATCTAAACAGTTAATGTCAAATTTAATATAAATATCTAAACAGTTAATGTCAAATTTAATATAAATATCTAAACAGTTAATGTCAAATTTAATATAAATATCTAAACAGTTAATGTCAAATTTAATATAAATATCTAAACAGTTAATGTCAAATTTAATATAAATATCTAAACAGTTAATGTCAAATTTAATATAAATATCTAAACAGTTAATGTCAAATTTAATATAAATATCTAAACAGTTAATGTCAAATTTAATATAAATATCTAAACAGTTAATGTCAAATTTAATATAAATATCTAAACAGTTAATGTCAAATTTAATATAAATATCTAAACAGTTAATGTCAAATTTAATATAAATATCTAAACAGTTAATGTCAAATTTAATATAAATATCTAAACAGTTAATGTCAAATTTAATATAAATATCTAAACAGTTAATGTCAAATTTAATATAAATATCTAAACAGTTAATGTCAAATTTAATATAAATATCTAAACAGTTAATGTCAAATTTAATATAAATATCTAAACAGTTAATGTCAAATTTAATATAAATATCTAAACAGTTAATGTCAAATTTAATATAAATATCTAAACAGTTAATGTCAAATTTAATATAAATATCTAAACAGTTAATGTCAAATTTAATATAAATATCTAAACAGTTAATGTCAAATTTAATATAAATATCTAAACAGTTAATGTCAAATTTAATATAAATATCTAAACAGTTAATGTCAAATTTAATATAAATATCTAAACAGTTAATGTCAAATTTAATATAAATATCTAAACAGTTAATGTCAAATTTAATATAAATATCTAAACAGTTAATGTCAAATTTAATATAAATATCTAAACAGTTAATGTCAAATTTAATATAAATATCTAAACAGTTAATGTCAAATTTAATATAAATATCTAAACAGTTAATGTCAAATTTAATATAAATATCTAAACAGTTAATGTCAAATTTAATATAAATATCTAAACAGTTAATGTCAAATTTAATATAAATATCGAAACAGTTAATGTCAAATTTAATATAAATATCGAAACAGTTAATGTCAAATTTAATATAAATATCGAAACAGTTAATGTCAAATTTAATATAAATATCTAAACAGTTAATGTCAAATTTAATATAAATATCTAAACAGTTAATGTCAAATTTAATATAAATATCTAAACAGTTAATGTCAAATTTAATATAAATATCGAAACAGTTAATGTCAAATTTAATATAAATATCGAAACAGTTAATGTCAAATTTAATATAAATATCGAAACAGTTAATGTCAAATTTAATATAAATATCGAAACAGTTAATGTCAAATTTAATATTTAAGCTACTAAAACATTCTTATTTTTAACTAATCTTAATAAAACATTTACAATCTTAAATCTGTAGATCTATGTTATTATAAATTATAAAACTTTACAGATTTTTGGGCAGTGAAAATATATCAATACCCCCTATATATGATAACCCTGGGTTTGTGATTTTATATCTCCCACCCCACGGTAAGGGGGTACGAACGTACTGAAATAATTTGAACACCTCTGATATTTAATTTCAAAATTCCAAAGTTTACAAGTTCTCTAACAACAGTACATATTCTATTAATAACAAATAGGAATTCCAAAAAGGGAACAATTGCCCATTTCACTCAAATCAATGACACTAAAGGCGAATCTATATTACTTGTACTTGAAGACTGTTTATGGGATGGTACTATTGTGGGTATTTAAATAAGTATGTGCTGGATGTCCATTGTGGTTGTGTGATTCCTGATAACATTTAGACTAGTTGAAAAAAATCACACTTATTATCTGCATCACTCACTACAATTCTTAAATACTGCAATCAACAAATTAGAAGTAATAAATTCAATGATAGATTGTTTAGACATCTTTGAGTTGAGTATGACGAGGACTACCACCGTTAGTTACTGCACACAGAGGTACGCTAGTTATCAAAAGGTGTCTGCTTGAATAGGTTTTATGAGCCTTTGAATACTTTGATTTGGCGCTAGAGATTTTGGAAAGCAAAAATAATTCTTTTAAAGACAATGTAAAATAAAATGATATCGTATATTTATCTGATTTAAATTAGTTTTCAACAAAGGAATATTCAATCGCAGGGATTTCACCTTAATTGGATTAAAACAAAGATTGCTGTTTTGGCATTTAGGTTTATGTTATACTTTTGTACTAACGCAACCTTGGGCGCGAAGATCATGCATCTGTTGTTGGTTGTTGGCTTCCATTAGTCTCGCGAGACGACGGAATTTAGTGTGCCCTTGGGGAATGTGCACTCCTGGCCCTGCAGCTACTGCTGTGGCTGTACAAGCCCACACGCGAGTGACAGTCTTTGTTGCACGTCTGGCACAAGAAGGCAGAATTGGTCATGGGCCGGTCTCTTCCCTTCCTTCTGGTGCGCTTCTCATCAGCGAGTCGTTGCAGGTTTCTTTCCCCTGCTTCCAGCCCGGAGGTGAGCGCGTGTCTCCAGCTGGACCTATCTTTGGTTTTAATAACCAAAATAAACCAAACAGAGACAAACGGCTAGAAACACAGCAGGCACAAGCCTCAACTTTAGAATATTTTTTTTAACCTTTTGTGTTGTCATTTTTTTTTTAAATATTACCTTTATCTTTTTAGTCTTTTTTTTAAGCTCCTAAAAACGCACCCAAGTGTAGTCGGCCCATACACAATTGATGCAACAAATTGACACATTAGAAGGGAGAGGGAAGCCTATACTTTCCTGTTTAACCTCCCTATAGGCCTAAATCTGATATCTAAACTAAGGCCTAATTCTGATATATAGACAAATATAGTTTTGCTAACTATATTATAATAGGTAAAACGTTAAAATTAGGTTAATGACATATTATAGATATAGAATTTGATCTATTTCGTAATTTAATTTTAAGTTATTATTTCTAATTTTGTGGAATGGGGTGACACCCGAATGAAAAAAAAAACAATATTTAAAAAAAATGATAATTTTACAGAGCATTCACTGCTGGTCTAGTCCGATAAAAGAACGGATAGCAGATCATAACCGGATAAATAAAAATGACTAGCAGCAAGGATCATCAAAAGACGCTTCTCATTGACAAGTCTTAATTAGGCGTGATCTTTTGAACTGGTGAGATCGTGAACTTCCGGTTCTATTTTTAAATGTTTAATTATTTTAGGCATTTCCGTAAACAAAAAAGCATGCTTTTGCTGGTTATTGACAGTTGATTTCAACCTCGACGGCTAGTTCTAGTCTTTTAGAATTATACAAAGGATACAACATTAGTTATGAGGAATCCGTTTTTAACATCAAAAGTGAGTAGGCGATAATTAATACTCAAGTGTTAGTCGCATGCAGCTTGTTTATAAAATAAATTAGTCAAGAGTTTCGTTTTCTTGGTTATTGAAAAACAAAATTCGTATTCATAAAAACGAATAACAAAAATTCTTTTGCATTAAGCAATAAGTTTGATATTATAAAAAGGTGATTATTCTCTTCTGACTTTCACAATACATCGTTTTCTTTTATAAACATCTTTTGGAAATGAAAGAAACTTTAATCCCCATTAAATGTTCGTACAACCAGTAACCTAGCACACAGACATGTTATAATACAATGATTGAATTCGACCGGAAATGTTTTTTCTTGTGAACTTTAATGCATGCATACACGTTAAGACTTGTCAATTCGGTGATATATAGGCCTACTGATTCTTTCAAATTCTTTAGAAGAGCAAATAGTGCAGAAAATGGAAGAGGATGACGTGGAAACACAAGTAATATGCCTGAATGATTTGGAAAAAGAAGTTGATGCTGATAATGTTTATTCGAAACAAGATATGGCTAATATTAATATCATTATGAGTGCCGTTAAAGAGGAAAATTGGAACACTCTCTCAGATGCTTCTTATTGGAATATAGGCCTACCACTTCCATGTAATTTTCGGGTTGAAATAATCAAAAGAGGGAGTTCTTATTTTCAGAAAAAAAGACGGTCATTTCAGTGTTGTGACAAGACAAGATACAAAAGCTAAAGAAGATGTGCGCCAGCTAAGGCTGCAAACGCAGTGGGCACAAACACTAACACACCTTCGGCACGTATCTTAAGCCGAACGCAAGTTGTACGATTGAACTGAGATTGGCTCAAACGTAGTGCGCGATACGACGTGCATTTAACTTTTAGCCAGCGAGAGCCTAGAGATCATGTGATGCACAGGTCATTCCAAAATGGAGGCGCTGTGCATTGCAGCTTTGCAGCTTGTTCTATTTTATTGGCTCGGGAAAAGGTATTACGGGGCTTATGTCAACGGTACTGGGCTCATCACATATTTCGAAAGTGAGAAAGATTTGGGGAATATCATCATCTTTTAGACGAGGTTTTGAACGACGAGGAAAAATGCATCGCGTACATCAGGATGAGACCCTCAACTTTTCGGACACTTTTAGAGCTAGTGAGTCCAAGCATCACCAAGCGCACCACAAACTTCCGAAAACCGTTGTCCTCAAGAGAACGACTTTTGTTTACATTAAGATAAGTCATCATCATCTGCACTCAGCAGAATCTTGAGGTACATTTAAGGTCCTCCAGTCCCCAGGGTACAAAGCTGGGCTGCCATGGCTGTACAGGTCTTACGGACCATTTAAACTTTAAGAGCTCCAATACTCATACAAGTCCTTGATCACAACAAACAAACAGACAACAATAGTAGGGCCCACAACAATTAATGTACAAAACAAACAAGTCAGAACAAAGCAAAAACAGAAGCAACAAGAAAATTTACTGATTATTATAAAGTACCGTAACTTTTTATTCATCAAAGTCCGATCCAATGTTGTGTATATAAGGATAATATGGAAAAGGGAAATAGGTTCTTGTTTGTCTTTTCAAGTCCTCAAAGAAAACATTTAACTGTACTGCTGCTTGCTATTGAAAAGATCAAAGTTAAAAATGGAATCATTGTATTTGAACCGGCCCTAAAAATATTTTCAAAGGAATTTGGCTACTTTGATCTTTCCGTGCATTATATTAGTACTGACGTGTAGTAGTAGATGTGTGGTATTGTTCATAATTTTATGCATCACTTTGTACATTGTGTTCAACAGACGTACATCTAGACATAGAATGTCTTGGATTTGGCTGACTTCTTGACCCTCGTTCACTAGGCATTTGGCCGGCCATGAGATATTTCACAATCACACCATGGATCTCCATTTGACATTGCATCTTTTTAATTGGTTCTAACATTTTCATACAGAGCCGGACAAGCCTGAACTGCTGTGATCAATTCAGTCTCCATCTTGACCTGATCGAGTCTTGACTGTCTGTCAACTGTCAATGGTCAAACACTAGATCTAGATCTAGTCTCTACACAGTGTGTTTTGGTCATATCTTTTTCATTGAGGATACTGGGAAACCCTTGTTCGAGTGTAAACACACACACACAAACACCCATACACACTTTTGGTGTCAGGAAGACATTAGCGGGACCACTTTTTGAAATAGAGATAGAGAGGGAGAGAGTGATTGTAAGAAACTTACCGGTTAAGTCAGACAAGAAAGACCGAAGAAATTTGCATGATAAATTTGCGGCCGCTCCCCCTGCTCCCCCCCCCCCCCCTGGCTACGCAACTGTCTGTAGTTATACTGCACAATGATTGCAACTAAAATGTAAACTAACTGTACATATAATGTACTCTGACTATACTTTCAATATCCATTGGCTGTACTTATGCCGTAAACATACTGTACTTTTATATTACACTGAATGTTCTCATAGTGTACATTGTACATATACCGTAGACTGACTATATTATAATGTATATTGACTGCACTTATACTTCATACTTACTGCACTTTTACTTGAGATTAAATGTTTTTATAGCGGGCATTCACCACAATAATACTTTGCATTGACTGCTTTAAAACTTGATATTGACTGCTCTTATAATCTACATCGAATTTACTTACACTTTAAATTGACTGTGTACTTTAAACTGACTGTACTTATACTGTACATTGAAAGTACTTATACTGTACACTCAATCTGCTTATAATGTACACTGACTTTACTTATATTGTACACTGACTGTACTTATATTGTACACTGAATGTACTTATAATGTACACTTAATGTAATTATACTGTACACTGAATGTACTTATAATGTACTCTTAATGTACTTATACTGTACATTGAATGTACTTATACTGTACACTTAATGTACTTATACTGTACACTGACTGTACCTATACTGTACACTGACTGTACTTTTACTGTACACTTAATGTACACTGACTTTACTTATACTGTACCCTTAATGTACTTATACTGTACACTGACTGTACTTATACTGTACACTTAATGTACTTATATTGTACACTGAATGTCTTTATACTGTAAACTGATTGTACTTATATTGTACACTTACTGTAATTATACTGGACACTAACTTTACGTAAACTAAACTCGTTAAGTCTTAATAGGCTCTTTTCTTTCACTGTATAAATCTTAATATATTAGACACAAAACCTTTTAGAGGCCTAGAAATAATATTTAGGCTACACATATGTATTTGAATACAAAGACAAGTTTTTTTGTAGATTGCAAAATGTATTTATTTATCTATTATATTAGTCTTTTTTATATTAAACTTTGATATATTTTATATGTTTGATAATATATATATATATATATATATATATATATATATATATATATATATATATATATATATATATATATATATATATAGATACATATATATATACATATATATTATACATATATAATAAATAATAAATATTATATATATAAAATAATATAATATAAAATAATTTATATATATTATATAAAGTTGCGAAAATAAAAACGTTGTAAGGGAGTTAAGACTAAAAACATTAGTTATGAAATATTTTCATTTTTATTATTCCCCTTCTTTTTCTCTTCCATTACTTATTTTCATCAATTTGTGTGGCTTTACTAGTTTTGCAATGAGAATATGTTCCTCGCCAAAACGGTTTTTTGTACAAGATAATACAATGAAAATATAAATTGTATTAATTTATTATATTTTAAAATTATAGTCAATATTTTAAACTTTAAAAGTTTTGATAAAATCTAAAAGTAAAAGAAAATAAACTTAAAGCTACTTAAAAACATTTGTCGTATTTTGCGTTAAGCTGTTAAAAAATATGTTAATTTTTGTCTTAAATTTTATCTAGGTCCGATTCTGTATTTTTTTAAATATGCAAATGAATGATACGTATCATAAAGAACTAGGAAGCAAAGAATGGGTCATAATAATAAAACCGTCAGAAAAAAAACAAATGAAGTGCATTCTTTAGGTTTTCATTTCTTCTAAAGTTACACTTAACGATAAGTACTTAATTGGAGTAGAATTTAAAAAAAAGTATTTGATAAAATACATTTGATTCTTGTCCCAAACTTTAAAAAAAGTTTTTCAGAATGCTGTAATAATATAATAATCTTTCTTCATGCTATGGTATGAGGCAAACCATATAGCCACCATACAACTTTTTATTACATTTTAATAAGTCGGCTCTCTGTCGCAAGTGAGTACATTTTGTCTTTTTTTTTTTAAATCTAGTAAACCACACCCCAAGGACTACTGAAGACAGGACGTGCAGGGTTGAATTTCTGACTTCTTAGCTAAGGCCAGTTTTTTTAACAGTAGCGATACACTCCCTTGGCGCAGTGATATAATGTTAACTATTATTAAGTAACTAACAAAACTCTTTACTAATATGATTCATTGTATTAATGGTTTATGTCATTTTCATTTATTTAAAAGACCAAGAACGATCTAATAGCCATTAAAATGTCTTAATACTTACCAAGCATGAGCGCACTATTTTTTAAGGAGTATGAATAGAAGGCACAGTTTGGTTCCAACATGGATACTTGCTGTTGTTTGATTTTACTTCACTGTGTTTGTAATTTTTCGATCGTGTATTTTTATCAAAATGCCTAATAAATGTGGTGTAGTTAATTGTAAAGGTAATTATAATGCTGTCAACAAGTGTCGTTTGTTTAAAGTGCCAAATAGTGCATGTATACCATTATTGAAAGCAGAAAATATGAGAGGAGAGCACAATGTTTGTTTATTTTTAACTAGCACAGTCAATTTACATTCTTTATATTCCTTGGTCATGAAAACACAAATAAATTTTGCCATAGATATAGAAATCAAATTATCGTATTTATAATAATGGTATACATGTACCACTAGGCAAAATTCTCAACCCAAATAATCGACTTACTTCATAATCACTTTTTTTAGATGCTGTGCATTTGTCTCTTAATTATGAGCGAGATAAATTTTATGGGTGGGTTACGTTTTTCCCTTTATAGGTCAAGAAATAACGATTTTTTAGAATTTTTTTTTCACTTTATTTTATTCCTTAGGTGACCCCCCACACGAAACCGTCAACATGAACCGCATATATATATAGGGTATCATGTGTACAGCCCTAATCATTCAATCATCTAAATAGATCTTAAAATAATATTCAAATGCTCTTTTAAACCCTCTCAATCCAAACCCCTCATTAGTAAACGGCCCTGCACATTAACATTATTGACATTATTGACATTATTGACATTAATTATGTTAGTTACTTAATAATAGTTTACTTCTTATATAAGCGCGACAAGGGAAACTGGCCTTAGCTAGCTAAGTCAGAAATTCAAGTCTGCACGTCCTGTCTTCAGTAGTCCTTGCCACACCCTTATTCTTTTACCTACTTTGGCTATGGTTTACATAGAAACTTATATCACTTACAATGGATTTTAGTTAAATGTGCTATATAGCCTAACTAAAGTGGGCTGTTTATGTGCGGATGCATAAAGGGCATTGTTTCTTCTTATCTTCGAGAGCTTTTATCAAGGCATGAGCCATCTAGGGAACTGCGCTCTTCAACACAGTCACTCCTCAAAACTAGTTTGGATGGACACAGAAAAGGGTAACTGGGAGTGCGCTCATTTGAGTCAGTGGCGCCTTCTCTATGGAACAGTTTATCTCAGACACTGAGAGAATCTTTTAATACTTAAAGACCTTCCCCTTTGGCTAATACATCTGCAACTGCAAATCACACAAAGAGCGCATTGAGCATGCTAATTTAATAGCATGGATAGAAGCGCTATAAGAAATGACCATTTTTATCTTCTTATTATCTTATATTTAACATACAGTTATAAATTATTGTGGCTACCTATTAAGTTATTTATATACAAGTCTCGAGAGCACAAAAAAGTCGTATATTTTATTAACAAAATTTCGATTCAAATTATTTTCTCTAGATTTTAATAATGAAAAAAAAAACTAACACTAAAAAGTAATTTTACGTTAATCCGCGCAGTGGATGGGCTCGGTAACTTCACCGGTACAGCAAATGTCACGTATTCTCCAGTCTAGGCTCACGAGCATTTAATGTATCACTGCGTCGTATTTAGTTTCTATAAAAAAATTACTCATTTAAAAGAAGGAAAGATATGCAGCAGTACTAAAATTAGCTGGTAAAAAAGACATTAAAATAAGAATAATTAAAAATGTGATAATCTAATGTTATTGAAGCCATTTGTTTTTAAATGTTTGATACAATGTTATGAATAGCTTTTCTAAAATGCTAATTTAACATAATAATTTTGTCAAAGAAGGCTAAATTTATTTAAAAAAACAACAACATCCGCAGTGGCGTAGTTCTAAAGTTGGCAGATAAAATTAACTACGGTAAAAAGAAAAACAACAAAACAATGTCAATTTAATTACAATATCACAAGATAAAATCTATAAGTAGATATTTTATGTAATGTATAGTACAATGCTTTATGAAAGTTTATGATAATAAATAATAACAATAATGGCGCAGTTTCATTTGTATTGAGTCTATTTGGCATTTAGTACAGTTGAATTGGTTTTGAGTTTATCTGACATTTAGTTAGAGTTTATTTGACATTTAGTTCAGTTGCATTTGTATTGAGTGAGCCATGGAGAGCTAAATATGGACAGCGATCCCACGGCAGTAAAAAGAAAAGCGCAATAAGTACACGCTTAGATCTGCACTCATAGCGTTTGATGTTGATATAGGATCAGGCTTCTGTGAGTCAGGGTTTACTTGTCAGTCAGGCATAAATAATAAATGTGATATTTTCCTAAAGGATGAAACTGGACGTTATTTCAGTGGTATTTAAAAAAAAAAAAGTGAAAAAAGCTAGTACAATATACAGACACTGTTTTGTTCACTGAAATCTAATAATGTTTTCTTGGCACGCTGGCTTTCTACTAAACGGTGGAGTGATGCAAAAATTAGTTGAAAATTGTTGGTAAAGACACACACAGAATCAAAATTTAGATTAGAGAAAAGACGGTAATGCAATATGTAATGTAATATTAACACCAAGGATAATGGATATATGTACGACTGCTGTAGAAAGGATTGCTATTCAAAGACATAAGGTCCGATAGTTTAAAATAGGGGATGGTAAGGGGATAAAGTGGGGGGGGGGAGACACTTTATAAGTCTTTTGCAAGATTTTTTTTTTCAAACTAAAACGTTAAAACGTAAATATGATATTAAAAAAATATTTGAAAAATGTAATTATCATTATCTGAAAATGTCTGCTAAAATGTTTAAATTATTTTCAAGCATGAAATAAAATAAATACCGTCTCTATCTAATACCGTAAAAAGCCTTTCGCCTCTCAAGTACGGGCAAAATATTTGCTAGTAAAAGTTTGTCAGAACATAGTAGCATAATGTTTAAAAACACTAACAGTAATTAGTATAGATAAAAAGAGGCCCCCAAGCTTACTTTGAAATGGACACCACCAGGAAAATGGTGAAGGGGAAGACCAATGGGACCTTGGAGGAGAACAATGGACGATGAAGCAAAGGCTACTAATAAAACATTGCATGAAATCATACGGCTCGCCTGCGATAGGGAGGTCTGGCGGAACTTTGTTGCTGCCTTATTATGCTCCACAGGGAGCGATAAAGAATAAGAGAGAATTTTCACATACTTTTAACAGTTTGATCATTTCAAAGTTATAAATTGTAAACCATTAATTTTTTATTTATAAAATATAAAAAAACACATTAGAAATAATAGCTCAAATGAAAAGGGTTAATTATCTCCCTTTAATAAAAAAAAATGTTTCCACATTTATTCAATAGTGATGCCAAACAACTTATATAACATATATGACTGACTAATTATTATTTCTTTATATAAATTCAACATTATGCTATTCATAACAAAATCGTTTCAAATTAACATTCCTACATTAATAATTGCAGAAATTGCATAATATAGTGCTATTAAATAAGTTTCTTGTTAATGATTTATTTCCGCAAATGGGGACATTTGGGTGTCAATTTCTGAAATGTTTAAAATTTCACTTGCTGCATTTTAAAATCGACAATATTTCTCCACTTTAAAAAAAGATTTACATCTTAGAAGGTTGTAGTAATATCAAACCAGTTAGGCTTGATGTGGTATACAAATATGAGTCCATGAATTTAAAAGTCTTGGCTTTGATTAAAAAAACTCCGCTTTGAGTGCTTCAATGTACTTCTGAAAAAGCCCAACTATTTATCTTCATATATATTTTTTTACATAGGAATAGATCCCCCCCCCCCCCCACACACACACACACTAAAAGTCTTGGTTATTGTCTGTATCGCCCACTTAAATATTACAGCACAAATAAGTAATACATTCAATGATTTTTTTAGACAGCTTTTTATTGATACCTTAAATTATTTTTTTATTTTTATTTTTAATTATATTTATTATTATTATTATAAATATCTGTATTAATGTTATTAAGTCTCGATATAATTTTGTATTGTTTGCCAATGTTATAATTTTCTTGTCTTGTCTTCGACTGTGCCTTTATTGTACTCATGTACTATATTGCAAAATAAATCTTGTTCATTGACGAGGACTACAAGCGATGGCTAATGCACACAGAGGTGCGTTGGTTAGCAAAAGATGACTGTTTATACATAGTGTGTGAGACTTGCATTCGGTGCTCGAGTTTTTTTAAAAGCAAATGCGATTCTCTGTAAGAAAATCAATCAGTTTCTCTAGGTCTGTGAGTTTTAGCAAAATTTTGTATAACATTCTTATCACGCTTTTTTTGTGGAAAGTTGATTTCATGCTAGTACCATTAGGCTGTCAAAAAATATGCAGCAAATAGTGAAGCGTTGAGATCTAAGGTTTTTGCAACGAAAATTGAAACACATATAAACAAACTACTAGCAACACACCAGGCAAACGATTCACATTAATACTGATTTTTTTAAGCCTCTTGTTTAGGTAATTTTTTTATCTAATAATTCTTACAATATGTTTCCTTTTCAGTTTTTTTAAAGATAATAAATGAGCACTCAAATCCAGTCGGCCTAAAAAAATTGCGGAAACTATATTGACCCTTTAACTTCCAGAGGGGTGGGGGGAGTGGGTGCTAAAAAACGTTGGGAGGGGGGCGGTGAGCGGGAAAAAAAATTTAAAAGGGGGCGGTGAGCATAAAAAAAGGTTGAGAACATATGCTATAAGATGATCAATAAATGTACCAACACGATATGCTCCATGACCATTGATAGGAATGGTAGTTTGTAAACTGACCGGTAATTATTTAGGCAGCATCCAAATTATACATTTTAAAAAGGGGGCTGACAACAGAATGCTTGAAAGACTGTGGTACTATGCCGGTATTCAGCGAAGTATTCATTTTTTCTGTGATGGTAAGAACAAGTTTGTCGAGGCAATATGAAGTTATTTAAGTTCTACTTCTCAGTTGTTTGAAAATAATTTTAGCCACTGTGTTGAGCTGGATGTTTTCTTTGTGTGTGTGTGAGTCTGAGTAAAAAACAACTTAAAAAATGTTAGTGTCCCCTATTCATGTTAAATAGACTGTGACTTTATATAACAATCTTGTTATCATGTTACAGTTTGTCTGCAAAATATACATACAAAAAAATATAATAACACGAGGCATAAAGCACAGGTTTTTACTGAAAGCCTCGGAGGCCTTGGGAAATTGCAAACAGTTTTTGTTCCTGAAGTTTTGTAATTGGTGAAAAATGTATTCTAGGATTTCACCCATGTCGTCAAGTAAAACATGACTTCAAATATGGCTATAGAAGGGTTAGGTAAATTTATTACATTATTGTTTGATGCTTAAAAGTATATTATAGTTGAGTGGGATCAAGGAAGTGCAAGTTAAACAGTTGTTTTTTTACCATGCTAATCATATATTCTTAGATTATTTTTTTTCGTTATCACCCGCTTTTATTTAAGACTATAAATTGAAACCAAATTTGTTGGTTTTGTAAGCGTGTTTTTTCAAATCGTCATCTCATACTTTTCTACAATGTATTGTTGTAAAGCATGCTTGTATTAGGACAGTGCTTCTCAAAATGTCCATTGTGTGGGCTTATAAAACCTTTTTCTTTATAGCGCGTATCCGAATTGTTTGTTACCATTTTTTTTTAAAAATACACATAATCTTATTTCCTCAAAATCATTAAACTTCTTATACGACAATGTATCATCGCTCATGAATTATCTAAATTTCTCCCATAAACTGTTTGATTAGATGTGTTGCATATAGTAAGAATAATGAAAAAAAAATGTTTCGTATCGGCTCTGGAGATGATGGATATAACAACCTCGAATAAAGTGAGATCCCATGTTTATCATCTTCAAGTAATCAACGCTTTTGACAAGCTTCTTTGTAAGTCTGACACACTTCACCGCTAACAGTTTTCAGATATTCAAAAGAAGTCGGTCCTCGAACTACATGGAGAAGATGTCCTTGATAATAGCACTCAGGTGACTGTATCGACACGCCCCAATGCTTTGCTTGATAGGGCATCTCGACCTGAAATTAGTAGGCCTACACCATGTTTTTTTTTTAGCAAAACACCTTTACTGGACACATTTTAAGTGTAATAGCGAGATACTTCTGGATATAAAAAAGCTGTCAAGGTTGTGTTTAGAGGTTTGTGGGCGTTATCTCTTATAAATAAACTATCTGACCGTTCTTTGAATGGACATTTAAATAAACTGCAGTCGCGTGGCATACATGAATAGGAAAACGTATAATGTGCCAAACAACTTCCTTGCTACTGTTGTATGTCCCCAATATGCTCCACTGTATGCTCCTCCCCACAGTGGCGACACCACGAGTCGAAGTTAGGTTTGAACCTGGCAAAGTATGCCCCAATGGGGCAGTGGCCAGTGCGGAATTGTGATATTATACATTGTTCCGACCTATTAAGCCGCCACCATGGGTCAGCGCGGTTAGGGCGGGGCAGATGCCACCATACCTCTCGGCCCTTGTCAAAGCTGTCCCAACTCTCGTTCCATCTTTCAGCCTCCCACCTCCAGATTAATTTACGGACCTTCTCAAAGGCGCATGGTGTGGTACCTGGCTCCTCAAAGGTGGGCGTGCTCAGTCCACCATTTTTCGCAAGGTGGTCTGCTCTTATGTTTCCAGGTATGGCTGTATGCCCTGGGACCCACTGCAGTAGCACGCGATCTCCAAAGCGCTGGCTTAGCTCATCTGAAGCGTGTAGCATTTTCTCAATCTGGGGGGGGGGGGAGTTGCCCAGCCTCTCAGTAACCTGGAGCATCGACAACGCATCAGTCATGATTATGACGGTCGTAGAGCCGAGGGCGCCTTCGACCTGGCGAAGGCGGATCTGCACCATGGCCCGACTGATGGCCTCGATCTCTGAACCGTTGTTGCCGTTTTGGACGCTTACACCTGTAGGGGCAGGCTGTAGTCCTGTTGAGATCTTACGGCCCCTGTGTAAAGGATATTTAACACTCTGGCATTAGCACCCCACTTTGTGCTAGGCAGTCGCTTTACTAGGTTTAATTTACTCGAAGCTTTGCGTGCCAGCTCCTGGTCGAATAGTGTAAGCTTTCTTTTGAGCACTACTCCGAGGTACCTTGGTGATTTGTCCTCTTTGAGAGTCACAACGCCGATTTTTAACTCAATGTATGCTCCTTGAGAATATCAATGCCCAGGCTTAACAGCGTAGATGCCGTTTTAGAACAGTTGATTTCAAATCGCCATTGATTGGCGTACTCGAATATGGTTTGGAGGTCTTTCTGCAGATCTAGGTGTATGTCTGCAGATTTCTTCCCGGACTTCCAAAGGACAAGATTCACAAGATCGTTCGCAAATAGCAGCCTCTTACATCAACTTACAACCAAGCTTTTCTAGCAGATCGTTAATGTACACTAGAAAGAGGATGCAGGACACAGCAGAGCCTTGTGGTAAGCCCTTCTCCAGGGTATTTTTCCCTGGATAGGCTTCTCCCGTATCTCGTCTGGATCGTTCTCTGTGATAGAAATGACTTGATCCATTGTAGCATATTGCCCTGGATGCCCATCCTCCTTAATTTTTGCACGAGGCCCTGCCTCCAAACTCGATCGTTAGCCTGTTTGAGATCTAGGAAAACTGCTATAGTGGACTCGGTTCTTTGGAATCCATCTGCCATCTTTTGTACAAAGAGGTTGATTTGATCTATCGCTCTCATGCTCGCTCTAAAAACCTGCCTGTTCTGGGGCTATAACGCCTTATTTCTTAAGGTACCACGTTAGCCGTTTGCCGATAATACGTTCAGCCAACCTTACGACACACGAGGTAAGTGAATTCAAGATAGGGACTATAACTGCTTGCCTCCTTACCTTTGGCACCTCGACGGTTGACCACGTTCGGTTTATTAGGTCCAGTAGTCTGGCCTTACCTAATCTTCTCAGGTTCCGGATCATCTCGTTTGCTATTTTGGCCTGGGGCCTTTTTTAATTAGCTCTTTTAGACAGACATGCAAAAGGCTCATCATCATCTGTCCTTTTGGTTCCTTGTGGAACATAGAGTAGCTGTCAAAGCACGCCCCGTCTCCACGGTCTCTTGCCTGTCTCTTCAAATCTTCCCAGCTTCTTCCAGTTATTCCAAGTTTCATCCAAAAGGTCAAAAGCCTGACCGGGTAGAATGGTACAGAGGGTAGGTCTGAAGGACATGTTCCGCATTGAGTGCCTTCCAACTAGATACGTTGTTACGTCGGTTGCACATTAAATAAAATGTTTTAAGGGCGATTTAAAAGTAAAAATTTCAAAATGAATAAATATACTTGTATTGATCTTTTCATATTATTAGAATTTGATACATAATTTATTTGATATTTTATGTTCTCCTTTAACTTTAATCCTGAAGACATTCTCCTGTTGTTTCATTCCCAGTGCATAATTGCTACTTGATATTATTTTACCTTGAGGCACGGTGACAGAGCTGCAGCGCGTTCGACTGGAGTACCGAAGGTCCTGGGTTTGAATCCTCGTGAATGCTAGGATATGTTCTCGGGTCTTGAGGGTGTCGCTGAGTCTACTTAGCTCTGATGAGTATCTGGCTTTAAAAACGGTGGCTGGGCATTGTGCTGGCAAACAATCCCCTATCATGTCGTGGCCACAGAAACAGCTTCACTGGCCTTATGGAACAATCTGTTTATCTCCTTCATCTTTTCTTACTCGCAGATCGATCAGGAATGCATCACATAGGCATGCTTTGCTTGTATATTAGCGAAAAGGACCGTACGTTTTGGAATACATATACCTTTTAGGTTCACCATGCTTGCATAATCGTTAAGACTTGTCAATTGAATTGATTAGAGAAGTGTGAATCTATGGGTTGTCATGTATATTGTTTTTCCAAGAATTGGAACACGCAATGTTTATTCTTCTCTCTCTCTCTTTTCTCACTACACACAATATTAGGACGTTTAGTAGGAAAACGAAAGATTCTAGGTAATGCTGGGATTCTGTGTTGATCTCAAATTCTCAGGGTCTGGGAACGACTCATTATTTAATAGGGGAAGTTCCTATCGTTTTGTTATGAGTTTTGTAATGATACCATGATTTTCACCCCTACTGGTAATGGGTCTGTCCCTTGCACCACTCGGATAGTATTTAATGATTTGTTTTGTCTGAAAGACAGAGAGTTTCAAAATATGTTCCTTTGAGAACGTTTGTGTTTGCACTATTTTATTCTAACTGTACATTATAGATATATTGTATATATTGAACATATCACCTGAAATAAACTATCAACAACAGTTACACTGAAGCTTCCTTGTCAAGTTACTATTCTATTGTGTTGTATACATCACTATAAGATTTATCTACTACACTAATGTACATGAAAGGAAATGTTGGAATACAAATACTGAGTTTGTGCCCAGGACTATAAGAAGAGTTCGTGTAATACTGAAACATAAATACTAATAATTAAAGTCTCCCCTAGGACTAACGAGAATTATCAGCAAGATCTACACAGCTCTGGCCACAAGGGGATTGTGGACGTAACAGGGTATACCCGCCATCTTGGTTGTTTTTAATAGACTATCTGACTGTTTTCTTTCTCATGCTTGATAATGTGTGCCACCATTATTTGTTTTGTTTATTAAACTTTTAAGGGTAATCCTGCCATTTTTGTTACGGTAGTCTCGGTTACAAATAGAAATAATTTTATAGTGCACTGTCTGCTTCTTTTGAATTTAAATTGTAAAAAAAGTGTCTTGTTTGTGTATGTTTACATTCGTATAAATCCTCTCCTCTCAATCTCTTTAGTTCGCTGCTCTCTGTTGTTTCTTGTATAAACTAATAAAAGTATTAACTATAATATCAAATAAAGTATTTCTGCGTCTACATCATAATTTTTATTTACAGCTTATCTAGATTTTAGAATTTATGTAGACTCGTTATATATAAAAAGAAATATATTATTTTCAAATACATTATAACTTGAAACAAATTAAAAATACATTTTGAAGACATTCTGGAAAACGCTGTCCTGTTACACGTGCACTAGACACTGCCATTACGCCGCCTATCATTATAACTCATATATGTTGGCCAGATGAGTTCAATAAGGGTCTTAAAATGCCTTCAAAGAGCATATTTTAATAATGCTTACTATAAAGTGTTATAAGAAAAAAGGTTTTTAAGCAGATATTTGGGGGGTTTAGGGAAGGAGGATCAAGTTGAATATTCTATCTCGGACAAGATCTTGACTTAAAAGCCGGAAGGCTGGTCAGTTTTTTTGTGATCAGATTTAATATCAGTTGGAAATTCTATAAATTTCTTCTATCTGCTAAATTTTAGATTACGTATAAAAAGAAATGCAGAGAAGAGAAAGAAAATAGTAGTGATAAAATTACAATTGGAAAGCGAGGTAATAAGTAAACACTATGAAAATGTAATCTTGTTAGTTTATTTAAATCCGGCATATGCATTTTACAAAATCATTGAAAAATTGATTTTATTACAAGTGGATTAAAAACATAATGGTTTATTATAATACTTTAAGCATAAATAAGCAAAATTACAGCTAAAATTATTATCGTATAGAACCGCTTTAGAACAAAGTGAAAGTTATTAATAATTTCTTGGCAAATGATTTTTCAATAAAAATAAATTTTAACATAGAAAAAATCACTATCTCTACTTTTTTTTATGCATAATATATAACATTTTATAATGGACAATAACCTTGTGAAACAAAAGTTTGTGAAGCATTATACATTACTTTTGTCTAAACTAGTATAAGTATAAAGGATTAATAAGTCAACCTTATGTGTCACTACAGCAAATCGCTCAATCCTCTAAACAGTGTTCTTGTTATATATTCTACGTTATAAGTAAAGTATCCTGTTGGACCTAATTGGTTCATTGCACTGGTAAAGCAGCGTTCACCCGTTTATGTGACCACGGCATACTAAGGGATTGTGTGGACAGCGACTGTTATTTTTTTTTTACGAAATACATAAAAAGAGAATTGTAAAAAAAAAATATTTTATGACAGGGATATAATATATTGACTGACTTATTATTAAGCACTACGTATGTGTTTATTATATATAAGTGTTTCTAGACATTTTAAATTATAGCACTGATTTACATCAAACCGTAAAAAATAGGGTTAATAAAAGATAAAAAAATTTTAACATAGAATAATAAAAACAACTATGAATATTGAAATATTAGCAAGGAAACCATAAAAACACAGTTTTTATTATACTCCCTTTCTTTGTAAACTAAGTTTACCATTTCCACTTCACAACAAAACTAAAATTTCGAATCGGTAATGTCGGAAAATACATATCTAATTATACCGATTGCGCATTTTTTTTTAAATGCGAAAAGGCACGATCGTGGCTTTGCTTTTGCGCATCCTTTTTTTTTAAAGCTTTGGCTCGCAAAAACCATAAAAAGATAACTCGCTTTGTTTCGGCTACATTGTATCGTTTTCATTCGTACTTTTTTCGTAAAAACGAACATATCCAAAAACTTTAGTTACTTCCGTCAAAGGCAGCCATGTTTTTTCGTATAATATGTTCGCAAATTGGTGGAAGGTATTCGTGACTATTCCAAATGCTACGATGCTGAAAATTTGATAGAATGTATTGTTAGTCGGGGCAAGTCTGCTGATCAAGTTTCGGCTCGATTGGACGTTGGAAAGAGGTTGAAAAATCGATGCAAAGTTTTGCTTTCAAGCAAGCAGACAGACAGACAGAATATACAAGTTAATACAAAGAAAGTAACAAGAATAACCCATAAAAACAAAGTTCTTATTATACTCCCTTTCTTTGCAAACTAAGTTTACCATCATGTAATTAAATAAATGATTGACTAGTGGAAATGAAACATGTACAGAAAAATATCTGTGTCTCAAATCTCAAAAATACCTCCTTACTCCGTATAAATTGTTCTAAAAATAATCTCAGCGCATCGTTTTTTTCTAGCTTTGCGCCGAAAAATTATACAAAGTTGCACAGGCATTTTTACCGAAATACCACAATTTTTCTTATACTTTCTTTTTAAAAAATGAATATTGTCATAAGTATAGATCTAGTATAATTAAGTTGTTTTAACTGGAAAATTTGATAGAATGTATTGTTAGTCGCCACAAGTCTGCTTTCCAAATATCAGCTCGATTGGGCCACGGGAAGTGGTCGAAAAATCAATGCAAAGTTTTGCTATCAAGCAAGTAGACATAAAATACAAGTTAATAGAAAGGGAGTAAAAATAGACATAGAGGAGTAAAAAATATATGTATTTAGAAAAACAAAGAGTATTAAAGATACATTAATATCAATCAAATACCAAATATTTCATTTATGTACATTATTTAATGCATATTTATATGGATTGCAACTCAGTGTTAATACACAAATTAATAAAAGGAAATAGGAGTTTATAGTCCTTGGTCCACATGTATATACATCTTATCTTATATAATAGATTATACTTCATAAAATAAAGATTTTTTGAAGACGCTATCAAGTTGTGTATTGCATTGAAATGAACTTGCTAAAAAAGCAAATACACTCAAAGTTTCTTCCCCGCTAATACTAAGCCTACTAATCCGGAGCTGGACATATAACACTCAACTTACATCTAAACGGATAAAACCGAACACACCCTCAAAATTGAGGACATTACCTACATCCACAAATTAAAATAGAAAATAACCGTTTACTAGAATGCCCAAGTCATACATTATTGTCCCCTCAACCTACCATTACCAACATGTTCTATAACAACACTGAAGAACTAAAGTTGTATAAACAAGTTATATTGCTTTCAAGAAAGTCGACGGCTCTGGCGTGAAGCGATGTAGGTTAAACACATTTACCACAAATAAAACGATATATATATATATATATATATATATATATGTGCGTGTGTGTGTGTTTGTGTGTGTAGTAAGAGTAGTAAGAGATAAAAATGGAAAGTTAAAAAAAGAAAAAAAATGTAGACTGTATAATAAGTTATAACAGTATAACAGTTTTGTACATATTTAATATAGTATTTTGAATAAATTAATGGTATTCTTCTTATACTAATTATATTAAGCTTATATATTTTAACGGCAAGGTAAGAAATGGTAACAGCGATTTCTCTCGCTTACCCTCCCCCCTTCTTTATTTTTCACTGTCAGCATTTGGTTAATTTTAGAAGTGTCGTTTCAGTTTCAATCTCGACGGAAAAAGCATCAACATAAGTCTTAATGTTTTATTGATATATATTGCTTTGATGTTAACAACATTTTTTAAATGTGCAAATAAAGGCATTAAATATAGAAAGTCAAAGTGACATTTGGTCTGTTTAAAATCATTGTTATTCTTTGCTAATAATATTGTACATATATAAATATATAGTCCTCTGAAATGTTGAACATTTAAACTCATTACTTTTTTAGTTGATTAATTTCCTCTTTTAATCTCCTTAACTTTGCATCATATGCTCTTTCCTCTGACGCCGCTGATACTGTAATCGCGCCGCTAGCTACAGCCGTTGTTGAAAAAGTAGCTAAAGCAACTGGTGGTACAGCAGCGCATAGGGCAGTTACAACCAGCCCTGTCAAGAAAGTGCCTAAAGCTGCAAGAAAGAATTATCAGTGTCTGGTCAATTTTTATAAGCTGTGCCAATTTGGCGATTTTCTGTGCCAGTTTTTCAGATTTTTTCTCTCTCAAATCCTCTACCATCAAACTAAGTCCATAGATTTCGCTTTTAAATTCTTCTAGTACGCCAGTATCTTTGTCATCATTTTCAATATGTTCCATCACCTTCTTAATGTCATCTTGGATGTCATCTATCTTTGCGTTTTCCCATGTTTCATATGTATTTTCTATTTTCAGAAATAAGACTTAATAGCGACTGATATTTCGCATCTAATTCTGGAAACTTGTATTCTGCCATCATTTTTTGTTTACGTTTTTCTCGTTTTCTCGAAATTTCTATCGGTGTATATCATTTCATAACTTTGAATAAGTTGTACAACTTTTTTGACATTCTCCTGGCGTTTTTGTTTATAATTCGGATATTTAGTGGTATTATAAAACAGTAGGCACCTTTTCTCACAAGCAGCAATCAATTGTGCCATCTCGCCTCTTTGTTCATCTAGCCAATCATCAAATGGTATAGCTTCCTCGCTCATGTCAAATGCATCGCCATATGTAAAAGCTATTATATAAATGTCTATAAAATTTGGTCCAAACAAGGATTGTAAGGTGTTTAAAGTTTCTATCTCTGCATCCGTGTATCTCGCCGTGCTTTGCAACACGAAAAGAAAAGCATGAAAACCATCTGGACAAAGCTCTTGAATATTGTTTAATGTAAGGTTTCTATATACGATCTGCAAAATCCCTCAAGACATTGCGCACTCACAACACCACAGCTACACCAGACGAAAAAGTAGCTACATTTAATGAAGGATTGAATAGAGAGATTTTGGAAACTTTTTATTCCACTTTTAATGGAACGGTCAGGCATATAAAAATAGAATATTGACCTATTGATAGATTGTCATGTATACAAATGTTGCAATAGTGATTGTGTTTGTTTATTTTATAAGTATATTTCTTCATTTTTAATAATTGTTCCTTTATATTGTTTAAAATTTTTGTTTAATAAAGCTGAAAGACGGAAAAAACTGTTTTATGTCAAAGTTCGAATATTCAATAAAGAAATCATATTTTATCTTGCATATTATATGTTATCATTGTAAAAATATTGATTCGCATATTCCTTATGAGCTAATACTGACTATGAAGAAATATATAGACATTCCATTTTGAACAATTAAATATTTGATAATTGTAAATATAATTTAAATAATTGCAGGATATATTTAGAGGATCAACAAACCAACAATTTTTGATTTTTATCACAGGATTAGTAGAAATTTGTTGTGCAACATAGCTAGTGAATTGTGTAAGAGCATTATTAAATTATTGTATGTACATAAGTTAGAACTTGTGAAAACCATTGCTTTAAATGGATGTGAGTCCTGGCAGTTGCAGACATTTAAAGATTTTTTTTTAAGGATTACATAATAGCGAACAGTGGTGTTGACTTGACTTGTTATTAATAGGCCTAATATCCCACTACAGTTTTTATTGTATTGAAATGTATTATCTACCTTTTTATTATTTACTTGTTATTGTTTGGTATTTGTTTGTTTTTTCTTTTGGATAGTATTATTGTTAATTGAATATTAGGCTTATTAAGTGGCGTATTTATGCATGTTCCACATGTACCATAATAACAGGGGCCCCCACACAAAAGGGGCCCCCGCACATCCCAAAAAGGAATGTTTTAGTGATATCCCCATTCGTTTGTTGAAAATGTAAAATAAAATTCATTTTATCCATTACAATTTAAAGCGCTCCAGGCTAGCCAAGCTAAGTGCAACATAAAATGTATGATTTTACAAAATGTGGAATGAGGAATGTGGAAGGAAGGGGCGAGACCACGAGTGGCCCCATAATAAATTTGGGAACAGGGCCCCCACAACCCTAAATACGGCCATGCTACCCTTAATAACTAGTCAAGCCAACACCACTGTTCGCTACGTTTTACTACCAGAAGCTTGACATCAACAATTCGTATGATTGTACCAGGGTCATGGCGACTAGAAACAATATTAAAAGTAAACTAAAACTAAATAACGATATAAACTTTCTCACTGCAGTTTTTATAGTAATTTTTTTCTTCTCTCTTAACAAAACACATTGTAGTCATTTGTTTCTCCGTCAGTTTGACGGGCATAACCACTAGTGTAAACATAAATATACATTAAGCTTATATTTTCTGAAAAAATACATTGAGGCTATTTTTTCTGTCTTAATCATTTTTTTTCAAAACGAAAGGGAGCATGTTTACAATATGGGGTACGCGGTGGCATGTCATTCGATCTACCCGGATATCATGTAATGCATGAACGAGGACAATACCATGCAAACATGTGATAAAATCATATATAGATATACAAGTACATTACGACACGTGGCTTTCAGATAGTTATAACTTTCATGCAGTATAAAGAAAACTTTTTTTCTTCTTCTTCCTCTTACAAAATATTCTTGAAAATAAAATGCAAATTAGTCTGTCATGCCACTGAACATTATTTCTAAGGAAATGTAGATTTCGCCTAAAGCAAGAAAAAAAAATCCACAAAATCATAAATGGTTTATTGGTTTTCATTATAAAAAATCTTCGATTTCAGTTTAATGTCAAATAAAGTAAGTCATACAATAATTTGTTAAGATAAAAAATCAATGAAATCAGATTTGTGTTCCTTTTTGACACATGTTTCATATTTTCCCAACACACATTATTGGATTATGACAAGTGTTCGCACTTTAAACACCATAAATATGTTTTTGACCATTGCAATTATGAAAAAAGTACCATCTTGTAGATTAGGTTACATGTATTATACTCTATTACGAAAAGATTTTTTTACAACACTTCTTAGTTTTTTAGCTTTCATATAGGTTATGATAAACAGAGGCCATATATAATAGTTGCCTTTGTTCGACACTTTTCCTGCAGTTATCTTAATGAGAATATCATTTCAGTATTGGATCTTTCTGTCGTAAAACCGCATTGAGACTACAAGTACACCCGTTCGGCAAGTATCTGTAACTTCTTGAGAATTATACGGGCATAAGCCTTGCCGAGTATACTAAAAAATGATATTCCTCTATAGCTGCTACAGTCGCAGCGATCTCCCTTGTATTTTTTTGGGGGAGTCACAATATTTGCATCTTTTGGGCCCTGGAGGACGGTTCCTTCCTCCCAGCAGCAACAAAGCAGCGTTTGAAGAGGATCCAGTATTGCAGATTTGCCTGCCTAAATAACTTCTGCGAGATGCCGTCGTTTCCAGCGCCTTTCTCAGTAATAATCTGCTCTTGCAGGTTTGGGTCCATAAATGATTTGTAATGCTTGTTAGAAGCGCCTTATGGCATGATAGTCACCAAAAGCCTTGGAAATCATCTGCTTTCATGTTAAACCTATTTTTCTGGATTTCCTAGAGATTTTTGTTTTGTAGATTCCGTCTAGTTCTGAAAAGTGCTTCTTTTTGTTTTGATGTTTAGGTTGTTTTGATATTATTTAATTAGTTAATGTTTTTCATACAGAAGTCTCTGAATCTCTATATCGTTTTCATCAAACCGATCCTGATTTCTTCGGTTTTCTATACCAAGAGGAGTATGGGCTGTCCAGTAGACAGTGTTTCGAAATATGTCACAAAGTTTATCTACAGTAGTGTCTTTAATTTGATAACGAATAGGTTATAACCTATTCTAGGAGTTTTTTGCAAGCTTTTTTTTTAGTTTTTGTACCTTGTGGTCTTTTTTGGCAGTAAATGCAGCTTCACTTTTAGATTATGATATGCCCAGCATTCTGCTCCTTACATTGCTTTTGTCCTTCTGACTTCCTGTGTATCGTTTTTTTTTATGATGATGTAGTTTATCAGGTGCCAATGGTGTGAACGGGGATGCCTGCACACATATTTATTTATAATAGGGAGGCCTAACAATGTGTTTGTAATTACGAGTTTATATTTTTGAGCATAGCCTTAGAAGGAGGAGACCATTGCTATTATAGCAGCGTTTACCATGTCTTCTTATAGTTCCTTCCCATTTATGGTGCTCTGTCACTATTCTCGCATTGTAGCCTCCTAGTATGATGAGTTTGTCAGCTCTTGGGACTACTGTGATTTGAGCATCCATTTATTAATAGAAAGCATCTTTTACTGCATCTCAATTGGTCATAGTTGGGGCAGGACCGTATTCCAAAGTCAGGACAATGTTCAGACGGTTGGAGACAGCTTGGGATGCAGTGGATGGCCTACAATAGTCTGTTGTGCCTAAATGTGCCTTATCTCACACTCCACAGTATGTTGCTGTCCCTGCCTTTATTCCCGTTAGGCCTAGTAATAGGCGTCTTTCGCAAATTCTGACAGGTCCAGTTGTTTTTGGTTACGATTTAGCATACTTTGAAAAAGGTCTGCTGTTTTTTGTGTGTATTTATCACTTATGGTTCAGTTTTTCAAAACGTGTTAATATTTTAGAGACAATACAAATCTAGAAAATAAAAATATTTTTACTGTTTTTTACTGTTATGAACAACAGTTACCTGTCAATTAAATTTTACATTCATGACTATCCTAGCTATTTTTAATTGTGTAAGATACACGACATTAACATTTTTAGAGTGCAATGAATTTCCCTAAAAAAATATCGCCAACAAACAAACACAAAAACGCGTGTTAATTTAACATAAGTTTACATTGTACATGTTCTTCATAATGTGACACATACGCCATACTACATAAGAACAATACATTTTTTTTAAGTTTTTCATATTTGCTATTTTATTTTATACTCGTGTCTGTAAGTTTATCTCTATCAAACGTAATAGACTATTTAAAACTTACTAATTATAAATGTTATACACATACAACAATACAGAGTTTCCAAGAGTATTTCACTTTTTGTATTGTATAATAAAAATGCACCTATTTAAATTTGCAGATTTAAATACTGAACGACATAATGCATTTGTAATTGTTTAAAGGTTATTCAATAAAAAAATTAAGAATGTTTATTATTTGTCATTCAAAGTAATAATGTTGGCATTTATATTAATTACCCGTTGAATTATTTCAGTAAAGTAATATCATTTTCGAAGTGTTAACTTTAATTTTATTCTAAACCATCAACAACAAGAAAAACTGAGAATTTCTTACATTTTGGAAATGTTCATTGGTATAAAATTTTGTTGTTTGTCAAACCAAAAACATTTTATAAGTTCACTAATGATGTAGTTATCCAACAATTTAGTAAACATAACCCTAGTTTAATTATTATATAAATTCGACTTAAATTATGATCTTGAAATTCAATTAGTACCACATTGTATTTATTTAATTTTATAAATTCTGCTCTTTGTTTTCATGATAAAACCTTGAAATCATGTATTTTCATTCTTTTGTCACCAATAAATGTTTTTAACGTTTTAAACTTTTTTTCTAGTTTTAGTTTTATTATTGTTATGTTTCCCTTAGGGGGTACGAATTACCCACCTCGCCCCCTATATATTAATGTTTATAAATAGGCCATAAAATATCCTTTTATTTTTTCAAGAAAATTGTCCAGTAAACTTTCCTATGAAAATAGTAATAATAAGAATTGATTAATTAAGCACACACAATAATATTTGACCTAAATAAAACCAAGTGAATCGATGCAGCTGATACAAAACAGATAGCAACGTATATTGTTTTAGCCGCCCAACCCCTCACAGCGTGTGGTTAGAATTATTGAGCCAGCAAGCAAGCGACGAGTCTGTTAGACTTTAAATCGATAAACTGTTGTGCAACAGCAGATCTCTATTAATATAAGTTTCCAATTACTCGTAGACTGTAGAATTACTTGAATACTTGAAACTTGAAATTTCTAGGGAATTAATGAAGATTCGGTAATTGACTATTTTAACAAAATCGTAGTTTCCCAACAGGCAGACCACGTCGTATGGACGGGGAAAAACATGGAAACCACGAAAAAAGTGGAAATCACGTTTTTTACCCCGTCGATACGACTTGGTTTTCTCGCTGATTTCCACTTTCCATAAGAGAGCACAATTCGAATCGTCTAGATCCTGGTGTGTAATGTATTGCAAGTTTGATCGTCAACGTCTAATGTGTCTCTTAAGTATAATGTATAAATGTATAAAAGATAATATATGTTTGCTAACCGATGCAGCAGCACCATCTGTTGTAACATATGAATAATACAAAGCAATGTTTGGATTTTTTTTAACTACTTAACGAATGTAGTTAGAATATCCTCTGCTTTGGCTGTATTACGAAGAGCCATCTCTAACAACATAACTCTGTAAATACGTTTATTTTCACAATGCGGTGCGGCGGATGCTAGACGTGTTAAGTCATTCACATCAAAATATTTAAGAAACGCTAAATACACGTAGCTTCAGGATGCGTCAACAGAGTAACACAAATAAAGCCTTATAGTCAAAAATGTGTCATTCTATTTATAGATCTTAAAATACATTCTTGTCGTTGGAAAACGAGAACTGATGCAAGAAATATAACAATTTGATTTTGCTGCCTGTTTTACACAAAAGCCATTAATTTTGCTGAATTACGTTCCTTAGATTGCATAAAAAAGTCCCCTTATGGGGGTCTTACGCTTGCTATTGATAATCGCTCAGCCAAGTCTAGCACGCGATCCTCGGGTTGTCGACCCTTCGCCTATAGGACCGCGGACTCCAGTTTGAGTAACACTGTGCTAAAATGAGAATTTAAAACTGCTATTGTCATGTGAAATATTAATTCTGTAGATAAGGAAACTACCTTGTTTTGTTTTAACGTCACAATAGCAACTGTAACTGGAGTACGAATCGATGGTGTGGGATCCCCATCAATAACACTTGATATCTAAGTTGGAGGTGACCCAACGTCGAGCGGCACATCGTATCTTACAGGACTACGGCCTTAAAACAAGCGCCTCAGCTTTGGTGGCCAAACTCCAACTCGAGCCCCTCGATTTATCGTATGTGATAACTACCAACTATAACAATGTTTTACTTGTAATGATAACAAGAATAACTCCAGAACTCATTGTTTAATTGAGCTACAATTAGTATTAAAGCATATATGAGCAAAAATACTAAAATAGAATTTTTACGAGATCATGAGTGGATTATTGTATACATAAACAAGTAGAAAACAAGTAGAAAAATGCAAACTGCTAGACTTGGCAAGTCCAGAGTGATAAATGGTCTGTTCCGATATCTACATCATAAAACGATGATTTGAAGTATAATATATATATATATATATTATATATATATAATTACAATTCCTACATTCTGATTCATAGAAGAATATATTTCTGCGTTTATGTTGTGAAAATAAAATATTGAAGTAAGTAGAAACTACAATTGTCACTTGATCATTTCTCAAGTCTACATATAATGTGCTGAATAGAATGACTGTCAGTTGGCTGAGTTGGATCTGAATAAAATGTTAAGTTGCTTATACATGCTATCACGCTACCAATAATACAAATATTATAAGCACTAACAGTACTCAATGAAATACCATTGATGAGGGCTCAGCCAACTTATTAGATTCTGCTGTGATATGATAAATAACTATTTCGTCCTAGTTACATCTAGAGCGGCTGTCATCTGATAAATATAGATTTACCTGCAATAATATCTAAGCTTACATATTTATATATGAGTAATATAACAAAATGGTGTTCTGTTGGTGAGTACACATTTTGACATCGTACATTAACTGTGAGCTACGTCCGGCATGTTATTAACTGACCAGATGACCACGTTATTTGTCGGTGTATAATAATATATATATATATAATTATAAAGTGTGTGTGTATGTTTGCTTGTATGTTTTAAGCAGGTGTATCACTTTATAAATGTAAGCTAGTGATTGTAATACTTTTATTATGAGTCTTTTTTGTATGTATGTTTGTCGTTTTCTCGTATGGAATATCACGATATTTTCTAGATTTATACATGAATAGATTGTTATTGTAAGTTTAAAACTTTATATGTTAAAGCTTTTCTCGTGGTTTCCTTTGGACCAATAATATATATTGTAGTCTAGATATTTTACATGGTGAAAGATTTGGTCTATGAAAAGGTGCAAATGACACGAACAATTATTTCATTGTTGTTTTTTTTAATGAGTGCCTGTATTAGTGTGCCTGCAGATATAAAAAAAAATCTACATTTGATTCTAATAATTTCATTTTTTTGTTACTATAATGGCTCTTGCCAATTGTTTTACTTTCCAGTCACCTCTCTAGACAACAAAACTGTAAAAAAAAATTAATTAAATTTATAAATATTTTCCTTTCGAATACCCTGTTTAAAATATTTTGTTTTAAGTGTTTACAGTTAGTTAGTTGCTATCTTTAGTTCGATTCACTATAAATACTTTTAAAGAATAAGTCAAGGGTTCTTTGTATTTTTAACTTGTCATAAATTTGATCTTTTCAATATTTAAAAAATTTAAAAAATACAAATTGATATAATTGTCCAAATGAAAAAAGGAAACAAAAAGTAAAAACAAACTAGGATTAATATCTAAAATGTATAATTTAATGCAATGTAAAAGATTTACAATAGAGTTATTATTTTGGTGGTAACAAAGATAAAATAACAGATAATGAGATGACCATAGACTAAAAATGTATATATATATATAGGCCATTATATATATATATATATATATATATATATATATATGTATATATATATATATATATAGTAAAAAGCCGCACTATAATTACTAATCTTTTTCTACACAAATTTAAACTTAATTGCATTCAATATTAGAAATGGCATACAAGTGATCCATAAAATGCCCATAAGACATGTACACATAAACAAGTAGAAAAATGCAAAAATATTTATTTCAAATAGTATAGTTACACAAACTTTATATTAAAATCATCACCATTTTTTATGGGAGCCGTACTTTACTTAACAAAAAGCCTCGACTTGCTTCTTGAGCAGAATTAGTCTATACCTCCAATATGTCATGATATAATAAATTAAAGTAAACGTGAAACAAAAAAAATGAAAAATATACATGTATTTTGAATATGTTATTCTTTAAAGTAAAATGTGTATACCTCTGACCCAGGCCCCTTGACACTGAAACCCTAGTTAGCGTGTAGATCATAATGTCACTAACATACTTACACCAGAAATAGTTATACTTTTTGTATGTCATAAAAGACCAACTGAATATAAAAACGAGCACTGTTTGTTGTTATTCCTTTCAAACGGATGTATAACCAAAGACTTTAATAAGATGAATCGCTTAGTATTTCTGCTATTTGATAACTTGAAACACTTAGTTTCGGAATGTCCGATCGCACTAAGTCCTATAGACTTCCGGTTTAGTAATTCGCTATGATTTTCTCAATGTAAAATTAAGATTAAAATCAAATTTGTATAGGCCTACATTGGAAACCTTTAATGCAACCATAGGAGCGTAGAAGTAATTCAAACAGTCTTATTGGTTGCGCACGAAAAAAAGAGAACATAATATAAGCTCTAAATATAGAGCAAGCGGTCCATCTAGTCCATGGTATAACTGTGTTTTTATTTTAAATATTGGTTTCAATGCCATAAATATTTGAAATGAAAGGGAATATTCAATGTGTATTATTATTGTTATAAAGCAATATTTTTTTTATAGTAAATACACATTTTGTTTTCTTTCTATAAAAATTAGATTTTATTAAAACCAAAACAAATTAAAAGCTCTTTTTTGTCGAACCGAACCTATTCCGAACATAAACTTACGCTCCTATCCAAACCAAACCCAAATCTAGGGTCCCAACAAATCAAATCCAAACTTAGGGTCCTACCAAACCGATTCTAAACTTAGGGTCCTACCAAACCGATCCTAAACTTAGGGTCCTACCAAACCGATCCTAAACTTAGGGTCCTACCAAACCGATCCTAAACTTAGGGTCCTACCAAACCGATCCTAAACTTAGGGACCTACCAAAACCGATTCCAAATTTAGGGTTCTACCCAACTGAGCCCAAACTTAGGTTCCTACCAGACTGAGCGCAAACTTAGGGTCCTACAAATTCAAACCCAAAATTCTAAAAGTGGCTTGGATTACTAAGCTTATCTCTACCTCAGAACATTAAATTAAAAAAAAATAGGCCTATAGATTTATCCGCTTTGGTACTAAGAAACGTAAAGCATGTTTCTTATGATAGACGTTTACTAAAGTAATCGGATGGAATACACTAAAACAATTGATAATAAATGTATATGAACTAACTAACATTACAGAAAAAAGTGATGTGTTAATAATTGTCATATTATATTCGAATATTTTAAACCATATTATTATAACGTGACTAAATCACGTAGATTCACATGGGATACTTCTTTGAATGCACAGGGACAAGTGGACGAAATCATTACAATTAAACATTATCAAAAATATGGGATTGTGTGTATGTATACTAGCATATTATTATAGGCTACTATTATTTGCTAAAAGTGCAATTCAATTGTGGGTCGTTGTGCTGTATGCACATATTATTGGATCGCGCAATAGCTTTTTAAAGCTTCATACTCTTGTTTTGTGTAAACTCCATTATTACTTTGTAGATTTTGAACCATTTCAAGGATGGTTGCTGAATAGGCTAACCTTTTGCTGCCCTCACTAAAGTCTCCGTTGTTTGAAATTAAAAGTATTCTATTATCTACATGATGAATCAATTGATTAAATTCAGAATTTTGCCTGGAACACCATTCTTTAAAACACTTTTCTTCTGTTTCACCTTGAGGAATGTCTAACAAATCTCCATAAGTGACCACAATGATTCCGTGTTTTACAAGAAATGTTTCTCCAAAAAATTCTTTTAATATATCGATTGTTTTACTTTCTTCTCTTGTAAATGGAGTATTATATCTGTAGACTAAGATAAGAGCATCAACGGTTTTGGCTCCATTGACAACCAGATCCATTATGACCCGTGCTCTTTTCTTTTCTTCCTTTTCCGAAGACATTGAATCACACAGTCCAGGTGTATCATTCACGTGTAATGGGATATTATTAAACCTAGATGATTTTTTCTCAGGTAAAACACTCCCACCGCATGCTTCGATAGTAGTTTCAAAGATTTCCTTCTTCAAAATCGTGTTACCTGTGCTAGATTTTCCATTTCCAGTTTTACCAATTAAAAAGATGTTATAGGCCATATTTTTGAGGAATTTCTGAAATAAAAATAAAATGAATCCTAGATAACAAATTTAAATAGTTTAGCAACTTTACAAATAATGCATGAATATGGGCAAAATATAACTTAAAAATAGCTTAGTTTCTTTACTAGTGAATGTAAGGAAATTATGTGTCCAAAACTGAACAGAAACAGTACATCACTTAAATATATGTGTCTGCATATAAAGCAATCTTTTGTAATCCACCGAAAGATGGTGACTACAAAGAATGACAAGTATTCCAAAATATTGAAAACCCAATTAGCATATTATAAGATTTTGCAGCATTTCCCGAAAAAAAATACTTATCTTATATTAAAAAAAACACATAATGGGAAACAGCCATCATAACACCAATACATAAATTAGGATGAAAACTACAATGCACCAACTATAGAGGAATATCCCTTCTAAATGTAACCTATAAGATACTAACAAAAATAATCGTAAAACAACTCTAAAAGTCAAATCAATATATAGGGTGAATATTCAAGAAAATTCAAAATTAGACGCGGACTTAGACAAGGAGACTCGCTGTCCTGCATACTCTTCAACTTCACCCTAGAGAAGGTAATAAGAAATATCCACATTGACATAAGGGAAACAATAACAAGATATTTCCTTAGAGAAAATAAACGCCCACAAGCAACATGCACCACATACAGCCAACCCATCCAGTACCTTGCTTATGCAGATGACATGGAACTACTAGGAAAAATCATGAAAGACATCACACAATCATTCATAGAATTAGAAGTTGCATCAATAAGAGGAGGACTACAATTTAACGCCCCAAAAAAACAAAATACATGTACACGTCATGAGAAGAAAATGTCTTCAAAATTAGAAACCAAAATTGTGAAAAAGTAAATAACTTTATGTACTTAGGATATATAATCACTGAAAGCAATGACATTTTAGCAGAAATAAAAAGAAATAATAGCAGCAGGCAACACAACAAACTACAGTAGCTAAAACATGCATAAAAAAAAATCTCAAGACAAAAATATCTAGAAAGCAATAATAAGGCCAGTGGCCAATGGTAGTGAGATCTGGACACTTACAAAAAGCACGAAAAATATATTAAATACCTGGGAAAGAAAAGTCCCCAGAAAAGATTTTGGGACCAACAAAAGATGATTATGAATGTAGGATGCGCATAAATAGAGAGGTCTATGAGTTATATGAAGACTTTATTTTATGGCTGAGATAAAGAAGGACAGACTACGCTGGACAGGCCACCTTGAACGAATGCCAAACAGCAAAGGAGCAAAATTGATATAGACCCTATATTATCAGAACCCCAGAGGAAAACGACCTAAAGGCAGACCCAGACTGAGATGGTTGGACGATGTTGAGATGGATCTGCGACAGTTCGGGGTCCAGGCCTTGGAAAAAGAAGACGATGGATAGGTCTGAATGGAAGGAGGTGGTTAGGCAGACTAAAGCCCTCCATGGGCTGTAGCGCTCAAGATAGTGAAATATTATATTAAAATTGAATAAGCCTAGAATATACTTTCTATAAGATGGCCAATTTTTTTAAGCCAGGTTTTGTCAATTTTATGAAGGAATATGCGAGCTTTAATAATTAAAAAAAATATCAGTAATTGTGTTGATGCTTAAAAAAAGAATAAGAAATATAAAAGTATTGCCAAATCGCTCAGTTGCATATCATACTTGTTTAAAAACTGAATTTGTAAATCCCTAAATGGTAAAGTAAGTGAAGCAGCAAATGAATTTGTTTTTAATTCAAATACTCACCAAGCGTAATCGTGTGTATCTGATTGAAGGTGCCAATATATTTAAAATATTTCTAATTTAAACTACCTCCTTTATAATGAACGTTTACGTATTTTTTTCAGAAATTGCACTTTTCTAAGAAAATCACTCTTTTCCGAAAAATGTTTTTTTTTTTACAAGGGACGTCTGGACTCGGATGAAGTTTGTTTTTCCTTGCGTGTTTTTTTCCGTATTTATTGATCATTTTTTTGTATGTGGAGGCAGGTTCTAATTATTTTAACCACGCGAATCAAAAACATTTTAGACTAGGCGCCCAGCACATAGATCTACGTCTGGTATTTTTGGATAAGCCTAAATTGAGTCATGGTTTCTGTGGGCTGAGGTGGGGCTGTAAAATACATTTTCTTGTTGAATTATAATGACTCGTTAAGTGATTTAAAGTAGTTTTTAATTGATTACATAAGTATAACATAATAATAACATAATAATAATAATATCTAGTTGATCTGGATTTGAATATAAGTGTCATCAATTTGTTTTCAGAACATAATAAGTATTACATTTACAATAAAGTATTTTGTTGTTGTGTTTCTTATAGTTAGAAAAATAATTATTTTTTTTGCAAATATTCAAAATATACCTTAGCATATATCTATATCTATGTAATGATAAAGGCGCTTAAAACTATTAACAAGTACAAAATGTTTTAAGAAAACCATTTTTGTTTTTGTATCGTTATGAAAATATTATCTTTTGATTAATAACAACTTTTATCTATCAAATTTAAAATTCATATTACTACTTTTTAAAATTACTGCGACACTGCTTTGAATAAGCTGTAACCTGACGACTTTATCGGCAGGTAATCCGTTTAGCATAGCCTTCCAGTAGTCGATGCGCGAGAGTACAAAGGCTGCGCAAGTTCATTTGCTGAGTCACACGACAGAAGACCGCAGATGACCAAGTCTACAAAGCTGTAAATAAAGGCATCTGCATATGTTACTTATGTAAGTGTCGAAAGACAACTGTGAGTCAAGGATGACACGCATGTTTTTTTTTACCTTTTCTACAAAATGGATAGGCCAGTTCATGGCTATTAGTGATTCCCAGCCCCAAATTTAGCCCTTTTGTTTTGGGTTCCGATTTAAATGACCTCGGTATTATCCTCATTTATTTTAAGTCTGGTCCCGCCATCCAGGAGCAGACATTAACAATATCAAAAGTGGTGTAAGCTGCCATACGAGAGACTTCATCGGGAACAGCAGAATCATCAACAGCGAATCATCCTCATCGAGGTGGAATGATACACAGAAAGGCCTGATAAGATCACCAAATGGATGTGTGTACATTGTAAAAAGGTATGGGGCCTAGAGCTAATCCCTGTGATGGTCCATATTGCTGTTTAGCATGCTGAGACACACTCATCTATGATGACACGTTGTGTGCGTTGGGATAGATAGGATCTAAACCAGCTGCAAACACAAGCCGAGTAACCAAACCTAGTAGACAATTCATCATTAAGAATCTCATGGTCATTCGTATCAAATACAGCCGACAAATCGAGCATAGATAGAATTGACTTTTGATCAGCGTCAGACGCACAAATTAGGTCATTAATTACCCTGACTAGTGCCGTCTCCGTGCAGTAGCACTTCCTGTAAGCAGATAGCAACTGATCAAGATCCAAGATGCTCAAAGTGGAACAATACTATTGCCCACATGATACGCTCCATGATCTTTGATAGGAACGGTAGGTTGCAAACTAGCTTGTGATTGCCTAGGCACTCAGAATATTGACTGGATTTTAAAAAAATAGTTAGAGAAGAGTATGCTTAAAAGACTGTGTTACTATTCATTATTTCTGTGATGGTAAGAACAAGTTCGTCGAGGCAATATGAAGTTATTTACATTTCACTTGTTACTTGTTGTTTTATTAATTCCTTTTTAGCCTTGTGTTGCTGGGTGTTTTGTTTGTGTGTGTGTGTTTAAAAAATTTGTTTGACTCGATGAATGTTACGGTTTCCTGTTCATGTTAAATAGACTGTGACGTTATATAACTTTACATCTTGTTGTCATGCTACAGTTGTATCGGAAATGGACATTAAAAAAAAGGCACAAAGCAGAGGTTCCATTTGAAAGCCCTGGAGGCCCAGTATAATTGTGAACAGGTTTTTTTCCCTCTTATTTTTATTTAAAATATGGTGAAAAAATGTCATCTAGGATTTCACATATGTCTCCAAATAAAACATTACTTCAAATAGTGCGTAGAGTGTTTAAGGGTTTGGCAAACTTAGTAAATTAATCTTCACTGAATAAACGTAAATAATTAATTGGGATCATTGAAGTACACGTTAAACTGTTTCTTTTATAATACTAATCATAGATTCTTAGATACAAAAATTCGGTATCGCTCTATGACTCTATGTCATGAAAGCAAATTTGTATTTTTTTCAGTACAGATTGTGTTTCTAAAATATATATTTCATTGCTAAATAATTCATTTTTGTAAAAATATATTGTTATATATTATACCATGTTTGTGTAGGACAGTGCTTCTCAAATTTCCATTGGGGCGGACTTTCAAAAGCTTTTTTTTCTTTTGTAGTGCGGATCCGCGTTTTATTTTTTTTATTTTTTTTACTTTTAGTATTGTTTATTACCATTGTTATTTGAAATACACATAATGAAAATTTCAACAAAATTATTAAACTTCTTACACGATAATATATTTTCGTTCATGAATTCTCTAAATTTCTCCATAAACTATTTGGATTAACAAGAGTAAAACCATTAGTCAAATCACTAAACCTAAAACACTAGAGGACAGAAGGGCAAAGAGTAAAATAGTAATAATGCATTAAACTCTAATTTAGAAATACAACTCAATAACAACCTAATGCAAAGCTCAGATAAACATAAAGATAAAAACGGTTTCCTTATCCCTTATGCGAGAACAAATGCATATAAGTACTCTTTCTTCTCGAGTGGCATTCGGGCATGTGATGGGTTGCCTGAACAAACCAGGAAAACCAGTAACTTAACATCATTTAAAACATTAATAAAAATGCAAGACTAGACTCGGACCGCAGATGAGTGTACTACGCAATATTTTTTTTTATATAGAAGGATCGTCTGTAATGTATAAGATAAGATTGGATTAGTTGCATATAGCATGAATAATGGAACAAAAAACTTCGTATCTGCTGCGAAACATCTTAAATCTTAAAACAACCTCTTAAAAAGTGAGATCCCCATGTTTATCATCTTCAAGTAATCCATGTCTCTGGCAGGCCTCTCTGTAAATCTGTCATGCTTCACCGTTTACATTTTTTCAGATATTAAAAAAAAAATCGGTCCTCAAACTGCATGAAAAAGATTTCTGAGATAAAAGCATTCCGCGTTGTTCGGGTTGACTGTATAGACACACCCCAATGCTTCACATGATAGGGTATCTTGACCTGTAACTGGTACACCTTGATTTTATTTAAGCACCTTTAATATACACATTTTAAGGGTAATAGCGAGGTACTTCTGGATATAACTATGTTCTAGGAAAAGGGTCATTTTGGCAAAAGTTTGAACAATTACATAGTTGATAATTGTTAACATAATTTAAATAATTGCAAAATATATTTAGATTCTTGAATATTATCACATGATTAGTAGAAATTTGTGAACCCTTTTTCACCGGCCCTATGCATCAAATTGGTTCGGGAGGAACTTTAGTAGAAATTTTTTGTCCACATAGCTAGTGAATTGTGTAAGAACATTATTTAATTATTTTATGTACATAAGTAAGCCATTGTAAAAACCATTGTTCTATATGTATGTGAGACCTGGAAGCTGCTAACAGTTGCTGACATTCAAACATAATTTTTTTAAGGATTACATAATAGCAAACAGTGGTATTGACTTGACATGTTATTAATAGGCCCAATATCTCACTACAGTTTTAATTGTATTGAAAAATTATTATCTACTTTTTTATTATTTACTTTTGTATTGTTTGAAATTTGTGGGTTTTTTTTCTTTTTGATAGTATTGTTGTTCATTTAATGCCACAGAAGATTGTCATCAACAATTATTATGCCCTGCCAGGTTCAGGGCGACAGAAACAATTAAATCGAATAAAAACTAAATACCAAAAAAACTTTCTCACTGCAGTTTTTATTATAATTTTTGTTTCTTCTCTTCTAAAAAACACACTGTAGTCATTTGTTTCTCCGTCATTTTCACGGGTATAACCACTAGTGTAAACATAAATATACATTGTATTTTCTGAAAAAATACTTTGAGGCTTTTTTTTTCTGTTTTAATTGAGCATTAATTTTTGTTCAAAACGAAAGGGAGCATGTTCACAATATGGGGTACTGCGGTGGTAAGTCATACGATCTACCCGGATACCATGCAAACATGTGATAAAATCATATAGAGATATACAAGTACATTACGACACGTGACTTACATATAAGTATAACTTTCATGCAGCATAAAACAATTTTTTTTTATTCTTCCTCTTACAAAATATTATTGAAAATAAAATGCAAATTAGTTTGTCATGCCACTGAACATTATTTCTAAAGAAATGTAGATTTCGTTTATACCGAGAAAAAACAAAATTCTACAAAATCGTTTAATAATAATAATAATTGGTCATTTATATCGCGCCTCACTCCATGCTAATGCAAGCATGCTCAGCGCGCTCACAAAAACGAAACAACAATAACACTCTAAAATAGTTTTAAACAAGGTTTCGGCCGATGGAGGCACGAAACGACAATAACATTTTAAAATAGTTTTAAACAAGTATTTTGCTGATGGATGTGTACTTCATCAACTTATTTGAAAAGAAAAGTCTTCAAATTCTTCTTGAATGCTTTTTTTGACACAGAGTTTTTCAGTGTCTCAGGTAAGCCATTCCACACTGTAGGCGCCACAGATTCAAACGAGCGTACACCAAGAGTCTTTTTTCTGTGACCTTCCAAACCTGGAATTTCCAGGAGAGATTGTGTTGAAGATCGCAGCATCCTTAACGGGACATGCTTCGGTATAAGCTCTTTGAGATATGCAGGTGCTGTGCCTTCCACGCATCCATAGGTAAGGGACATAATCTTATGATCGATGCGCTTCGTCACAGGGAGCCAGTGGAGCTCTTTGAGAATCGGAGTGATATGGTCATGCTTCTTTACTCGTGACACAATGCGTGCTGCAGTATTTTGAACTTTCTGAAGTCTATCCAGTTGATTCTGGGGTAAACCCCACAGGCAACTGTTACAATAGTCTAGTCTTGACTGTATTGTTGCAACAGCAAAAGCATTGGCTGTTTTTTTATTAATCAGAGGTCGCAGCTGACCCAGGGCACGAAGATGGAAGGAGCATGCCCTAACCACAGTACTGATGTGTGGACCCATTGTTAATTTACTGTCAATGATAAAGCCCAGGTCTCTGACAGTGTTGGACAAAAAGATATCAGAGGCCCCTACTTTAATAGATGGAATATCGACTTTCCTAAGATTGAAGTTTGAACCGCACATAATTGCCTCAGTCTTGTCGTCATTCAATTTGAGTTTGTTGGCAGTCATCCACGCTTTCACCGCTAGACAGCATTCTTCCACTGCATTAACAGCGGCAGCACAAGCATTATGATCAGGATGGAAGCTTTTGTACAGCTGGGTATCATCCGCATATAGTTTGCGAGATAATCCTTGGCTATCAATTATTCTGCCAAGCTGGCTAGTGTAAACAGCAAAAAGGATAGGCCCTAAAACTGAACCTTGAGGTACGCCACAGATGAGAGAAGTGGCTTTTGATAAGGTCTGATTGATAGAAACTCTCTGAGTCCTGTCTGCCAAGTAGGAAGTAAACCAATGAAGTGCAGTATCAGTGATGCCCATCTCGTATTGAAGTCTTGATAAAAGTAAGTCATGGTTGATAACATCAAAGGCAGCACTGAGGTCCAACAGAACTAAGATAGTCAGATCACCACGGTCAGCACTACATAGAGCATCATTCATAACACGTAATATTGCCGTCTCACAGCTATGCCCAGGACGATAGGCAGATTGAAATTTATCAATCAGGCCATGTGTGGTTAGATGTTGTAAAAGCTGCTGAGAGACAACCCTCTCAAGAAGCTTCGATACATAGGGATACTGGCCGAAAACTCTTGCAGTCACTAGGATCGAGCCCCTTTTTCTTTAATAAAGGCTTGATGACAGCAGTCTTAAACATTTGTGGGACTGTGGCTGACTCCAGGCTACCATTTATGATACGCACTAAAACTGGAAGCAGAATTTCAAGGCAGTCCAACACAATCTTCGTTGGAATGGGGTCAACGATTGAGGATGTAGGTTTAGATACAGAAATAAGACGCCTCAACTGCTCTTCGGAAACTGGGAGGAAATTTGACAAAGAAATTCCAGAAAATGACTTCTCCACAGTGGGTGGAGTAGTATGATTATCAAAGCTGTTTCTAATCGTCTCGACTTTTTCATTAAAAAATTCATTAAGAGCCTCCGCAGCCTGCTCGCTGCTCATGTCAGGCAAAATTGGACTTAATTCATTTTTTCCAAGAAGATTCTGCACTATGGAAAACAGTTTTCGATAGTCAGTGCCCGCAGCCTCCAGAGCAGACTGAACTTGCTTTGCTTTCGCACGTCTAATCACATTTGTAAGCTTGTTCCTTGCTATCTTAAACATCTGTTTATCCACCTCAAGGCCACTCAGTCTCCAGTGTCTCTCTGCCTGACGTCGGGCTAATTTAGCTATCCGAACGGAGGGTGTAAACCAAGCGGTATTGGGTCTATCTCTAACATACAATTCAGTCCTAGGGGCAAAAGTCTCCAGCATGGAAGATAGAGTATTATTGTAGAGTAGAACTAGTTGAGAGATGTTATCAGGTGGTGATATAACCAAATCTGATCTTGAAAGATGATCGCGAAATAAGTCCATATCTATATTTCGTAACTTCCTGGCCTGAATTTTCTTTATTGGAACAGCAGGCATTTCCATATCTGTGGTAAAGGTAACAAGAAAGTGATCAGATATAAGATGATCTTCAACAATTACCGACTTAAGAAAACCATCATTGTCAGATCGTGACACAACCCAGTCTAAAATATGTCCATCCTTGTGTGTAGGTTCCGAAACATGCTGTACCAGGTTTGCCGAGTGCAACAATTGAACAAAGTCGCGAGTGTGCCTATTATCTGACTCATCCCAATGAACATTAAAGTCACCAAGAATGAGGAGATTCTTAGAACTTATGGACGACACAAGTTTTCCAAAGTCCTCGTGAAACACGTTGTCATTCAAACCATTTGAAGCAGAAGGTGGGGGTCTGTACAGAGCCACGGTGCGTACTGTCATTTTCCTTAGAGAGATGGTGAATTGTATAGACTCAAAGGAATTAAAACTGGTGTCCTTGCACAATCTAACAATTAGGGAGGCCCGGTGAATCATAGCAATGCCACCCCCTCTCTGACCTGTTGACCGAGGACGGTGGAAGAAAGCATATCCATCAGGCGTCATGTCCCTAATGGCTACTTCATCTCCACCCTCGTGAAGCCACGTCTCAGTGATGACCATAATGTCAAGCGACTTCTCAGTTATAACATCACATATAACTAAAGCCTTTTTGACGGAAGATTGAGTATTTAAGAGGCCGATGGTAACGCCTGCAGAATGAATAGTCGATATTACCGGGCATTGTTCAGTCACATTAGGGATTAGAGGTGTTAGCGAGGATGTTGGAGTAGACACGTCAAGGTGAAGCCGTCCAGCCCTAGTTCCTCTCCCTGTGGGTGCTTGAACCCCTACACCGAGCCGACGAATGTCACTGGATCCAGACTTGTCTGTTGGTTCTCATTAAAAATAATCTTCCATTTTAGTTTAATTTTAAATAAAGTAATTCATACAATATTTGTTATGATAAAATATCAATGAAATCCGCCTTTGTTTTTATTTTTGATACATGTTTCATATTAGTTGAAGTATCGGTATTTTACCCAACACCCAACATTAAGTATGACAATTGTTTGCACTATATAAACCTTAAATATATTTTCGATCATAATAATTATGACAAAAGGACCATCTTTTAGATTAGGTAACATGTATAGTAAGTATTCAATCACGAAAAATAGTTAACGACTTTTAGTTTTTAGCTTTCATATAGCTTATGACAAAACTGTGCACGAGTTTAGAAAGATGCACTATTGTTGCTGACTACCTTCCCTTTATTTGCCCTTCATATTGCATTATTAAATTCGGTAATTATTAAACATAACTTGTCAGTAGACGAACTTTAGATAGACAATAAATAAGCATAATTAGACAAATATCAGTAGACGAACTTTAGATAGAAAATAAATAAGCATAACAAGACAAATATCAGTAGACGAACTTTAGATAGACAATAAATAATCATAATTAGACAAATATCAGTAGACGAACTTTAGATAGAAAATAAATAAGCATAACAAGACAAATATCAGTAGACGAACTTTAGATAGAAAATAAATAAGCATAATTAGACAAATATCAGTAGACGAACTTTAGATAGAAAATAAATAAGCATAATTAGACAAATATCAGTAGACGAACATTAGATAGAAAATAAATAAGCATAACAAGACAAATATCAGTAGACGAACTTTAGATAGACTTTACGCGTAACGTGCATTTGAATATTCTTTACTATATATGCACCGTTTAAAAAAAAAATATCGGACTATATATAAACCGTGACATATACAAAAAGAACTATAAAGTCCGAAACTCTTTAAAAACGTCTACTGTGCAAATAAAGTGACATGCTCCTACCAACTCTCGGCTGAAGAAAGGCCAAACTGATAAACAGTGGCAGGCCTATATTGCCAGAACCCGAGCCTACCCAAAAGACATTAAGAAACAAATCAGGCACAGAAATGTCCTTAATGTGAATGCTATGGAGCAAGTAAATAATATATATAGGTAGTGACTAAATTAACAATTAAAAAGTCGAAATAAAACCCATTTTTGGATATTAAGAAAACCTATATCGGAAGTGTAGAGTCATGTGACTGCCCACGCTTACTCGTCGGTCTTTTCTCATAACTTACAAGGAACGCACGCATAAATATAGACTCAGAGACCATTCATAAAAATGTGTTTTATTATGTAGCTATTATAATTTGTAATTGTTTTTCATTGGATGTGAAGTGAATATATTTAATAATATTAATAAATTACATATTATGCAACAAGGAGTTCCTTTATTAATTTACAAGTTCAAATATATACAATAATTGTGAAGTCGTCTGTTCAATGTTTGATAGACAATAATTCAGCAACTGTAGCAAATACTCTCTGAAGAGACTGATTATCCTGATTGATGGTCCAACAGTAATTTAGGACATCAACAGTGAACATGAAACGATCAGGCTGATATCTACTACATACAATGGCAAAACACTGTAAAATGATAACACACACATTTTTTAATTCCGGTCAACACATTGTGGAAAGAAAAAAAAGATAAAAAACAAATAATGATATTTAATAAGGTCCGAGTCTAAATAAAAATGGGTGCTGGTAGGTGGAGATTTTGTCTTAATGTAATTCATATTCTGTAAAAAAAAAAGGGTAATTTTCCCACCTTTACTAAAACGTCACCAAAACTGCTACACTTTTGATGGTTAAAAAAAGGGGTGGTGTTTGATAAACCCAGATTGTCCGTCCATTATGTTCCCTTCTTTCCACAAAATGGGATGAATTCTACAGTTTGTCTGAAATTCAGACGATTTTGTCACGCTTTTCCATCTTTGAACTTGTCCCTTAGCAACAAATATATATGGGTATTGTTATTCGAAGCCGCTTGGACGATCCTAACTTCGGCTAAAGACAAAGGCTATTGGCGGCAGTAGTTATCTGAGGTCCACCAGGTAGAATACATTTGCTGCGGCCCGTACATCGTAAATTAGCAATTTAATGTGACATGACATGAAGTAAGATGTGAACAAAAAGGGAGATTATCCACCCCGTCACCTGGGCGCGTGACAATAAAATCAAAGGAAAGTGAAAGGAGTAAAGTGTTTGCCATCGCTGGGCGCCCATCCCATTATATGGAGTACAGATTTTGCCCTAACACGTACATAACTTTTACAAGTGCTCCAATTTTTTAGAATAAAACTAAACCGCTTTACTTTGTTATAATACATTTTGCAGCATGACACTTATCTCTCGAAAAAAAAAAATACGGGGTTTTCGTTGCCCACACCTTTTTTTTGGGCGAACCGGTAATTAGCGTTCAAAATCACTTTTAGTTTATAAATACCAGATTTGAACCATACTTCTATTTGAAAATGCGAGCCTATATTACTCTTTATGACGTTGGGAACGAATTCCGCTGTATCACACAGCATTAAAATATCACCATAAAGGTTCGGCAAAAACTGTTGGCCCTTCTGTCCACTCTAAGATCCTGCAAAAAGAACAAACCCATAGCACTTGCTCGACTATCCCTGCAGTTTCGACACAGCAAATCAAGGTTGGGTCTAAAAAATTGGCTCCATTCAGACAATGCCAAGTTTGAAGAATTCGTGGACTATTCCCGTCTGCGTAGCGTCCACCACTGTTCAGCTCTAGTTTGCATTTTTAGATGTTGCACACACTTCGGCAAAAACCTCAGGAGGATTTTGAAAATTTTCTGGCCAAAGAAAATATCCAACGCATAATTAATGTTCCAATGCAACCACGACGACATGGGCACAATCATAATGAAAAATATTTGCGATGGAGTGGCACTTGCTGTGAAGTAAGGAAGGTAACATCTGCAAGACAGCCCTACACTGGACTCCAGAAGGGAAACGAAAGAGAGGTCGAGCAAAAGAATTAAAGGATTTTGGTCACCTCTGGGGTACGATCGGAATTGTCGCACGTGACAGAGACGGGTGGAAATACTTTGTTGCTGCCCTATGCGCCCACGGCGTTACGGGCAGTAAGTAAATAAGTAACACACTGCGGCCTTTGTCAGATTCGTTATAACTCGTGTACCGCCCTACTGTCTCCATTTCACGTATTGACCTGCATGCAGTTTTACATGACCGCGACCAGATACCCCTTCCTGCTATTTCTTTTCCGGTTACACCTGCATGACCCGGTATCCACTAGATGGTGACCTTCACAACGTGCCTATAGATCATATTTGAAATAGCCGATAACTAGCCAGGTCCTCAGGCCGTCGATGGTCTAGAGCATAGGTTCTCAACCTTTTTCGGCTCATCGCCCCTTTTAAAAAAAAATTCCGCTCACCGCCCCCCCCCCCAACTTTCTTTTAGCTCCACCTCCCCTTCCGCACATCTGGACTATAGTTTCCGCAATTTTTTTTGGGGGAACTAGACTTTTTGTGTGATTAATTGTCTTTAAAAAAAAATGAAAAGGAAACATATTGTAAGAATTAATAGAAAAAAAAATGCCCTAACAAAAGGTTTAAATAAATCAATATTAATGTGAATCGTTTGCCTGGTGTGTTGCTTATAAATTGTCTTTTTTTGTTTTAATTTTGGTTGTAAAAGCCTTAGCTCTAATAATCAGTAATATTTGTTATATTACAAAACAGAACTTGTTCGGCATCACTATCTAATCGAATGTGGAAACATTTTTTAGTTAAAGGGAGATAATTAGCTCGTTTTATTTAAGGTAATATTTCTGTTTATTTACTTTTATAAAAATAAAAAATAGCTTACAATTTATAACTCTGAAATGATCAAACTGTAAGAAAGTATTTAAAAATTATATAAATATTATATAACTAAAAAATCATATGTATATTTTCAAGCATTATAATAAATACCCAGTTTGTATGATTACTACTTATCTATACCGCTTAACAATATATTATTAAATCAAACTCTAAAATCGAAAACGCATTAAAGACATCTCGGTTAAACTGAGATAAAAATATCATTAATATTAGCAGATGTTAGGGCGAATGGCCGGTGAATCAACCACAGGACCAGCCGGCCGCACACTATATTTACCATATACAGAACCCTACTTCATCGAAAAGTCATTGCGATTCTTTTTTCTTATTAATATAATAATATGTAGGCATACTGTTGGGGGACATCAGATAATTAGCAACACTTGCGTTTACATAACAATTCATCCAAAAACAAATCGATTCAAATAGCTGAGGTGTTAAAATATATCAGGTACGTTTGTACCGCCCACTTGCCCTTCACCGCCCCCCAATCGCCCCCGGGTATGTCAGCGCCTCCCCCCCCCTAAAGCTTCTCACCGCCCCCAGGGGGCGATATCGCCCCCGTTGAGAACCTATGGCCTAGAGCATCGAAAGCGCATTAGCGAAGATGGTTATATCGGCTAACATATTAACTAGTAATAGCCCGTGGGGAAACCACGGGGGTAAATAATTTTGTTTAATGTGTTTTTACTATTATTAAAACTGTTTTTATATAGTCTATAATATGACATGCTTTTTCTAAAGTCGGGAAATCACTTTAATAAATTCTAAGATGAAACATTTCCTTAAAAGCAATATTGAGTGTAATTTCTTTTCATTATATAGTAGTAGTCTGTTGAGTGTTTATTTTCTACACGCATGTGACTATTTTATCTTAAAAAAGCGACACAAAATGTCACCAACACCAGAATAAATGGAAATTGTAGACGTCATAGACAAAAAAGGAAGAATTTAGTGTTGATGAACCAAGTTAATATATTTGGATTAAAAACTGCCCACTTTATTGCATTCTGTTATGATTTCTAAAGTTTTAAAACTGCGATGTATTGCCCTTGCAATGAATTAACTGCCGTTGCAAAGACAATTTATGGATTGGGATTACTAAAAAGCATAATGATTAAATTATAAGCACACTGCAATACAATGTTGGTGTAAGATATTATTACCATAGGTGTCATATTATCACAATAATTAGTTTGATACCAGACATTATCACAACCGTTTGTGAGACCGAGCGTTCTGAGTATGAATCCTGATGAATGATAGGGTTTGTCCCGGGGTCTAGATGTTATCTGAACCTATCCAGCTCTGAAGGATACCTGCCATTTTTAAAGTAACGTAAAGACGGCTGGACTTTGTAGGTCTTTTACTGGCCATGCAATCTTCTAATATGCCGTGTCCAAAGAAACTTGTGAACACTGCTTCACGGTCCCTATGGATGAAATTAGTCTAACGGAGATACTTTACTACTACTTTTATGAGGCCAGATATTATAACCATAGTGGTAGCCACCGGGAAGTTATATATAATCATCTATAGGCCATATTGTTCTTAAACCTTGGGCCGCCAGGGGGTGCGTTCCTCAGCAAGGCTCTCCCACGTTTTGGTCTCAATGCGTGCCAGTAATAGTTCGTTTTTGCACACGTCTTTGAAACGCAGGCAAGGGCGACCTCTCTTTCTTGTTCCGGCTGCCAGCTCTCCATACAGCAGGGCTCTTGGGATGCGTTGCGCACCCATCCTGTGGACATGGCCTATCCATCGCAGGCGCCTCTCACTCAAGATTGAGTTTATATTCAGCATGTGGCTTCTCCTGAGCACCTCCACATTTGTGACTTTTTCCTGCCATTTGATGTGGAGTATCCTGCGCAGACAACGCAGGTGAAAGCTATTGAGCTGCTTTATTTGCTTCGCGTATGTAGCCCAGGTCTCGCTTCCATAGAGGAGTGTGCTTAGCACACAGGCCTGGTAGACAGAGATTTTTGTACTATCAGTGAGGTAGAGACCTATTTAAAATGCTAAGATTGAACTTCAACTGCTATAAATTTTGCAAAGAAGGATTTACATAGGCCTACTCTTAAAACCTGATCGCTATGAAGTAAACAAAAAAATATGCAGAAATATCACAGATCAGTGAGAAACTGTCACATTTAGGGACCTTATTCAAAAATGTGTTGACATAAACATATAGGCCCTCGGGGCATATTAACATTTTTTAGATATTTCCAAAGACTGTGATAAGATAGACCGCTTGCTATGATATGATATTTCTGCAATTTAATGACTCGTAAACACCGGTTTTGGAATTTACTATCACCACAGCTACACAACCTACAGCTGCCTCATTTTTGTTGCCTTTCTTTGGCTGTAACACTCTGTGGCTCACTAGGTCACCGGTGACGCACCTTTTTCACAATGATCACAATTATTTAACCTATTTATTAAATTTTTGTTGCTGTAATTTGTGACCATTAATCATTAAAACCCAGTGTCCCGCGTAAGGAATACAAGGGAATTAACTCCGACGTCTAGTGTAAAAAAAGCATTAAGCCGGTTACCTCCTTCTTGCATATGGCTGCACATCAAAGCGACCATCACCAATTTATTTCTAAGCTGTTTAAATACTTTGTAAGGTAAATTACATTTATTTGTTCAATGATATTTATTCATAAGATACTCCAAAACACCCACATCTACAATAAATTAATTCGTTTTTTTATTATATTGTTTATATATACAATACAACTTTATAAATACATTGCATTTAATTGTCATTGAGAGTCATCGGGTATGATTCCATGATGATTTCATGATTGGGCTGGGTCACTTAAACTTAAAATAGACGTAACTGATAGCCCACTTTCACTATTGCACTGTAAGTAATAAAGTATAAAGTAAAATTTTTAATAAAAGGCATAGGATAGGCTAGTTTTATAATAAGAGGTAAAGACCAAATCCTAATTCTACCTAAACTATGTTTTTTTTTTGTCTTCTTAACAGGATGGATTTACCAAACATATAAATAAAAGGCAATAGCCTTTAAAAAAGTAATGATCATGGACCTTTTAGATGTCATTGATCCAAATGAAATTGATATTGATGAAAGGGAAGCCTCAACAGATGATGAAGACTATATATGAGATGAAGAAAATATGGAGGAGTTGTATGACAATTAATACTAACAATATAGCTTCAGATGAAGATGAGCCAGAAGATGTTACTTCAGCTTCTAAATAAGGGAAAATGTCTCTCTTTATTGCCTTATTTGTTTGGCTTTAAACTACAACTGCTTCTCATTATTGCCTTGTTTGGCTTTAAACTACAACTGCTTCTCATTATTGCCTTGTTTGGCTTTAAACTACAACTGTCTTTCTTTATGGCCTTATTTGTTTGGCTTTAAACTACAACTGCTTCTCATTATTGCCTTGTTTGGCTTTAAACTACAACTGTCTCTCTTTATGGCCTTATTTGTTTGGCTTTAAACTACAACTGCTTCTCATTATTGCCTTGTTTGGCTTTAAAACTACAACTGTCTTTCTTTATGGCCTTATTTGTTTGGCTTTAAACTACAACTGCTTCTCACTATTGCCTTGTTTGGCTTTAAACTACAACTGTCTCTCTTTATGGCCTTATTTGTTTGGCTTTAAACTACAACTGCTTCTCATTATTGCCTTGTTTGGCTTTAAAACTACAACTGTCTTTCTTTATGGCCTTATTTGTTTGGCTTAAATTACAACTGTCTCTCTTTATTGCCTTGTTTGGCTTAAAAACTACAACTATTTCTCTTTACTGCCTTATTTGTTACGCTTCAAAACTACAGCTGTCCTATAGAGTAGAAACAAATTAGTTTATTTTTAGCTGTTACATGATTTGAAAATTTAGCAAAATATAGTTTACCATTTTTTAAGCAAGTATTTTGTCTTCATAAAAATGATTTTTTACAAAGTTCATAAGAACATAAAACTTTAAAGTTATTTAGACCTATACTAAAGGGCTGTAAGGTTGATTAGTAAAAGGTGATTAGGGAACACGATAAAACCTCGCGTTTAACATAGTAGCCTATATGAAAGGAAATGGCCAAATGTTGCGTACGGTAGTATGTATTTGCATAGATGGATATATACTTTTGATCTATAAAATCAACACATTCACGATTATATGTGATACAAGCTAAATACCTCGACCTTGCCCTTGCGAAAATTAAAAAGGCCTGTATACAAATTTAAAATAAATATATTAAAATATGATTACATCAGATGGGCGCTGCGATACTAAATTAAAGGCTAGAATTACACAAGCCATAGGTGCTTTCGTGAAAATGGAGATTATATTAAGAAACAAATCATTAGAGATTGAGACAAAAGGAAAAAAAAGAACTACAGTGCTACAAAGAACCAATTTTATCACATGGCTATGAGGCATGGACAATGAACACACAAAAATCACAGCATATTTGGAAATTAGATAGATGTGGCTCTATAGAAGAGTGGCATGGACAGATAAAATATCTAATGTGGAGGTGCTAAAAATGTCAAACGCTAACAGAGAAATAATTGTAAAGATCATGACAACAAAATCAACGTTAGTAGGACACATAATTAGAAAAGAAAACATAGAAAACATCATAATAACTGGAAAGCTGGAAGGAAAGAGATGCAGAGGAAGACAGAGAAGGAAGATAGTATATGATATAACGGAATGGCATGGCAAAAACAACAGAAATGCCAATTTTGTTTTAGCCGGAATAAACGATACGTGATCGTCTACGCCATCCGGCATGACACCTTATGATGATGATAAAAATCATAATTTTATTTAACAAAAAGTTAGGACTATCCTTGTGGATGAGAATAGAACACCCGTCTTCCACATAGGTCTAAACAAATTATAAGATTTTATTTTTAAAACATAACTGAAATTCTTTACCATCCTTCAAAAAAATGTAAGATAAATAAATGATATTTTTTTTAAAAAGTAGACAAATGAAAATAAAGGTATGAGTAGTGAATCAAACCCAGGTCACCCGCATGGCAGTCAGGTACCTTAACCACTCATCTAGAAAGGACACATGTTCGAAGCAATATTTCTTTTGGAGGACGTTTCCAATTTATAAATGTAACATGTATGCCGATCTGTCAAACGGCCAAGGAGCCTACATCGAACAAGCGTATATATAAATAGATATATAAATAAATAAATGTACGAATTGAGAAACAAACTCACGGTAATTATATATATTGATTGTATATGTAAGCCTAATTGAACCAAAAAAACCAATAAGTTATACAAAAGAATCTTTACACTGATTAATGAGCCAAGTATATAGAGGGACTGTTGCAATTATACAGAGAGGAACTAAACTATAAGTATTTGTAGGATATCCCCTGGACACATTATGTAATATAATATTAAGGTTGACATCTTCCGTCAAGTCATACGTGCAGACACATGAGCTGTCTTGCATGCATGCAATACTTCTAAGTTTATTTTCACATGTCCTTGTTTTTTTTTATGTTTTGTAACGTTGACCTTCAAAGATTGTCTTGTAAGAATGCTGATCTTTTTCCACAACCGTGCAACTTAGATGGATATAAAAATAAATGCTGCGTAGTGAAAATGGTACAGGACAATTTTTTAGGCCTTCAATGCTGTGCCTTGAAACGGATGAATGAATAATTTGGTCTGTGACAATGATTCCCAAAATATTACGTGGGCACCTAATCTTAACTGTAATGAGAGTTAATTTGGTTTGACAAAGATATTCACCAAAACCTTTTTCTTTTTTTACCTTTTGTTATAAACTAAAATATTTTGATTATTCACTAATGTTCTTTAAAAAAAAGCAATTATTTACATAACGATTAAAAAGGTTTATTAACGGGAGAAGGTAACTAAAAAGGTTAAGAAACATTGATTTTTTTAAAATAAGTACACATTCACAAACAGACACACATACACGCAAACACACGAAAACACAACTGTAGAAAATATGTGTTAGTTATTTTTAACAGTTTTACGCCTTTCAAAGTGCTTGATTGCTTGGGAAAAAATCGTGTAGTTTAGATGTTCAGTAATCTTTACTAAATTTAGTTGTATAGTAAGTATACATTCTTAACCAATATATAAATAGAAAAAAAGCTTGTAATAATCAATAAATTGTTATTATAAGGGTGTATTTAATCATTGTATTAATGTTTTAATATTATAATTTGGAGAAATAACGGGTGTTACTTTTGTCTTTTTTTTTGTTTTTACTTTATATTAGGCTAATATTATTTAATTCCTTATAATTAGAACATTTCTTTTTCTTTTGTAGTCTTTTAAATTGTTATATTATGTAGGTCTACGTAATTATTCACCAGGGCAACGCCTGGTAATGTGGCTTATATTTGATAAAAACAAAATAGTTAATTTGTATGTTTCAGTTAGCTTACGGCGATTGTTTGTGACAGAAAGCAGCTTTATTGTTAAACACCTATAATAACTTAACGAAACGAGAGTATGGCAAGCAGTAAACCTGTAAAGTCTTCCTACAACATTGTGTTGGTTGGCAAAACAGGACATGGTAAAAGCGCTACGGGCAACACTATAATGGGTCGTAAAGAATTTGAATCGTATCTCAAGGCTACATCAGGAACAGGCACCTGCCAAATGGAGAGCGTAAACTTTGAAAATGTGACACTTAATGTAATAGATACACCAGGCATAATGGATACATGCAAAACTTCTGATGAAATATGGGGAGAACTAGTTCAAATTATGAGTCTATGTCCAGATGGTTTTCATGCTTTTATTTTCGTGTTTCAAATCACATCCAGATTTACAAAGGAAGAAATAGAAACTATACATAAAATAAAATCATTTTTTGGACCAGATTTTATCAAATGTTGTTTTATAGGCTTTACACACGGCGATGGATTTGATTTGGCCGACGACGCCATACCATTTTCTGAATGGTTGAAACAACAAACAGGCGAGATGGCGACATTGATTAGAGATTGTGACAATAGGTGTCTTCTATTTTATAATACCACTAAATATCCACTTTATCAAGAAAAACGCATGAAAACTGTAAGCAAACTTGTACAACTAATTCAGGAGAACATAATGTTGTACACTGATGGTCATTTTAATGAGGCAGTGAAAGGTAGACAAAAATTAATATTAGAAGAAAAGCTCCCACAACTTAGTGCAGACTATCAAAGACAATTAAGTTTACTTCTAGCCGAATTAAATGAAGCAAACGAAAAAATAAAATTACAATCTTTGTGTGAGATCAATGTGGTTGAAAACAAAATTAAAGCATTGCGAGCGACTTTAGAAAAAGATGACCAAGGTACCGATGTATTGAAGGAATTCAAAGATAGTGTTGATATACTTACGAAGTCATTGAATGATTTAAAACCTGAAAACAAGGCCTGTACTGTGAGAAAAATGGTTGAATACATAAGGCTTCTTAAAAATCCACCAAGCAAATTATATGTTGCACTACCAATGCTAACAATGGTAGCTGCCACGGTCGGCGGTGCAATTGGCACTGCAGTTGCATGTGTTATTCCTCCATTAGCTGCCGTTATTGCTTCAGGAACAGCAACTGTAGTAGGAGCCAACGCAGCAGTAGCAGCTGTCCAAATTTCCGATCTGAAAGCCTATAATGAAAAGAAAAAAGAATTGGAAGATGAATTAATTGATTAAAAAACACAATAAAGAGATCAATTACACATTAGCGAATGTCTATGAGTGTAGGTATTATTTTTTTTAATAGCAAAATCAAGATAAAAGGTATTATGTAATTTTTATAAGCAGATATCTAAATCGTCTACTCACAATGAAATTGACTAATAATGCTTAAAATGTAAAATTTATTATGTTATGCTTGCATATATAAAATTAATTGTAAATAAAAAAGCAACTGACAAAAATACAGAAATTATAAGTTTTGTTATATTTTGAATGGTCTATCCCAAACTTATCTTATAACTACATTTTAATAGTGATTCGTTTGTTGTTTAATTCGTCTATTGTAATTGTCTAGACAACTTTTTCGTATAGTATGCACGACTTTTAGATATATGGTACTTAACAACCAAATGTTTTACATATAAATATATTGTAATGATATAAAATGCATACATTGACACGTCTTAATGAGGTGTGACCTTTTCAAATGGAAGCGATCATGAGCTTCTGGTGACATTTCATGCCATTTTCGTAAACGAACAAAATGCTTTTGGATGCGTTTGACAATTGCTTTTAATCATGACGCCCAGTTCTGGTCTTTTGGAACTACACAAAGGAAACAAGATTATTTGCGAGGAATCCGTTTTTAACATCAAGATTGAGTAGGCGATAATTGATACTCGACGTGTTAGTCACGTTAGGTTAAATTTACTTTTGTTTATAAAATAAACTAGTAAAGAGCTGCGTCCTTGGTTATTAAAAAATACAATGCGTAGATTAATATAAAAAAATATTTTGTTTTAAATTTTCAATCAAGCAATTAGTTTGGGATTATAAAAAGGTTATTATTCAAATTTGAGATTCACAATCCATCGTTTTCTTTTGGCAACATCTTTTGGAAATGAAATAAAATTTAATCATGTACGTCCTTTTGTACAACCCTTAGGCTAACGTTGCACACCGACATTTTTCGAACCAAATGATCGAATTAGACCGGAAATGCTTTTCTCTTCGAACTTGTTAGCATGCATAAACGTTAAGATTTGTCTATTATATCTTGTTACTTATATTTTAACATAAAAAATATATAAAAATCATATTATTATTTTCACAAGCTGTAAAATAGTATGCAGTTTATTTGAATAAAAAATAGTATAATTTGTGTGTACAAATTAACCGCTTAAGTTGCTATCAATTAATTTTGGCTCTTTAAAAATACTTTTACTCTAAAATTATACATATATACAAACCATTAGTATAAAATAAAAAGTTATTCTCCATATAATAACAGCTCTGTCATGTTATTTCTGATCCGAATGCTAATGTAAATTATAAACATTTCACATAAAGAATACTCACCTATTTCGTTAGCAGTATTTGCCTAAACATATATATGCTACATTTTCGTCTGTATTCTGTAACTGTCGTCAGCGCATATATTTTTCATCAAAGGCATATTCGCTATACAAATACCATTATTATTATTATTATTAAAAATGTTTGCTGAAAAAGCATTATTGTTTTCTCCAATTTCTATTGCGAGCCATTTTAATCATTTACTATTTTACTTGAATATTAGGTCAGTTATTGCTACATTTATCGGCTTTATCCTCCTATGTTTGTTACGTTTTTAATTAAATCATTTGCTTTGCATTTTTTAGCATATAGTGTGTAGCCGTATTCTTAGTTAAGTGTTGTTCAATGTTTAATGCGCTCTGAGGATACATTGTTTGTATGCGGCGCTATATAAATGTTATTATTATAATAATATAACATATACAAAATGAAAAATATAAGATATGATCTTCTCTTTTAGAATGTTTTTTTTGTTCAATAATTTTTACGTATCGTTAATGACTGTATTTTAAAAGACAATTTTCATGTTCAATATTAATTAAGAAAAATAATTATTGTTTCATTCTTTTTTTGCATTTATTGTGTGCGAACTGTGTAAAAAAATATTATTTCATTTCTGAATAGATTCAGCAAGTAATAAAAACAAATATTTTTTTTAATAAAAAAAATTCGGATTTATTTAAATTAAGTACATATCAAGTGTTCCCCTTTTGGTTTTATCTTAAAAACAAAATTTAGATGAAAGTGATAATGTGAATATCTAATAAAACTCAGAGCTATTAGCTATAGTCTTAAGATTATTTATATTTTTTTTTACGCACGTCGAGGTTAAAATGGATCTAGATAACATTTTTTTAACTGCATAAAGGCAAAAGTTTCACTGATAGTGGCTCGGGGATTTTAACTAAGGTGAGCCACTAACAGTGGCTTTCTATATTTGTGTCTATTTTTTTATAATTCCACCATTGTGACTTCCTTGTTGACTGTTTATAAGTTTCTTTCACCTGATTTATAGCATTTTTTAAAATAAATATTATTTTATTTAGGATAAATTTTTTTCACAAATATTGAACAACGGTACAAATGTTATCGGTTACTCAATGCAGTGGACTTTTTATTTTTCTCAACTTGTTAGTTAAACTGTAAGAGGCTCTAATAATTCTACAATTATGATCACTGCCTAAGTGAAAACTCATCAACTGATGAGGGGACGTTGCCTCAAACTTTTAAATTGAGGGCTCAGAAAAGGTAGAAAACAACAAAGGTAAATCTGGTAATATAAACATTATTCCAAATTCCAAATGATACATCTACACAAAAGGCACAAAAGCCAAAAGTTGAAAGCCGTCATTTACAGATTTTCCAAAGCAATACTGCTGAACTTCAAATAAATTTCGGATACACTTTCACACCGTTGGAATGCTTCCAACTTTTATTTCGTGTATGTATTATTAGTATTCTACTGGCATCAAATAACTTTTTTGCAGGAAAGAAATGCAGACAAAGTTCGACATCTCCATCTCCAAGATCGGTTTATTATGAGTCGACTCCCTTGACGAAATCCGGAGTCCAAAAAATCATAGCTGTCACAATACAGTAAGGTATCAACAAGAAACCGTCTGTGTTAGACTACTGGTCCGAAATTGCATTAGACTAAAGCCGTTTGTTCTATCATTTTTTAAAGATTTTTCTTCATTTATGATTTTGACCAAATTTAATAAATTGCATTTAAACAAAAATCCGTTCACTCAGTTTATTTGAAACTTTCTTCATTTATTTATTAAATCCATAACATACAATAGCTTATCAATACGATTTCTCAGACCATAGTTTCTAAGTCCACATATAAAAGGAAGGGAACTTTTTAAAATAATAAATGTAACTAAATCAAAATAAAACACAAATTTAAAATTGAAGGAATTTTATTCCTGATAATTTTCAGTTGTAACTTGGTACACTTTGAATCAGTACAAAATAACTTATTTTGGGAGTTTCCAACACCACATAAACTAATTCGCCCATTCTAAAATTTAACTTCTTCCAAAGCTTTAAAAGCAACCTTTCCATCTCATGTAATAGTATTTATACAAAAAATAATATGTTGTTAGTTCCAGTACTATAAGTCTACCCTCATACCCAAACATTATAAAACATTCATTAGGGGGAATGGGACTGACACATTTAAATCAGTTATTACTGGACCAAAATGATTTTTAATTGCATATACATATATATCTTGAGTGGCATTGATAAAAACATAAGTAATTTTTATGACAAAAACATGGTTGCCATGGTTACGGTCGCCATTTTGAAAAAAAAAAAGTCATTACAAAAGTTATACACTTTTAAAAAGTATTATAGATATTTTTGTTTCAAAACTGTTTTTTTTATGTAGACCTATTACCATTTTAGGTACTAAACACAATTTGAATTGAATATTCTTAAAAGTGTTTTTTTAATGAAATTTTTAATTTTAGTATTAGAACTTTGTATAAAATTCAAGAAATTTGTTTTCTTTTAATTCAATTTACAGACAAACTAATTATACATTTACCTTAAAAACATGTCTAGTACCTATAAATGCCATATATAAAGCTACATACCAAATTTCAACATATTATCTTTAATGCTTCTCATTATTTTAAAATTATCATAGCTCAAAAACAAGAAACACACTCATATTGAGAAAAACGCATTTAAAGGCAAAGAATCAACAAAATAATCGAGTCTACACACACAATTCAAACTCAATATTTCAGTACAAAACCGTAATTTTTTCTTTTTTTTAATGCATTTTTGTTACAATTAGGTTTAACAAACTATTTTTAACAAAAACTAATCAACTCTTTTTCTAAATATGGTTAGAATTTAAAGCTAAGTACATAAAGGCCTTTTCCTGACTTTTACTTCACAATTACACATTAAACATGTTAAGTCAACAGTGGAACATTTAATTAGTTCATTGTCAGAGCTCAAAATTTGCGTTAATAAAAAAAAAGCAAAAAAAAAACAAACAAAAAAAAAAGGTTTTTAAGCTATTTTAATTGCATTAGTACTGCTTACAGGCCCTTCACCGCAACCTATCGCCCCACGTCAGCGCCCCTTATAGATTCTCAACGCTCCCTAGGGGTGTGGCGATAACAAATATTTTTGGCGTATTTGAGATTTTTACTTATTGAGATAATTTAACTATTGCTTTAATAATAAAATACATTTGTCACACAAGATTTCAGCTACTAAATCCTTATATTACACATTCAAACTTACAAGCTTTGTTAATTTCAGAGCACAGTTTTCTTTCTTTTTCCGGTTCATTGTTGGATTTTATTCTATTTTTATTCCGGTTATTTTGCTACTCCTATGCAACTGATCATCGCACAAGGTCAAAATTTGGCAGTTTTCTTTAGCGCTGTGTTTTCTTTAATCCCATGCATGATTTTGAAGATTCGTTGATATTTTTTTTTAATTTGTAGAATTTTCATTTGTCAATATACACATTTTTGATGCTGTTCTAGTAGAAAAGTCATAATTTAAAAAAAAATAATAAAGCTACCAGCAACATCATGCATGGAAAGATAGATAATATAAATTCAAAGCAATAACAGAAAACAGAATGAAATTATATTCTTTGTAAAAAAAAAGTTATAAGTACTTTTATAAAACTGTTTGTCGGCCATTTTAATGGTTGTTATGAAAAAAAAAAATCACCCCTAGTAGCCTATAGATAAAACACACAGCTGAATCTGATAGTTTAATTTAAAATTGTCAGGTATGCAATATAAAATAATTCTAGACAGGTGTCCTGCCTTAAGTACATTAAGGGCATTTAATGACTTTTACCTCACAATTACACAGTAAACATGTTAAGTCAACAGTGGAACATTTTATTAGACTTAGTTCATTGTCAGAGCTCAAGATTACTGTTGATAAAAACAAAGCACTTCTAAATATTATTGTTTTTTTAAATAAAACAAGGTGTTTAAACTATTTTAAGTGCATTCGTACCCCTTACAGGCCCTTCACCGCACTCTATCGCTCCACGTCAGCGTCCCTTATATATTCTCACCTCCCCCTAGCGGTGGGGCGATAACACCCTCGTTGAAAAGCTATGTTTTAAATCATTTTTTTTAATATATTAAGCACTTCATTTCTTCAACAATATATGCAAATATTCTAAATATTTCTTCATGCATGTTTGCCTTTAAATTTTATTAGCTAGACATTCCAAACATGTCACAAGACCGTTACATTTTTTTTTCTTTACTGTTTATAAACAGTGACGGGTTTTATAGTATTCTCGTATTGCGAGTCGCATCGTTGAGCATGGTCTCTGATGGCGATTCTCAATATTTTTACTAAGCATCTCAATTGCTGAAAAATATATTCCTTTATAAAACTCTTAGGAATCGGTTCTTAGAAAAAATTGAGACCCTTCGTTTCATGATAGTCAAAAGCTTTTACACGAAATGATCTTTATTAAGAAGAGGACACACACAAGTTTAGTTTCACCACTACAGGCTTTACAAGTAGGCTTTTAACACTGTATATATATACACGTTCAAACACACACACACGCTTGCGTTTAGACACTAAAACAAACTAACGATCTGTACATAAGTGTAAAAAAAGATGAACAAGTTCTAGTTATTCATGCAGTGAATTACAGGACACAAGTGTAAAACAAAAAGACTCGTGGTAACGTTAACTGCATTTGAATAGGCTGTAAGTCGAAATTTTAAATAAGCTTTTTATTATGTTGTCAATGTTTACAGATTGTATACATATTATTCAATATACATTATTGATTATGTATAATATTTATATCATTTTATAGGGAGGTATTTAACAGATTTGTTAACGATTTCAAATGGTAAATAAAAATGTTTTTTTTTCTTTTTTTTTTTTATATTAACATAATCAAGAGAATATTGGATGATCTGGCGTCGCTAAACTTGTAGCTTTACAAGCGAATAAACAGTCGAAGTAACGTTGCAGCGACTCGAAAACTAGGATAGTACTTTCAGACGCGCACAGTCGTAAGTCTTACAGGGAGAAGTGTCCGACATTTTTCATTGTACTCCTGGAAAAATAATGTAACGCGCAGACTTAAAACTATTATCCCTCCCTCGTACAGGATTGGCACACCTCCCATAGTATCTCTTATCAATGCAAAAACAAGCTCTTGAACTAGCGATGGGCAGTATCTTCAAACATGGGCGAAGCACGCGCGAGGATATGCCGTACACAATAGCGACCTAATGAGTGGCCGCTCCCCCTAGATAACAAAATCCCAGGCGTCGCTCTGCCATCTGAGTAAACAATAGCATCGACGGCTCGTGGTCCTCCTCGATCTTAATTATCGCTAATGATAAAACGGGCTTTAGCTGAACACTAGACTCAAAGAGACATATCGCCAATCCTTCTCATTAAAGAGGGCTAGGGGCCGTTCGTCCCCGACTCGCGTACAGCATCCGGTCAATTTTTGACGTAAATGGTGTTTTTACCCAAGCGGCTAAATTACTGCATCCGGTCATAATTAATTACATCGCAAATACTAAACATTTTGTCACACCCTCCCACAAAGAAAGTCGATTATGCGACTAGACTAATGGCAGGAACTACAAGAAATAAATTACAAGCATTATACGTTTGTTAAGCGAACACTTTAAACATTTGAATGATTTTTAGATTTGTAGAAGTAGATTTGTTGTGGAAAATGAGCTTCGTTGTTCTCTTGCAAAGACTGCTCCAAGAAGATCTGATCCGATGAGAAAGATGCAATCTCAACCCTATATAATTACGTTTTCATTATTGTGTGTGTGTGTGTTTAATCACTATGCTTTATTTATGTTCGATTGGTAACAATGGCAATACATTCGGCATTTCAAATACTTATATTACAATTACTAACAGTAGCAATTTACATTTATTAGGTAACGACGAAAATAATTGTATAGTTTGGGGGTTGCCAAAACGCGAAAAGCTGTGATAAAGGGTTGCGGCGTTAAGCGAGTTGGGAACTACTGGCCTAAATGAATAAGTAATTTTTACAAATTAAAATCCTAATTTCGAAATTTTACACAGAAAGTACATATTTAGATTGTCTCTCAAAATATCACGATTTGCAAAAACTAATCATTTTGTCGTAGAGGATCACATATAAAATATTATATGCTTTTTTTTCCAGTTTTCAATCCTCAAAGATTACCACAGTCAGTTTAGTGCCAGTACGAATAATATTGATATATGAACGATGGCTAGGATTGATCTTGCAAAGCCAAGTTACAACATTGTATTAGTTGCCAAAACAGGCAGTGGCAAAAGTGCTACAGGAAACACTATATTGGGACGTAATATATTTAAAACATATAATAAACTTACTTCAGGGACTGTTGATTGCGAATTGCAGAGTGCAATCGTGGGAGATGTCATACTCAATGTAATAGACACCCCAGGGTTAATGGATACAGGTAAAACTAAAGACGAAATTGAAGGAGAACTGCTAGAAGTTATGTGTCTATGCCCAGATGGGTTTCATGCTTTTATTTTCGTCCTCAAAATTAATACGAGATTTACAAAGGAAGAAGAAGAAACTCTAAACCAAATAAAATCATTTTTTGGACCAACTTTCATAAAATGTTGCATTATTGCTTTTACACATGGCGATGGATTTGATTTGGCCGACGACGCCATTCCATTTACTGAATGGTTGAAACAACAAACAGACAAGATGGGAACATTGATTAGAGATTGTGACAACAGGTGTCTTCTGTTTTATAATGCCACTAAATATCCACTTTATCAAGACAAACGCAAGGAAACTGTAAGCAAACTTGTAAAAATAATTCAGGACCAAACAATGTTGTACACTGATAAACATTTCAAGGAGGCAGTAGATATAAGACGAACATTTCTTATAAAACAAAACCTTCCACAACTTGAGGCCGAATTTCAACAGCAATTAAGTTTAACTATAGCTGATTTAGAAAAAGGAGAAAATCTCGAGAATGTTGCAAATCGAATCGAAGTTTTGCAGACAACTATTGCAGAAAAAAAACTTAAAATCCCAGTCCAAACACTTATCGATGCATTGCTTCTCGTAAAACCAGAAAATAAAAAAGAACTTGTTAAAATAATGACAGAATATTTTACGCTACTAAAAAATCCACCACACATATTAAGTACAGCAATACCAATGCTAGCAATGGTAGCCGCAACTGTCGGTGGTGTGATTGCAACTTTAGTTACCGCTGTTATTCCACCAGTAGCTGCCGCTGTTGCAGTAGGAACTGCTTCGTTTGTAGGAGCCAATGCAGCTTTGACTAGTGTCAACATAAATGAGCGAAAAAACTATAAAAGAGAGCTTCGAAAATGTGAAGATAAAATTAAAGAGTTAATGGACAATACTGCAACGAAAAGCCTAAAAAGTTAAACTCCACAAAAAAGAAGCTGAAATTAAAGAACTAATGTTAACATTTTATACAACGACTGCTTCTTATCTTCCTCATCTTTGCAGTTTGTTTCTTAAAATAGTATATTTCTATATGTTAAAGACATAAGGCAATGTAAATCTACATTTGTTACGAGAGTACCACTATCAGACCTTTGAATAAATCTATAAGTTTCTAATTTTTAAAATGTATATAATATGTATTAATTTAGTTTTATACTTGCGCACATTCTAATCACTAATAAGTATAAATTAATAGGTAGCCTAGCGGCAGCGCGTTCGACTGGCGAGCCGAAGGTCTCGGGTTCGAATCCTGGTGCTAGGATTTTTTCCCCGGGTCTGGAGGGTGTCCCTGAGTCTACCCAGCTCTGATGGGTACCTGACATTAGTTGGGGTAAAATAAAGGCGGCTGTGACATAGTGCTGTCCACACAATCCCGAGGCCACAGAGCTTCCACAGAAGCTGGTGAACGCTGCTTCATCGGACCAATGGATCAATTCGGTCCAACAGGTACTTTACTTATGCCTCACCATAGTTCAGCATAAGTCAAATTTCAATTCTATGACAGCTCTACTGCATTAGCACTTTGGCTTCATTGAGAGCACAAATCAAGTATAAAGTAATAACACTTTGCCTACACAATGATTTTAATGAGTTTATAGTTCATTGTTTCATCTTTTCTAGAAATGCCCTGTTCGTGCCTGAAGTCAGTTGACATCAAAGCTTTCTTCGTGTTTGGTCCCTACCCATCTAGCATAGACAAACACGCTCCATCACATAAAAAATATACAAATTTATATTTGAAAAAACAAACAAAACGCGCTACTTTAAAATCATCTTAGATTATCAAGTTTACATCCCCACTGTTTACTTATTTCTTAACAAGTTAGTACCATTTTTTCATTAAGTTGTTGTTCATGCTTTTATAATTTTGTTTTATTCAAATGGTGTTATATTTTGTGATGAAGGCCTACTGTTTTTTTGGTAGATTTATGTATCTTAGAGATGTTTTATTCCAATTAATTTGTGCACGTATTTGTAGACTATCTATTATGTTTTTGTTGCTTCGTTTTGTATGATCCCATGAGCTCACATTATTTAAGCTCACATTAATGAATGATTTCCTCTCGAATTCCTGTTTTCGTTTAACATTCATACTTCACACAGATTAATTCTCAACAGTTTATCTAAATGAAAGTATCATTAATAGTAACAGATGCAGCAGTCGCGTAGCATTATGAATTTTGAAAGTTAAAAATAGATATTCGACTGACGACCGAAAGTCAATATCAGTTTAGGCCGAAACCGTAAGCTAACGGAAAACTAATCTTTTGGCTTCGGCCGAAACCGAAACCACACCGAAAAAGGCGTTTTGCCTACTTTTGACGCCGAAACCGAAGCTGAAACCGAATTTCGTTCGGTCTCTCTCTCTCTCTCTCTTTATATATATATATATATATATATACATTTCAATATAAATATACCTTAAAGTAAAATTCATTTAGATCTATTCGTTGTCTAATTTATATTTACATCTTAAAATGGCATTAAATTTTGTTGTAGAAACTATTTATTAAAATTCGAATGATAATTTCTCAATATCACAGTTTACATTTAACATTCATGCATTCAAAGGTAATTTAACATTAAGACACGTTTATAATTATTCGAACCGATGTTGTTCATCATATGAAGTCACCATCTGTTTCTGAAGGCTAAACAACTAAACTAAATGTGAAATAAATTTTAAAATAAAAACGAATTCATAAATGTAAAATAAATAAACCAAATGAAATTATTTTTAAAACATTATTTATTAATAATCAATATTTTATAAAGAAACATGTGGGCATATTAAGCAAACATTGTAAATTGAAACACTTTATTTTCTTTATAAAAGAAAACAATATAGGTCCTACAGAAGTTAGCTATTAATATAGTAAGTGTCAGTGTCCCATTCAGTGGCGTATTTAGGCATGTTCCACATGTTCCGTTGGAACAGGGGCCCTCACACAACAGGGGCCCCCACACACCACAAAAATAATTTTTTTAGTGACATTTCCATTCTTTCGTTGAAAATGTAAAATAAAATTCATTTCTTCTCCTACATTTTAAAGCGCTCCAGTCCAGCCAAGCTAAGTGCAACATACAATTTATGATTTTACAGAATGTAACATGAATTAAGTTCACTTTTCTGAGGTATGTAAAAGGCACTGCTAGACCACAAGGGGCCCCAACATAAATTTGGGAACAGGGCCCCCACAATCCTAAATACGGCCCTGGTTCCATTTACATTATAAGAGAAGCAACTGAGATATATTTTACACTAATTGAGTATTTACTTAATTAGCTCTCTTTGAACATTATACTTTGTAATAATTTTCATTATTTTGTTTAAAACATATTTCGTTTCATGTTGGTAGATATTTTTAATGCAGGGAAATCAATTATATATGGAGAGTAAGAGAGCAGTGATTGGAGTAGACCTTAGGGAATTACATGTGTAGAATGATAATGTAAAGAGATTTCTGTGTTCAATATCAAAAATGGATTTTGTAAATTGTAAATGAAATATTATATATATATATATAAATATATATCATTGTTGTACATGATAAATAACGTGAAGCTGTAGGTATAGAACCTCATTTTTTGAATTACTTATGCCTCTGAACAAACTGGATGAATGAAAGTTTGAACGCTAACAAAAATGATAAAGATGGCCTCGTTTAAAAAAATGCCATAGAACACAAAAAGCAACAACAATTAATGCAATACAAACATAATTACAGTAAGGTTAAGGACATGTGCCCACTTGTTTGGAAGAAGAGGATTATGTCAACTGTTTTCCTTTGAAATCAAGAAAAATTAATTAAAAGTGACATTACACACATATTTGTTTATTGTCAATAAAGTGACAATACACAAATATGGACGACAAGTAAACTAATGAACAACAGCCGACAAAATGGTGCGACTTCGTGGATCTAACATCGAGGACAGAACTCTAGGCATCCCGGACATGCGCAATAGTTATCGCAATTGTCTATTAGTCCTGATCCCATCCTAACAATTAAATTTTGAAATACTCCTCCAAACAACTAAATATCGAAATGAGCAAACATGAAAATTTAGAAATGCAGCAAAAGAAATCTAAAAAATTAATACTTTTATAATGTGCAAATAACTAGATATGGACAAAAAATATAGTTTTCATTTGCATCATTCATCTCATGAGACTATGGTCCATCACCGTAGTTTAGGTTTGATTTTGTAGTATTATTATAAATGCCACAATGTTTACATAGTCGTTCATTTGCTGGACAAAATCACTGTTGTGGTGGGTTCTTTCCCACAATATCCACACTTAGCTAAGTCACTAATGGATTTGTTTTTGTGATAATTTCTTTTGCCTTTATGTCTTCCTGTTCAAATGGACAGCTTTGAGGGTATTAATTTTTACTTCCTCTTAAAGCCTGCTACATGCACTTTAATTTGCTTGGCTGGGTCTAGGGTGTTAATAGCTGCTGCGACCATTTTGTGTAATAGCATCCACGGTTTGCCTTTGCTCACTTAGTTGATTCCTGACTTGCCTGTGTTATATCTTCTTTTAATGTAAGTTCGCTGCATAGTTGTAATTTCTCTGAAAGCTCTTTACCTCAAAGGCCCACAAAAATATATCTCTTATTGTCTTATTTCTGATTGGTTAAATCATCATACAGGTGAGATGGGAACATTGACTGGAGATTGTGACAATAGAAATATGTGTCTTCTTTTTTATAATACCACTAAATATCCTTATTATCAAAACAAACGCAAGGGAACTGTAAGCAAACTTGTACAACTAATTCAGGAGCAAAAAATGACGTACACTGATGGACATTTTAATAAGCAGTAGATATTAGACGAACATTTCTTATAAAAGAAGAAATTCCACAACTTAATGCCGAATTTCAACAGCAATTAAAATAATCATATCTAATTTAGAAAAAAAGAGAAAATCTCGAGATTGCTGCAAAGCGAATCAAAACATTGCAGACTATTGGACAAAACAAACTTAAAATCCCAATCAAAACACTTTTCCATGCATTACTTTACGTAAAACCAGAAAAAAAGAACTTGTTAACAAAATGAACGAATATTTTACGCTACTGAAAAAGCCACCACACAGATTTACTATAGCAATACCAATGCTAGTAATGGTAGCCGCAACTGTTGGTGGTGTGATCGCAACTTTAGTTACTGCTTTTATTCCACCACTAGCTGCCGCTGTTGCAGTAGGAACCGTATCAGTCGTAAGAGCCAATGCAGCTGTGTTAGAGAGAAGCGAGCAAACTATACAGAAAACCTTCGATTATGTGAAGAGATACTCAAGAAATTAGTGTTCAAAACTTCAGGCGAGAATCCTAACATCTGAAATAAAAGAAATAATGTTAACATTTTATTAAAAAACTGCTTCTTTATATTCTTTTTCTGTGCTGTTTTTTTCTCAAAATATAATTTTATGATGTATAGACAAAAGGTAATATAGATCTACCTTTGTTACAAAATTACCACTTTCTGACGTTTAATAAATCTAAACATTGCTAATTTTGAAAATGTATATATTCTGTATTTTATTTTGTATGCTTGCATACATTATATTTTTTTTGAAATTAATATTGGCTCCATCAACTTGGTTTATTTTTTAACTAGATCTTAAAAACTATGTGAAAAATAGTTATTGGCAAGTTGTTGTTTTTTGTATATTCCATGTCATTAAGAAACATGTTGCTGTATTTGTATACCTCCGCCTAGGCTACTAAAATTTATTTTTTCTATCTAATATACTTGACCACAAAATTGCTAATATACAGCCTGTTTCAAAACAGTGCTTCTCGGCCAGCTCTGCATAAGTCATTTCGCGATTATATGACAGCTCTACTGCATAGGCTCTAATAGCTCCCTCTGAGAGCTCGAATCAAGTACAAAGTAATAACTGTTTGCCCTCAGTGGCTACACATTGATGAGATGCCTTTATATCTTACCAAAGTAACCTAACCTCATGTTCCATAAATATGCCTATGTTCCATGGACTCATCTTTTCTAGAAATGCCCTGTTTCTCGCTGAAGAATGTAGGCATAAGATCTTTCTTCATACTTGGCCCCAAGGTGTGGAATTCGCTACCCATCAAGCTGAGACAAACATATTTCATCACGTAAAAATAAGCAAAAAGGCTTTCGGCTTTAAAAAAAATACATTGAATTAGATCTAGCAATTTTTTAATCTCCACTGTTTACTTTGTGTGTGTGTGTGTTGTAGTTTCGAATGTTTTCCTCATAGATTCGTTTTATTTAAATGTTGTTATATTTTGTGATGTAATCTAATACTATTTTAGTAAACTTATAAATAGCCTTTTGAATTTTTTAGTCCGATTCTTTTCTGCAAATAAAACGTTTAGTAAGTTCAAAATTTAATAGGTATTAAATATATGTATCATTATGTTATATCTTTTGTAGACGTGCACACAACAAACTAGCATAGTTTTTGAATTGATAATGCAATTGTTTTATAGTTTATATATATATATATATATATGTCAATATCGCAAGTGATGATACCACCAGGTGTTGCAAAATCATATATTAGCATCATAAAATAAATTAGTTTAATTTATTATCTTTTTTTCAAATAATATATTCCAACCTTATCATGTACTACATTAAAAAAACACGTTTATGTAAATATTTACTCCATGAAAAATGTTTGTTATAATTGATTAAATAATTATACTGTTGTTTTTGCTAATGTTGTTTTTAACCCTAACACTAATTATAATTTGATTTTCTATAGGCCTTCTCCACGAACATAGAATATTAATGCTTTATAAATAATTGGTTCTAAACAGACTATAATGCAACTATATACTGACTATGTCTAATATTTAGTAGGTTAAAACAAGAAACAATAATTTTTGTTTGTTTAACATTATATCGAGAGCTTGATTTAAAGATGCTTATATCATTGCAATCATTTATACTACTTTAACACACACACACAAAGTTTGGTTTAATCAACTTTGAACTAGTTTAAAGTTAAACGAAAGTTTCTAGTCTTCATTTGCTCTTAAGATGTTCTATTTTATCTAACGTCGGAAAGGTAGTTTCAATAGTTTGTCACGATTTCCTTTTTATTTCTAGTTGAGGCTCTATGCTTTTTTATTTATTGTGTGTTATGTAATTACTAAGAATTGTTCATTCCTTCGTCTTTGCGAGGCAGTCCGACCTTTTCACAAGGGAATGTTTTGTTTGTTAGTTTTTCTGTTGCTGTTGAAGGTGTAAAGTCTCGGTCCCCAACATAATATATGAAATATCACGATGATTGCCAATAATACTAATAAAGTATCTCCTCTTAATTGCAAATGATACAGATTTATATTTATAAACTTTTTTTTACCCATTATTCACCTTCAATAAAAAAGAAAAATGCTGAATTCTTTTTTAATTTGTAAAATATTTAGTTTAAAGAGGAGTAATTTTTGTTTCATAATATTATAATGTTTCAATATGATTTTCATATCGGTATCTGTCTATAGAGTTTTATGGAAACAATTATTGTTATTTTTTTATATTTAATTATTGACATTAATACAATAATTGCATTGTTATAATTATTGCTCTGTAATTAGGAATTTATTTTAAATATAATTATATGATTTTTGTGTAATTAAATATACCTTACATTTGTTTAAAAGCTTCTTAATGTGCACAAATAATACTTTAAGATTTTATTATAAAACGGAGCTGTAACAAACGCCTTTTTAAATAGGCATTATGATGTCTTTTTATTAGATCTGCAGTTACATGCCTTTAGGTTTGGGTTTCCTAGGTAACAAGAAAACAGCGCAGACAAGTTACTGTAACAATGTGTCCGATACTTTTTATATCTCCACTCATTTGCTGATTTATAGGCTGTATTTTATTCACCTTTAATGGACCCCACCATTTTATGAGTAGAGAATCCGTCAGTGTCAAATATCAGATCTTCCTCAGTGTAGACGCCGAAGAGTCAAACTAGCGCATTCTAAACAATTTTGGGACGTAATGACTGTGATTGGGAGTGCAGATTTGGTAAAGCATAATTTGTACTGTTCTAACGAAAATAGTCTTGTATCAACCCGATTTGTAAAACAAAACATGTTAAGCTTAAATAAAATGATTGTTATTTCTCATATAAGTCAATGTATAATTTAATTTATTAAAATGTGTCCAACATAGAAACTTGTCTTGATAAATATTTGATCAAACTGTTAAAAAAAAATTAAATACTTTAAATAATTCAATGTTTAATGTCATTTTGTAAGCCTTCGAGTTTTAAAGGTAAAATGTCCGGCGCCTCAAAAGTTGCGGATTTGTGCGCGTCAGGAAGCGTTATATAGTTAAGTTGAATATGGCAAAGACGGCTTAGATAGCTGTGTTCGCTCTAAAAGGATAAAACCCACCCGGCCAGCGTATATCCAGACTGCAATGCAGGAATGCGATGCAGGCCCAAAGGAGTACAGTGGTCAATGAAACTATAGGCTACTCCGAAAAGTACGACAGAGAGAGCCGGTGAACTTCACATGCAATCTTTATATAAGCGAGTAGCATGGGCTCTAGATTTTGACAAAGGTCGGAGCTAAGATAATTATCTCAACCCTTGTCCTTAATAATAACAAGGCTTTAAGTACAAGTGATACTAATGTAAACACTTGTTATCTAAAGGACAGCAACATACTCGCTTTAGTCGTCTCGTGTTTATTGAGGTTAATTAGTTTCAGTCTCTACCGCGATACGTGAATTACTCCACAATATGATTCTTAAAAAAAAGTGAATATTTTTGTAGTTATAATTTGATCATTATTAGAACCTCTAGACAAAACAACACCCATTAAGTCTAAATTGTTCCAAGTTGTATACAACATAATTCTAATAGAGTCATATAAAAAATATAATTATATTTATATGATGCATAATCCTACAGATCATACAGATAAGCTTAACTGAACTTATGAACCTTTGGAAAGCGGGCCTTTGAGGCGGTGGCGCCCGTATTATGGAACAATTTGCCTATTTCACTAAGGCAAACTAAAGCAAAGTCTTTTAAAAAGAACCTAAAGTCCTATATGTTTAAGTAATCATTGTCTAATTTGTGCTCTTGTATCTATGTCATGACAGCGCACTGAGCATGCTATTATAGCATGGATAGTTGCGCTATAATAATTGCTCATTATTATTATTATTATTATTATTATATTATTTCACTAAACGAAAACATGACAGAAGAATAAGGTAAATTATTTCATCTATAAATAGCATTATTTACAAACATAGATGACCAGATGCTGATGTAAAGACAAAACTCGGCTAAGCAAGACCCGCCTTTCTACAGTTTAAAAAGATATGGGCCTCTAGAAAGTGTTCCGTATTACATTTTTATCTGCTATACAAACCAGAAACCTGCAGGACATATCAAACACACAAAGCATTCAACAACACCTGGCCTCAGGCGGATTCTCCGCCAGATTTGCTGAAAACAAAATTAGCAATGTAAATCTCTCGGTACGGGTATAGAAGAAGCGAGTGTAGCACGGTGATCGGAAAATGTTTTTCACGTGACATATCGGCGTCTACGCAAGAGATTGGACATTCGTGTCCCAGCGGAGAATTTCTGTGATATGATTTCCCAGGTACTTGACATGTGATACCGTCTAAAAATTGTTACCGTGCAATATATAGCTATTTGAGGTCTTCGTGTAGATAGATTGCATCATAATTCGGGCTCTCGATGTGAATATTCAGGCTGATATAATCTGCAAAGAGTCATACCTTTGCGTGGACCCGTCTCACGAGTCGTTGATGAAGATCAAGAGCAGTGTGTGCCAACGTAATGAGCCCTGAGGAACTCCAGACTTGACAGGCCCAATTCCGGAACTATTACCCTCTACGAAGACCTGTTGAAGCGCAAGTTTTCAACCCAGTAATCCAGCTTTAAAAGTAGACGCTGGTGATGGACCTTGTCATAGTTGGAATAGTCCAGTAGGATGGTGTCGGTTTAGCTAGTGCTGTCGATTACCGCTGCCAGATCGTCAACTGTGAAGATGAGCTGAGACTAGCAAGATATCTTTTTTTATGAACCCGTGTTGGGCATCAGTAATGATGTTGTTGCTCTTTAGGTGGTTAGATATCCCCGATCTGACGATTATAATCAAACAGATGATGTAATACTAGTTTTTCAAGAATAATTTGACACATCTATTATAATATTCAACAATAGAAACGAAATGTACTTTGCAGATTTGTTCCCTTACATCTAGGACTTTTGTCAAGGTAGAGACAACAAACTGTTTTAGGCCCTATATATGTATCTAAATCAGCAAAAATAACTATAAACTTAGGAGTTTAGCACCGAACTGTTCTAAGTCCCATATTATTTGTAATGATTTCCTTTTTAGTATTTTAAAATAAGAATTAAAGTAACATAGGTTAAGCCCTGCAAAAATGACCTAGATGAACTGATGGATTGTGAACCTACTTTAAAGTATGTCTTTGCACCAAAAAAAAGAGTTAAGAATATTATTTAAAAAAAAGAAAGTAATAAACATAAAATTGTTCATTTTGTAAAAAAAAATGCAGACCATTATTGAAAAATCAATAAGTATCATAACAAAGTATCATGTTATATTCAAAATAAACATAGGCCTATAAGTATAATGAAGTGGTGAAAAAGTCAAACAATATCTAAAAATGACAAGTGTAGTACCAATGTGTCGAACACTAAAGCTAGAAACAATCGTGGAAATACGCGTGAAGTTAAAAAACATACATACTTTTTACAAAACTAATTTGGATATTATGGCTGAAACTGAACATATGTATTACTTAAAATACAAGAAAAAAACCATTTCAAACTATCTTTCGTCTGCAAAAGGATCGGAGACTAGAGTGAGTTATCTTATCTTATCTTATACATTACAGACGCTCCTTCTATAAAGAAGATTATTGCGTCCTACGCTCATCCGTGGTCCGAGTCTAGTCTTGCATTTTTATTGATGTCTTAAATGATGTTAAGTTACTGGTTTTCCTGGTTTGTTCAGGCAACCCATTCCATGCCCGAATGCCACTCGGGAAGAAAGAGTACTTATATGCATCTGTTCTCGCATAAGGGACAAGGAAAGTGTTTTTATCTTTATGTTTATCTGAGATTTGCAACAGATTGTTATTGTGTTGTATTTCTAAATTAGAGTTTAATACCTTATGTATTATTACTACTTTACTCTTTGCCCTTCTGTCTTCTAGTATTTCTAGGTTTAATGATTTGACTAATGGTGTTACTCTTGTTAATTGGGAATATTCGCTAGTTATGAACCTTGCAGCTCTTTTTTGAATTTGTTCTAATTTTTTAATGTTTTCTTTAGTTGATGGGTCCCATACAGATGCTGCATATTCTAGTATAGGCCTAACTAATGTGAGATAGCATTTTAGTTTTATGTTCTTATTACATTTGTTAAAGTTCCTTTTTATGAATCCTAAAGTTTTGTTTGATTTTTTGATTACTTCATCAATATGAGGGTTCCAAGATAACTTATCATTTATTATTACTCCTAGATACTTAGCATTGTTAGTTTGAGTTAGTTCTTTACCATGAATGAAGTAGTTTGCTATTATTTGTTTCTTTTTCTTGGATACCCTTATTAGTTGGCATTTTTCTGGGTGAAAAGACATACTCCAGTTTGATTCCCATTTTTGTAGTTCATCTAGGTCTTTTTGTAGGAGTTCACTATCTTTTCCTGTGTTAATTATTCTATAAATTATGCAATCATCGGCAAATAATCTTACTTTTGTTCCTGTGTTGATGCAGTTTGGCAGATCATTAATATAAATTAGAAATAGTAGGGGTCCTAGAACAGTTCCTTGTGGAACTCCTGAGTTTACAGTTATTGGTGATGACTTAGAGCCATTTATTATCACTGTTTGTTCTCTGCCTATAAGAAAGTCCTGAATCCACTGATGTAAGGGACCAGAGATGCCAAAATATTTAAGTTTTTTTAGTAGACTAAAATGATGAACTTTATCAAATGCTTTTGAAAAATCTAGTAATATAGCATCAATTTGGTTGTTATTATCTAATCCCTTTGACAAGTCATCTATTAGGCCTATTAATTGAGTCTCACATGATCTATTTTTCCTAAAGCCATGTTGGTGTGGGCACAGTGCATTAAGTTTGTCTAGATGATTTACTATACTACTATATATAATATGTTCAAGTAATTTGCATGTTATGCTGGTTAGAGAAACAGGTCTATAATTACCGGGGTCAGATTTATCTCCTTTTTTGAAAAGGGGGGTTACATTAGCTAATTTCCAATCTCTGGGCACTTTGCCCTGGTTTAGAGAGGCCTGAAAAAGTATTTTAAAGATTGGAGATATTTCATTGGTTAGTTCTTTAAGCAGTCTTGCTGGTATTTCATCTGGACCAGAAGCTTTGTTTGCTTTTAAGTTGGTTAGGAGTTGTTTAATGCCTTTTTCATCTACATTTATATGTCCTATCTCTTCTAGTTTGTTTAAATTTATGAAGATTTCTTTGTCACCTGGATTTGAAAAAGATGATGCAAAGTGTGTGTTAAGGATATTAGCTTTGGTTTCATTATCATTATAAGTTTCATTGTTTTGGCCTTTTAGTGGAGCTATGCCTGTAGTGTCCATTTTTCTTGATTTAATGTAGGACCATAAGTTTTTATTATTATCTTTAGAAATAACATTACTTACATATTCATTTTGCAGCTGTCTGCTTAGTTTCTGAGTTAAATGTTTAATTTTTAGGTATTTTTTATGTAGTCTAATTGAATTAGTTGCCTTATACTTTTTGAATAGATTTTCTTTTTGTTTACACAGTTTCTTTAGTTTAGTGTTAAACCAACATTTGTTAATTTTATTTGATGTTTGTTTTGTTGGCACAGAATCAGCCATTATTGCTTTTAAGTTGGTTTTTATGAATTGCCAAATATCTTCAACTGGACTATTTATATTGTAGTTAGTAAGAAAATTGGTTTGGAATTTTATTGCTGCTTGATGTAGTTCTGTTGTGTTACATTTATTCCAGAGGTAAATTATTCTTTTAGGTTTCTTGTTTATTTGGGTTTTTATTTTGTTATTTACTCAGACAATATCATGATCTGAAAGTCCAGGAATTATTTCATAATCTACTACTAGTCCTGGTCTGTTAGTTAAGAATAAATCTAGTATATTATGGTTTCTTGTTGGTTTTTTATTAATTTGATTTAAGTTTAGATTTTGGATGGTATTGATAAACATTTCATTTATTTCTTTTATGTTTTGGTGTTTTTCTATTGAGTTAATTTAACATACCAAGTTAACAATAAAAATAAAAATAAAAGAGATTAGACAAACCAAGGATAAGCGTGGGACGCAATAATATTCTGCATAAAAATACCGCCTGTAACAAAATAGAAAATAAATGGTAAAATAAAGTGTAAAATAAACCAAATCAATGGTGACAATTTAAATATTTAGAAAATTTAATTGATTTGATCAAACATATTCTTAATGATTTCTGAAATTTGTTTATCTATACATAAAAAACTAACTCATAAAAACAAAGTTTGTATTTACTCCCTTTCTTTGTAAACTAACGTTCAACATTTGTACGACTTTAACAAATACATTGCCCGCAAATTTTATAATACGAATGATAACCTGAATTAATAAGTGATATCAAACCTTATGAATTTCCACACTCTCATTTTGAATCGGTTATGTCGGCAGTTACATATCTAATTAAAACGATTCCACATTCTGATTTCCGTGAACATATGTACAACTTTAACAAAAACAAGATACGAAAGTAAACATGAATTAATTTTTCCCCTTCAATCATAAAGATAGAACGCAAATCTTAGCGCATTTTTTTATTTTTTTATTTACTCCCTTTATTTTAATTTGCATATTTTGTCTGTCTGTCTGCAATGGTGCGAAAATTGGCTTCGATTTTTCGACCACTTCCCGTGGTTCGATCGAGCTGAAATTTAGACAGCAGACTTGCCCCGACTAACAATACATCCTATCAAATTTTCAGTTAAAAAGTTAAAACAACTTAATAATACTACACTTATGACAATATTCATTTCTTAAAAGGAAAGTATAAGAAAAATTAAAAATGCCTGTGCAACTTTTTATAGTTTTTCGGCGCAAAGCAAGAAAAAAAATTATGCGCTAAGATTATTTTTAGAACAATTCATACGGAGTAAGGAGATATTTTTGAGATTTGCGACACAGATATTTTTTTTGTACGTTTCATTTGCAGTAGTCAATCAATTATTTAATTACATGATGGTAAACTTAGTTTGCAAATAAAGGGAGTATAATAAAAACTTCGTTTTTATGGTTTTCTTGTTTCTAGTTTTGGCCTGCAAAAACCATAAAAATTTGGACCGGCATTTTCAACGTGAAACCAAGCCATACACCATTTATCTATGAAGTATTTGTTAAATTAAAAAAAAAAACACATAATTATAGTATAATTAAGTATTTTTAACTGAAAATTTAATAGAATGTAATGTTAGTCGCCACAAGTCTGTTTCCCAAGTTTCAGTTCTATTGGATGACGAAACGTGGTCAAAAAAATGATGCAAAGTTTTACAAGCAAGCAAGCATACAGACAATACGAGTTAATATAAAGGTAGTAATAAAACTAACCCATAAAAACAAAGTTTTTATTATACTACCTTTTTTGTAAACTAAGTTTATATTTAATTTATATTTTGATAGATTAAAATAAATATAAGTGATATCATACCTGATGAATTTCCACACCAAAATTTTGCGCATCCTTTTCTAGCTTTGTCCCGCAAAAAAACAACATAAAAAGATAATTCGCTTTGTTTCGTCTACATTGTGTCGTTTTCATTCTATTTATTTCGTAAAAACGAACATATCCGAAAAGTTTATTTACTTCCGTCTCTTCAGGTAGAGGCAGATTTGTTTGACGTGAAATATTTTCTTCGATTCACAAATCGGTCGAAGGTATTAGTGACAATTACAAAGGCTATGATGCTGAAAATTTGATTGAATGTATTGTTAGTTGGGACAAGTCTGCTGCCCAAGTTTCAGCACCATTGGATGACGGGAAGTGATGAAAAAAATCGATGCAAAGTTTTCCAAGCAAGCAACCAACCAACGAAGCAGACACACAGTGCGAGTAAAAAGAAAGGGAGCAAAAATAAGAGTTCTTTAGTTTTTTTTTTTGTTTGGTTTTGTATCTCCCTTGATAAATATATTTACGCTCCGTAGGCCTACAGACAGACCTATGTATATGACAGAACTATGTGTATATACAGAACTATGTCTATTAACAGAATTATCTGTAGAACTCAATATAAACTTTAAGTAAATGCATCAAACAGATAGGCGAACATAAAATTTCATAAAATGTACAAGTATCAATATAGCGACATCTCTCTACAAACGATCAAAATGAACTATCTAAGGAGGTAGGGACTTTACAATGAAAACTATATCTAAGATTCTAAAAGGTCCTAAAAGGGTCCTAATACGCATTTCAATTCCACTGCGCTATAGGATACTGCGATCCAGAATCTAACCTTCAATTATGACGCGGTTGAACGACTTATTTATTTAAATCTGCACTAAGGAATGTAAGGTCAACCCTTGGCCTCTTCTAGTATCTAATATGCACTTGTTAAGAGGGCAATGCCCTGGACAGTCCTTCGTCTTTTAACCGACATTCGTAACAATGTGTATTGACAGAAATATGTTTATAGACAGAACTATGTTTATAGACATAACTATGTGTATAGACAGAACTATGTGCATTAACATAATTATCTGTATTGACACAACTATGTCTATGAACATATTTATGTATTAGTCAGAGCAATGTGTATGAAATGAACTACGTGTATAGACTTAACTATGTTTCTTTACATTGCTATGTGAATAGACATAACTATGTGTATGACAAATCTAGGTTTATAGACAGAACTATGTGTATGGACATAACTATGTTTATAAACAGAACTTCGTATTGACAGAGCTATGTTTATAGACAGAACTATGTGTATAGACCGAACTATGTTTATAGACAGAACTATGTTTACATATGTAACTATGTGTATAACCAGAACTATGTTTATAGACAGAACTACGTATAAAGACAGAAATATGTGTATTGACAGAACTATGTTTATAGACAGAACTATGTGTATAGACACAACTATGTTTAGAGTATATAGTAAGAACTATGTGTATAGACACCCGCTGAGTGAGAGAGAAACAGCTATACGTTTGAAATGAAACACAAATGTATCATTCAGTAGTCAAAAGCTGTTTTATTTGTCTCTCAGACGGTTCAGATGTTGTATGCGAAACAATAGCGTAAGTGATGAAACGGACATTAAATGATATTTTCGTGAAATGTTAGTTCTTTCACTGATATACTAAACATATGGAAAATAAAATACAAAGAGTGTTTAAAACTTGAGAAGCCAGAAGATGAAATACGTTGATTATTTAGTCAAAAAGCCTGCTAAAATTTTATCAGTTAGGATTATTATTATTATACATCAACTACTAGTTAACTACAACTATTAGGATATATTTATAAAGTTCATTAACGAGAACTAAATTTATAAACATAAGTAAATGATAACGTAAGAGAGAAATCCTGTTGCACAGTTTAGATAAATTGTCATTAAAAGTCATACCGAGTTTGTTTTCTACATTTTTCTCTGTTACTTACTTCGCTGACAAAAAGTGTTTCAATGTTGTCCAAGTCAACTCTAATGTGAACAAATTTCTGTTGTCAATTTAAGCAGCTCTGAAATTCAATTAGTTGCTTTTTTAAAGTTTTTTTCAAATCAATCCATGAAATCATTTGTAGGTTTAGTTCCTCCAGTCTTATACTGTCTAAAAACTCATGAAATGTGTCTTTTTTTCCAATTTTCAGAACATTGCAAATCTCTTAGAGAACAGTTGACTCGATGATATTAAAATAAAAAGCTTTTGAAAGCTTAGGTGGCTCGTTATGTCATCGTCTTCGCGATCATGTATGTGCTCCTTCAGTATAAGAAGTATTAAAAGGGAAAGTCTATATATCATGGACAATTTTTGAAGATAGCTTCACGGTCCAGAAAACATTGTGGCACGCGTTCCCAGGGTCGCCGACTGCTGTCATAGTCTAATCAATTAATATTACTAATGAATTAAAAGCTTTATACTTGAAGGGAATGGTGTTACTGAGATTAGTAAAAAAGAAAACAAAAGAAACAAGGGAAAGAACAAATGAATAAAATATTTTCTAATTTATCATTTACACTCATTGTCTTTTTTGTCTTCCTATTACAAGATCATCAAATTCAAAATGCAGAAAATAGTTTTATTTGTACTGTTGGTTACCATCATTGGTTGTGTTTCTGCTAAGGTAGAAAAACGAAACCTGGAAACGGTAAATAGTTGTAAAGTACTTTAGTGCTTTATAAATTTTGTCAAGTTTGATATACAAATCAGATATAACTATTATAAATAACAAAACAACAACATTGAGCCATAGATAGCAGCCCTAATATATTAAAAATAAAAACTTTTTTTTATTAGAGCTCACCAGATGGCGTTGTATAATAATTTGTTACGACCACAATCTGTTGTGGTCAGAGCCGTGTAAATGCTGTTGATAATGCTCGTTAGTCCTAGGGTAGACTTTGGTTGTTATTATTTATATTTCAGTATTACACGAACTCCTTAATAGTCCTGGGAACAAACTCAGGATTTGCGTTCTAACAGTTCCTTTCCTTGACGTTGTAGTTGTAAAAAAACATATTATAGTATTGTAAACAATGAAATAGATTAGTAACTTGACGAGGAAGCTTCAGTGTAAATTTTGTTGATAATTTCATTCAGATGATATGTGCAAATATATACAATATGTAGATTATATACAGTTAGAATAAAATAGTGCAAACACAAGCGTCCATAACAGACTCAAAGGAAACTATATCGAAACTGACTGCCTTGAAGACAAACCAATCATTAAATACTCGCAGAGAACAGCGGGGAACAGACCTATTACTACGAGGGGTGAAAATAATGGTATCATTTACCAAACCTCATAATAAAAACAATGGTTTAAAATGAACTACCCTGTACATAAAATAATAAACTATTCCTAGCCATTCCGAGAATTTGAGGTCGGCACTAGAGTTGATTCTTAGAATAGTCTAGGCTTAGTACCGCCCACAAAACTCGCGTTGGAGGGAGAGAGGAAATAAGTAATGTGTGTTCCAGTATTTGGAACTACCAATATGTGACATTATAAACTGGAGCGCAATTTAAAAACAAATTGAGAGTGATGTCCCTTTTAATACGTTTTTGTTTTTTCTGGTGTTAGGCCTGTTGGTACTCTATAGCAGGCATTTCAATCGTGCGGGTCGCATGCGGCTCTTTGCAAGCTCGTGTGCGACCCGCACAAAGTATACTGCAATCGTCTCATTTAACGTCGAAAATTGCAGTTTTAATACTTTGGTATTAATATAAAAGCATTGTCACGGCAAAAGGGTACTACTTAAAAAGACATTATGAAACCAATCTTCGATCCTGCGATTAATATGAGGTCTTAATGCGTGTTTCAAGACTCAATGAATTGAAGGCTAACTTGATACAACAACAGACGTGTTTTACAAAAATAGATCAAGCCAATGTCGCTTCCGTTACTGCAAGCTATGAACTCAACCGAATGGTCGCCATTAGTGGGAAATCCTACAAAGAAGGAGATTCCGTAAAGCATTGCCTCTTGAAAGCGGCTGACATTGTGTGCCCACAGAAGGCACAGTTACTGAAGAATATTTCGTTAACCAGGAACATTGTTGCTGGACGGATTGATGAAATGGCAGTTGCAGGCTGCATCATCCAAATTTGAACATTTTTTTATTGCTATTGATGAGACCTTTGACATCACTGGAATAACACAGCTTGCAGTTCTTATTAGGGCCTGTGACAGTGAATTTATTATTTAATTTTTATGAAGACCTGATCGAACTAAGGCTTAATCCCAATGCATGACATTACAAGGGGCGAAGATATCTTTGAGCAGATTTTGCATGACTATGATTTTGATTTGAGTAAACGTGTGTGTTTATCTACTGACGGTGCTACGAATATGGTTGGCAGACATAATGGTGTTGCTGCCAAGATGCAAAGAAAAGTTGAGAACTCGTATCCAGATTCATCATTTGCAAATTTTTACTGAATTATTTATCAGCAAAATTTGTGTTCAAAGACTTAAAATTGAGTCACGTGCTTAGTGTGGTCACAAAAACAGTGAATTTTATCAAATGCAATGCTCTCAATCATCGTCAATTCAGTCAGCTGTTAGAAGAAATGGATAGTCAGTTCACCGATGTTCCATGAGAGTCTCATAGAGTTATTGTCAAAAGAGTTCCAGGAAAGTTTAGTAATTTCTCATCTTTTGAATACCATTTTGCATTATTCTCGGCACCATTTAACTTTGATGTTGTCAAAGCAGAGTAAAACTTGCAGACGGAGCTATTAGAAATGCAATCTGATTCTACACTCAAAGCAAAGTATCTAGAAGTCGGGATATCTGGCTTCTATTCAACCTTCCTGAAAAGTTTACAAACTTCAGAAAGTTAATCAACTAGGATTATGGCCATGTTCGGTTCTACCTATGTGTGCGAACAGTTATTTTCATTCATGAAATTAACAAAAACGTCTCAAAGGTCAAGGCTGACCGATGTACACTTGTCATCCCTGATTAAGGTCGGAACTGCAAATACATTTCAGCAAGATATACGAAAAATTGTCATGAAAAGGAAGCATCAAACCTCAGCACAAAACACTGATTAAAGTGTAAAAATGATTCAATGTTCTTAAATAAATGTTGAATTTCAATTGTTATATTTGGCGTTGTGAGGCGTTAGGTTAATCAATCCGTTGTAGTACACTTGCAAGTTAATTAAATATGATTCAATAAGATTACAGTGTTTCTCAGATTTGTTGGTGTGGCCCGCCGGTATACACAAAGTATCTAATGCGGCCCATGGTGCTATTTTTAGTTTCACACGCCTGCCTATAGGATTCTAGGCCGTTTGACCGATCGGCACAAAAATTAAATGTATACATTTTTTACACGCTCAAAATTTCTATTTTCTATTTTTTATTTCGAGTAAATTATAGTCTTATAGTTTGATAAGAACTCTATTTAGCACCAGCACATCAAGGGTGACCTAATCAAAATTACATACATTTTTATTGTCATTGTCGTTTTTAGTTTAAGTAAAATTTAATTTAGACCTACCAGTAATTATACTTTTACGAATAAACTTATCGTAGGAATATAAAACATACAATAAGATAAAATAAAGATGATGTCACGTGGCGGGGGTGATTAGACCACTTAATCACCACGTAAACTTTATAAGTTGCGATTAGATTTGCACCTGATCCCGATGTGTGTCGTGCCTTCTGTATGATTAAGTAAAAGTGACTGAATTATGTCACATCGTGCTACAGGCAGGCTCGTATGTGTAATCTTTCCTTCTTATAAGAGTGGTATGCATAAATAGATAAGAGATGAATTATTCTCTTTCTATTCTTGTTGGCTGCGTTTTGTCTTAAGAGATGAGCCGGAGTACTGTGCTAGAGATTAACGTATTGATGATCAAATTTATATTTATGTGTGTAGAATTCCATGACTCGTCTGAGGTAATTATGCAGAGGTTTGGCTATACTAAACACATATAGACTTCACAACATCGATTATAGTCACTAGAGAACACGAGCGAAGACATTATATTCTGAAGTTTATTCACATTAAGACTGAGTATATCGTTGCATCTATATCATACATAATATCCTAGGTACATTGTCCACAATATAAACAGCAAAGATTAAGATTTAGATACAGACTTAGGGTCGGAGCCTTCACAAAGGCCTCGGAGGGGCCCAGACGGGACCCACTCCGCTTCACGACCACCTAGCTAGACTGTTCGTAAAACTCTCTAACTAAAAGTTAAATCTATAACTAAAACTAAAAGCATTAATAGTAATAGTCACGTGATATAAAATGGGAGGATAGGGGGAAATGTACACATTTAGTCTGATTGACAGGAGTAGGGAAAGCATGGGGAGAGGGGTGGGGGATGGTGGGTGCGAGTGGCGGTGAGAAGGGAGGGGCGAAGAGGCGGTCAGCCATCCAAGGTAATTCTTATCTACCGGCGGCGCCTTTGTTTAAGCAACAAAGGGGGTTTTGACCAGGGAACGAGCCCTTAGAGGTCTATTTTCATATACATGTTATAAGTGAGGAGGGACAAGGGGGGGCGAAGGTCAGAGACGTTGGGCTCAGGAATGACCTTGACCTGTTTCTCGATCGTCCGTGGTACGGGGGGGGGGGGGGGCGAGACGCAACCATGTTACACAATTTAGAATTAGGAATGGTGGGCATGATGTAGACTTAGTAACAATGACAATATACATGAATGGAAACTAAAGTCAATATAAGTAATATACTTATGGGCATGCAGAACATATACATATATGTAAATAAAATTCAATGCTTTAATGTTAAATATAGGAGATAGAAAGGAAAGACACATTCTTACTCCAATCAGACATGCAAGATTGTGGCACTTAATGTCAGTGGTTTGTACGTACAGATGATATATGATTATAGTATCTTATAAGAGCGGATTACATCTAAGACCTTCCTTAGTTGCGTGTGACGATAATCTTCTCCCAAAACGCAACAGATGATAAAACTAAAATAAAATTTAAACAAGTTGTAGTCATTCCATTCCCTGTCATTTTGACGGGGATATAAACTACTCTGTAACATAAAAGATTAGAATAATTAAAAATATATTTTTACCTGAATAATAAAAAGAAACAAAAATACAATCCCAGCCATGTAACTTTTTATTTAATGTAGTGGTGAAAAATCTGATGACATAATTTTATACTGTAAATCTTATTTTAAATCTAAAATTTAATCTTTATGTATAATTGAATGTATTCGTTTATTAGGCATTGATGCCTTTTTTATGATTCACCTATATTATTTCTTGGCTGATTACTTTTCTGAATTAGAAAATAAAACAATAATTTTCAAACAAAGATATAAAACCTGGATTTTTGTATAAGCTTTTTGGTTTAACTCCCTTATTATATTTTGATAATATTATGTAAATTGTGTGAAACAAAATAAAAGTACGTTTCTTAGAATGCAACATCTCTTATAATATAATAAACGTTTAAAAATAAATAAAATGTTATTGTAAATAAGTCAAAATGACCGAGAAACGAATGATTACAATGTGTTTTGTTAAGAGAGATGAAAAAAATATTACAATAAAAACTGCAGTGAAAAAGTTTCTTTCGGTATTTGTTTTTGTTCTATTTTATTGTTTAATTGATTGTATAAAGTCGCTCATTAAAGGATGCTCTCAATAGCGACGTGAATCCATAAAATAATTAAAACATTTGGTTACTATTACTTATAATTAATATAGTAAAGCAAACATCTACCATTAATGAAAAAATAGAATTGATAGACATTACGTCATAAGCTAGTTTTAAATGACGGAAAAACGAATGATTACAATGTGTTTTGTTAAAAGAGAAAAAAAAATAACACTATTACAATAAAAACTGTATTAAAAACGTATCTTTCGGTATTTATTTGTTTATTTGTTTATATTTTTTTAAATATTTCAAAGGGAGATTATACTGAAAACCCGATTAGATCTCGCGTTAAACATAGCAAATGAACGGTAAGAAAGCATTTCAAAGATACATTATTCTGAAACGGCGCTCAGTTTAGAACCTTAACATTCCGTGATTAGTAATAGGCCTACGTTTATTAAATTAACGAATTAAGAAATATTGTTTATATAATACAGATTTCTTTTGAATGGCGTTTCCAATTTATACATTTAACTTTTGACCCGCCTAATCAAACGATTTAGGAGCCTATTGAACACAAACATATAAATAAACAAACTCACGGTTATTATGTATATTGGTGATGATTACAATTTTATTTAACTTGTTTATTGGTATAGTTTAGTTTAAAGTAAGCTTAACAAAATGTTTAAATAGTTTAGAATGTTCAATATAATAATATACAAACAAATGAAAATTTAACATGATGATAAAAAACAGTTATTTCAGTTTTATTCAACTTAAATATTAAACCATTTAACAAGCAATTTTTACAAATAATGCAATTAAAAAAAAATAATCTTAAATATACTCTATCAAACAATACATAAAAAAGAAAAATACAATATCTGCACTAGGTTAAATTGTTTAAATGCAGGCTGAAATTATATCATATCATATATATAAATCTCAAAAGGAATATGTATGTATGTATGTGGCTGGCTGGCTGGCTGGCTGGCTGGGTATGTACATACCGCATAATCTTTTTAAATACTGGACATAAAAACGTGAAATTTGCTACAAATATTCTTTGCGTTACGGCGGTGAACACTGTCAAGGTTTTAACAAAATTAAAATGACCGCAGTGGTCAGTTTGGTCAAAAAACGTGAAAAAACACAACTTTTGATTCACATTGTCTTTGCCAGTACAACTTTTTATAGTTTTTCGTCACAAAGTTAGAAAAAAAAAGGATGCGCTGAGATTATTTTTATGACGTCATCAATCTTTGCGCATGGATTTTATAGCAATGAAGGGACATTTTTCAATCATGTTTAAATTGACGTCATCAAACTATGTGCATGGATTTTATTATCTCAACTCAATGACGGGAACAAATTTTTTTTCAAGTTTAAATTGTCTACGTGCCGTAAACAACATAAATTCTTTACACTACCAATACTGTAGTTGATTTTCTTAATCTATCACTACTTTGATACTTTACACTATGAATACATGACTTAAAGCTAATTAATAATTTAAAACTTTACAAACATAGGACAAAGCAAATAGATTTAGCATTTTTTTTCTGTTTTCGGAAGTAATACCGACGCATTACTAAGCTTATTTAAACGCAGTGGTCCTGGTTACACTCTATATTTAAGCTTATAATTATATGGCGTCATCAAATTTTGCGTATTTATGCGTTTAAGAAGGGAACAAAATTTTGTTTTAATTTGCGTCGTAATTTTTAGAATGCAATATTTAAATGGTTTAAGTAAAAAAATTAAGTTACCGAAAAATACTTTATCCCCGCTTAAGACAATTGCTTATAACTCCATGGGTTATTTTATCCAGTTCCGAGAACTGGGCACCTTTAGGCTTATCGCCTTGGTAACGGCCATTGTTTTAATTACCGGGCAATGTTTAAATTACCGGGCAATGTTTATAATACCAGGCAATGTTTAAATTACCGGGCAATGTTTAAATTACCGGGCAATGTTTATAATACCGGACAATGTTTAAATTACCGGGCAATGTTTAAATTACCGGGCAATGTTTATAATACCGGGCAATGTTTATAATACCGGGCAATGTTTAAATTACCGGGCAATGTTTATAATACCGGGCAATGTTTATAATACCGGGCAATGTTTAAATTACCGGGCAATGTTTAAATTACCGGGCAATGTTTATAATACCGGGCAATGTTTATAATACCGGGCAATGTTTAAATTACCGGGCAATGTTTAAATTACCGCGCAATGTTTATAATACCGGGCAATGTTTATAATACCGGGCAATGTTTAAATTACCGGGCAATGTTTATAATACCGGGCAATGTTTATAATACCGGGCAATGTTTATAATACCGGGCAATGTTTAAATTACCAGGCAATGTTTAAATTACCGGGCAATGTTTAATTTGCCGGGCAATTTTCAAATTGCCGGAACTAAATTTTTAAAGTTTTAATTCGTGTCGTATACGTTTTATAAACATTATTTCATAAGGGTTTCATTTGTTATTGTTTTACATGTTGAATAGAAAAATTAATTCTAAGTTTGCTTCCAAAGCAACAATAAATAAATAAATAGCAAAAAAACAAAAACAACACAACATAGGTCTGCGACTTAATGTTTGTCGTAAAAAAAAAATATCAAACAATCATTAAAAAAAAAAAAGTAGTGTCGAATGTTCTTAATCAATGAATAGAACAAAATATATTCATGTTTTAATTTGCGTCGTAATTTATAGCGGGCAATTTTGTAATTGTTATAATGGGTGATGAGTAATGATTTTAACGGGTAATTCATGTTGTAGCGGGCAAATAAAAAATTACCTCACGTTTAAATTCGTGTCGTAGGTCATGCGGGCAATCTCATTATAACTGCCTGAGTAGTTAGAGTGTATGTAAACATAACTTTTAGCCGGTTCGGAGGACCGGGCACATAACGGCTTGTTATATCAATAATTCCTAAATATTAACCCAATGGTTATTTCACGCCCTAGTAGTATATGCCTAAATTGGTTAAGTTTTTTTTTCTTTACTAATTTTAGTTTTACAATGCATTTTATTGTGACTCTAAAAACCTTATTCCATCTAAGAATGCTATGTTAGATTCTAACTCTAAGCCTTTTATTTTAGCTTTTTCAAAACAAAAGTTTTTCATAGAAATTATTTTGTCACGAAAGGGTTTGTCGAGCAACTTGTATAGTATCATGTTTTTCCTTACAATTGTATATTTATTTGTTCTATATTCTTTCATATCCCTGTCAGAAATGTAGGCTCTATAGTCTGCATGATAGTTATGGGATACCTTTTTTCAGAAGAAACACATTTATTTTGATAGCACGGTGTGTTTCGATTAATTGTGTTGTTGTTGCTGCTTTTTTTTTAAATTGTATACACAATCATATTTAAAATACTTGTTTAAATGACCACAAAAATATGCATGTAGGCTTACATAACAATTTAAGGTTATGTCTAGAAATGGGGCGTGGCATTTTGTATTTTACTGTTCAACTTACGTTCATGCTTGTAAAAGTAAATATTTAGTTAAGTAATTTATAAAATGATTTAGTTTAATTAAATGCTTTAAATTAATTGTAATTTATAGACTGAAGTGAATATTTATTCAACATGTTGGTACAGTCATAGATTGTGTTTTTAATCTATGTATACATTATAATGTGTATACGATTTGTTTATACTGAAGATTTACTCTCATTTCCAATGTTATAATCCTATACTTAATGGAATAATAAATCATTTTGCTAAGTAATAGTAATTGGAGTCTAGTGAGTTTTGCCAGGGACTTGTATGACACTTATAGGGTTCTATAAATTTCTATTTTAAAAAAAAGTATAAACAGGTGCTAGAGAATATCAACCATATTACACCTAGATGGTCTTTAAAGACAATACTTTTTGTGTGTGTGTTTTGGTTCAAATGATATATTGAATATTCTATTTTTTTTAAAAGAACCGCTAGAAGTGAGCTGCACCAGCCCTATAAAATCATGTGTCCATCAGTTGTTAGGTACTACATGTGGATATATAGGCTTAAGTAGAAGTTATGTTTATAGATATCTATCTCTAACGATATACTATTTTAGTCTGACAAAGCTAACAGATTAATCCGCCTTTAGGCGAGTGTGATTTATTATTGTCTCTGAAAAATATCGGTCGAATTTTCGAGGTCTTGAGGCCTGGGTGTAACGATTCAATGAATCATATCCAGAGGAGAGGGGGGTACATTAAGATCTTGTCGTGACTAGCCACTCCGAGGCACACAGATAAAGAGTATCACCTATTATATATATAATAAAACTAAAAATAATAAATAATATAAATAAAATATACTACTAAGAATAATATTTGAAATGTTATTTCAGTGGTGGAGGGGGAGGAGGAAAAGAATTTCGGTTAGTTTAATCATAAAGATAAGCAAAGAACTTGAGTGTAAATTATATTATAATTCATGTGCATGCTTGTCTATATCCTAAGCTACGTTGAATATGCTTGTACTTGTACATTCTATTATATTTTGTAGTTTATTACAAATGTGGAGATGGAATTTGAAATAAAAAGGACTTTTTCAAGTAAATTAGCATTGGGCCAAAATATATTAGCCAACAAATTTTTGCTTCACTTCAACTTAAATATTTTTAAATACATAATTGTTGAGCTTAGTAACCTCAGGGTCGTAATATGAAATCGTCAGTTTATACGTAATAATAGATATACAATGACCTATTGTCTAGTTCAGTTGACTAAGTGATCGAAAGGGAAAAAAATACAAAAAGAAAAAAAAAACTAAATAAGATCTGTACAAGATGTAGAAAATATAAAATAACGACGAATATCAGATTCTTAATACTCTTAAATCAATTAAAACTGTTTTTAAGACACGTAAAGAAACTTAGAATGCAATAAATATCTTCAGGACATTCCATAAAGACACTCATTTCTTTTCTCTTTTCATAGTTGGAAACTTAAGCAGTAAGTCATAAAAATACATTTTTTTTTTTTTTTTTTTTTTGGGGGGGGGGGGGGGGTGGGGGTTAATAAAAAAAAACATTAAGGAAGCCCTAACACAAGGATACTTTTATTCTCTTATCAACTCCTGCCTTCTTAAGTAAGCACTGGGAGTGTCGTGTCTGTAGAGATTATGTATTTTTTGTTGACATAAATGACAACAAGAAAGATACAAAACTACGCTGGCACAATACATTTGCTTTAGAGCTATATAACGCCAATAATTCCATATAAGACTAGTTGTAAAGGTGCAATATAGCTATAAATTTTACAGAAGACTTTGGCATATTTTCTGAGCTGTTTGCATTTTAGAAACTTTCCCAGAAAAATCTCTATAATATAAAATATTTATAAAAGTTAAAATATGTAAAGTAAGCTGGTAGTTTAAGTTGTTGTTTAGTTTACGTCTTTATTGTTTTTGTGAAACTTGGTATAATTTATTTGATGTATAAAGACATGTAGAGAAAATGGCAAGTTAATGAAACATGTCGGAAAATACACATTAGCATTTTATTATCTTTTTAATTATTTCGATCTTTATTTTGTCTTTGACGAAGATACGTATGTTATGACTTTGAAGAGGCAACTTAACAGTCCTAGCTTAGTTTGACATTGTCAACTAGAGACCGACCGAACTTTGGTTTCGGCTTCGGTTTCGGTGCCGAAAATAGGCAAAACAACTTTTTCGATGTTGTTTCGGTTTCGGCCGAAGTCAAAAGGTTAGTTTTCGGTTTGCTTACGGTTTCGGCCGAAACTGATATTGACTTTCGGTCGTCAGCCGAATATCTATTTTAACTTTCAAAATTCAGACTGCTACGTTATTGCTGCATCTATTATTCTTATCGATACTTTCATTTAGTTAAGCTGGTGTGAATTAATCTGTGTGAAGTAGGGATGTTAAATGAAAACCGGAATTCGAGAGGAAATCATTCGTATCTGCGTGCCACAATTTTTTTAATCTTTGTATCTAAATATAATTATAAATATTTTATATTTTAAAACCCTGTTTGATTCGCACTAAACAACTCATTAACATTATATTCCTTGCAAACACTCTTTTATCAGAGGCGACTACTGTGCCTATTGTTTTTTGTTCTTTTTCAAATCCCGAATATTGCTTGTGAATTTGCGCTACAATAGCAAACGCAGATGTTAACGCGAGTCGTCGGCACATATATTTGATTTACGTATTAGAAAAGAAAAAAAAATGGAATTTCCTCATAAACAGACAAAAAGACCGATTTCGGTACGTTTTTAGATGCTTGGACTTCAAAAGGAAGACATAGACAAAACAGAGGTCATATTTAGTGTTTCGTTTGAATCTTCCCCGTTAAACCCTTCAATCAGTTCAGTTTTATTACAATAGCTGACAATATTTGTCTAGTGGTAAAACTGACCTGAAGAGCGTCTTTTCAAACTTAAACAGGTTTTTAATTTAATGTACACTGAAAAGCAACTTGCATTAGGGCAACTTAAAAAAAACAACATCTTTACTGCGCATGGAAGGTGTTGTTTTTTTTTTTATGTTCATACTTTTATGGGATTTATTGATATAAGTATTCTTTTGCAAATATTTATTTAATGTGTGCAACTTGTTTCATTTCTATATTTAAATAAAAATCTACTTAAGTCTAAATTTAAAATTCATGGCAATACAGTTTTTGATTTCTCACAATCCAAAATCATCAGGTTCTAGGTATCAATGGTCCTTTGTATTAATTTGGTTTATAAAATTATGTTTTAGTATAATCTACGCAAATTTGTATTCTTCTACCTATAACTTATTTTGCCCAGGGGCAGGAGGGAGGAGCGGGGGAAACCAAAACCCGGTTTGAAATCAGATTTATTAAACCGAAAATTGGTTTTGAGAAAAAACGATATTAAAATCCCTTTTGGTTGTATGGCTTACTTACATGGAACACCCATAAACTAGATAATATTACTAGTACACACAAATGTGCAGTATTTTTAAATCTTTTGTATAAAATGTTCTATTTACTTATTTTTCGGTTACGGTTTCGGTTTCCGCCGAATGTGTAGTGAAATTTTAATTATCGGCTTCGGTTTCGGCCTAAAGTAAATTTATTACATTCGATATGGTTTTGTTTTCGGCCGAAACCGAAAATTTGGTTTCAGTCGATCTCTAGTGCCAACGCATGTCAGGAGTCACACCCATGCTTGGCTTGTTACAAACGCTCATGACCTTTTAGTTAATCTCAGTGTGGAGGACAGATGTCTGTTAAACCACTTTCTAGTTTTTCTCTACCTACGACTTTAGAAGCCCAGAGGATCGTAAAATCCCGCAAATTAAGAGGCAATAATATTGTCATCTTTAGATCAGATGCAGCAGCCATGTTGTTGCAGCCTGGCTCAAAGATCTGTATGCTCACTACACAACTTGTATTGTCTACACTAGCCACACCCTTCTCATCACTCGATCAGTCTGCCCCGTGGAAGTCGGATAATAACATCAAAGCTACTAAACGTATACGAAGTCGTGCAGAGAGAAAGTATAATAAGAATGGATTTACAGTTCACCGACAGGTGCGTGTATAAGAAACAATGTTAAAGTAAATCGAAAGGTGAGAGATGCTAAAACTCGCTATCTTTGTGTCAGGATCCAAGGAGCGTATTCTTCCTATTAACTGTTCCGGATAACTACTGCGATGTTTGGAGGTGCAGGCAGACCAGTACTAAATTGTATTTCTAAATTAGAGTTTAATGCCTTATGTATTATTACTATTTTACTCTTTGCCCTTCTGTCCTCTAGTGTTTCTAGGTTTAGTTATTTAACTGTTAGTATCACACTTGTCAGTTGTGAATATTTGCTAGTAATAAACCTTGCAGCTCTTTTCTGAATTTGTTATAATTTTAATTTTTAAATGTTTTCTTCAGTTGCATAGGCCTAGGCCTTATACAGATTCTGCATGTTCTAGTATAGGCCTAACTAATGTGACATGGCATTATAGTTTTATATTCTTATTACATGTGTAACAGTTCCTTTTTATATAGCCTAATGTTTTTATTGTTCGATTTTGTTAAATACTTCATGAATATGAGAATTCCAAGATAACTTATCATTTATTAATACTCATAAGTACTTTGCATTGTTAGTTAGGATTAGTTATTTGCCATGAATAAAGTAGTTTGTAATTATTTGTTTGTTTTTCTTAGATACTCTTAGCAGTTGGCAATTTTCTGGATGAAAAGAAATAATCCAGTAGAGAGACTCATAATGCGCCAAACTGCTTCATTGCAACCGACGTATCTTCCCAAAATGTATCGATATACTTCATCAACAGCGTTGTCATCTGTCTCTCCAAACTCCAAACACAACCATGTCACTCCCTTTGTTCACTTACTTGCAAATGTATTTGATGGAGTTGACAGAACTGCAGTACTCGGCATTGCCATGGGCAGGAAACATTTTGGAAAGAGATAAAGAAACAAGCAAATTAATTGTTGTCTTCTTCGACTTTCGTGTTGCCTTGAAATATAATATTTGACGTGACACTATCTTCTTGTCTGTGCGTCTTCAGTAAACGGAGATTCCATCCTTACCAGTAAGTCTTATTTTAAACAATATTCTAGGATAATGTTTGCTACACTTTTCATCATTTATAGATGGTGCATCGACATTGATATTTCCACAAGTTCTATGAATCTTTTATCTTCACCACTGCAAACAGATTGTGGTCATGCTCTGAGTTAGGAAACTCATACCACTTTATAAGAGCAATTAACTTTATCACGCTTGTTGCTTGAGCTACTTGATGCTAGCCGTTCAATTCATTTATGAGATCTCTCATGTTCAATAAAAAAATCGAGAGTTGCCTAACTTAGAACAGCATACTCCAGTCTACAACCATCATCATCAGACCAACAAGCCAGTGACGACGGGCATGCAGAGTCGGTGTTTGGTCTAGCAAAAAACGGATACTCCTACGCATCTCAGAGTGAAAAGTCTCATCCACTTAAGCCAGCGTACACCTCATCATAGTGTCCACCCAGTTATGATGAGCAATGTTTATATGTGTAGAATATGTATTAAATAACTTATTTGAATGTATTTGTTAAGTGTAGAGTAATTCAGTACCTAACTTTGGTTAAAGTCGACATCATTAGTTATCTCAGGGGTTGGCAACATTTTGATAATAGTTTTCTAAAGTAGGATATATAATAACTTTAGCGTGCCAACGGCATGAAAGTCGTCCTGTTCTTTCCTTATAGAAGTGGTCTGAACTGCGTTTCATTTGACCTTACGGGTGCCATGGAAAATAGTCAAGTCTTGCTCGTGCGCTAGGTTGCCGAACCCTAAGTTATCTTATCACATATTACTGACGCTCCTCATATAAAGAAGATTATTGCGTCCTACGCTCATCCGTGGTCCATGTCTAGAATAATTCAGGCGTTCTGTGAATTTTCAATGTGTATTAATGACCTTTCCGTAAATGTATTCAAAATTGAAACAAAAAATATTGTAACCAAACAAATAGACAACCACGAAACAAAAAACAAAACAAAAAACAACAAAGGGCTAATACATAAAATAGTAAAAAAAAATAGTGAAATGTCACAGTTTTACAATCGGGTATTTTTGGTGGTAACAAAGATACAATGATAGATATTGCGATAGCCATTGAGTATAAAGCTATCAAAATTTATGAAAATTGCAAGAATAATACTTTTTTTCTTTTTATTAAAATGTACATACTGGAAGTAAAAGGTATAGGCCTAGCCTACACCTTCACTAGAGACCCCTGGCCAGTGGGACCATAGTTAACGTATAGATGGATACGTCACTAACATTATAAATTGTTATAATATTTCTATTTCATACTAAAAGACACAATAAACACATAAAATGAGCACTAAATGTTATTGTTTTGTTTGCCACGCGTTACATCAAGCCTATGCATAATTTTGGTTGTTATTTTTTAAAATCCGGGTTACGAAAAATTATTATTTTTTTGAAAAAAGGATTAAACTCAAAAAGGTTTAATTGTTGTCGACACGAATCAATCCCAAAAGTAGGGTCCTACCCAACCGAATCTAAACTTAGAGCTTTACCAAACCTAATATTCTAATAGTGAGTCCGAATCCTATCTCTACCAGAGACCATTTAAATAAAATAAGTATTCAAGTTTATCCGTTATAATACAAAGACTATGCTAGCGTTCTTTTGTCTGGTGGTTAAAAGGCAAATCAAACGGGGTGAAATAAAAAATGTAATTTATTTGTAATTAGTCCATACGAATTAACTAAAAAATACAGAAAAACTGACACTGGATATATTAGGCCTAATTATGTCATATTATTATCTTAAAATATTTTAAACCTAATTATAACGTGACTAAATCACGAAAGCCCATAGATGATTTATTTTCTATCAAACAAGGAGAAGTCAACGAAAGCATTACAATACACCATTATGTTATTTTAAAGAAAAAACATGCCAGTATTGGTTATTGGCATTCGTTAGGTAAGTAATTTTACAATTTTTCAAAACAAAACCTTAAAAACAGATACACAGAAAACTGTTTTATAACAAAAACGTGTACCAAATCTATAGAAGAAACCCTCAAAAAAATAACATAGATGACTGATTAATTATAAAATATCTGTTAACATAATTATAATTATAAAATACTAGATCTAATAATTTCTAAAAATATAATAATATTGTGAATCAATTTGCTGTAGGCACGTAAAAAGCTTTTATTTTCCTTTCCAACTCTTTTAAAGTATTGAGCACTTGGGTCTCAGTGCTTTCAGTGCTTCGTATCTTTCTTTTGTGTAAACTCCATTATTACTTTGCAGATTGACAACCATTTCAATAATCCGTTCTGATGAGGCTAATCTCTTGCTGCCCTCACTAAAGTCTCCTATGTTGGAAACCAGAAGTATTCTATTGTCTACCTCTTCAATCAATTGTTGAAATTTTGAATTTTGTCTGGAACACCATTGATTAAAACATTCTTCTTCTGTTTTACCCTCAGGTACCTCTAACAAATCCCCATGGGTGACCACAATGATTCCGTGTTTTGAAAGAAATGTTGGTCCAAAAAATTGTTTTAATATATCAATAGCGTTACTTTCATCCCCCGTAAATGGAGCATTATATCTGTGGACCAAAACAAAAGCGGCCAAGATTGGGGCTGTGTTAACAACCAGATCCATAATGGTCCGTGCATTTTTCTTATCATCCCTTTCGGTTTTAATTAAACCACACAGTCCAGGCGTATCATACATATGTAAAGTGTAATTATTATACTTAGATGATTGTTGATTAGGAAAGTTCTTTTTCCTCAAAGCGTCGTCAGAAGTATCAAAGACTTCCCACTTCAAAATCGTGTTACCTGTGCTAGATTTTCCATGTTTAGATTGACCAATTAATAAGATGTTATATGCTTTCATGTTTGCGAAATTCTGCAATTAAAATAAAATGAGTTCAATAGAACATATTTTAAATATTTTAACAAATGTATCAATTATGCATGAACAAAATTTGCATACATATATTTTAGTTTCTTGAATAAAGATGGCCAGGAGATTTTCTGTCCGAAACGAGACACAGAAACATTGAATTTTTCAAACCTATGTACACAACTGTAAAATAAATAAAAAAAAACGTATAAAACTTTAAGCTTATAATAATAATAATAATGGTGCTTGTATAGTGTATATACCGTTGATGACAGTTCTATGCGAAGATGACAGTAAAAAACAGACAGAGTACAGACAAAGAAGAACAGATGAAGGCGTATAGAAAAGAAGATGTGCAGTTCGCTACTTGAAAAGGTGAGTCTTTAGCCGGCTCCTGAAGGTATCTTCGGGCGGAAATATTGACAATCTAATTCTTGTAATGTTTAGACTTTAATATAAAAAAACAACAACAGAAAACATAACAAACCTACCCTTACCAAAAATAATTTCAATATAAAAGCCTATAAATACATTTTTCTAGAGTGATCGAATTTATAAAGCCAAGTTTAAATCAATAAAAACAATGTATAATTTAAAAAAAATATTTTAAAAAAAAAGTATAAGAGTAGTAAAATAGTTGTTGTCTCAGTAAGTGGATCATAAGTCATAAAGATCTAAGAGACAAATCCATTTTTTTAAACCTATTATTTACATAGAGTTTTTCCTTTTTATTGTTTACTTTTTTTTTAAATGTCCTTATTATTTAAAATATCAGAATTTAAATTCAAAGTATCTTTGGCTAATATAATATTTTAGTGGAATAATGTTAACACTTACAGGACTCATAAGTGTACTTATATGATTATGTAATGAATAAAAATGTGAATTTTAATATGTAAAAAAGATAGGTAATTGTGCTTTAGATTATTTGTTTTTATGTCAGAAAACATGAAATCATTGTAAGAATTGACATTTTTTTTAAACTGAACTTTAAAAATCTCTAGCGGAAAAAGTAAGTGTACCATCAAAAGAATTTCGTTTTATTTAAAATACTCACCAAGCGTAGCCGTGTGTCAATAAATTTGAAATATTAAATATATATTAAAGGTGTAAATATTTTTGAATTACTTTGAATTTATAGTACCTCACTTCTTTCAACTTTTAGTCTCAATGGTAAGAAAGTAGGCGTACAAGGTTTAAAAGAAAAGACCTCACTTCACCGCTGTGAGAATAACAGACGATATTACCGTCCTAGGACTTGAAGGACAAACATACTTGTGCTAAAAAAAAGATTTCTATTCCCAGAAATCAGTATCTTGCTTTAGGCCTACTATTGATAATTTATGACGGCTGTCGTAAAAAAAGAATTTTATTTTTCATTTATTTGTTTTTATACTTCCTTTATTTAGAGATAAGATGTTAGGTTAGTTGTTTAGTAAGTAAAGTAGATAGAGTTCTGAAACGTAACTAGGTAGAGTTGTAGAACTTAACTTAACCAGGTAGAGTTGTAGAACTTAACCAGGAAGAGTTGTAGAACTTAACTTAACCAGGTAGAGTTGTAGAACTTAACTTAACCAGGTAGAGTTGTAGAACTTAACTTAACCAGGTAGAGTTGTAGAACTTAACTTAACCAGGTAGAGTTGTAGAACTTAACTTAACCAGGTAGAGTTGTAGAACTTAACTTAACCAGGTAGAGTTGTAGAACTTAACTTAACCAGGTAGAGTTGTAGAACTTAACTTAACCAGGTAGAGTTGTAGAACTTAACTTAACCAGGTAGAGTTGTAGAACTTAACTTAAACAGGTAGAGTTGTAGAACTTAACTTAAACAGGTAGAGTTGTAGAACTTAACTTAACCAGGTAGAGTTGTAGAACATAACTTAACCAGGTAGAGTTGTAGAACTTAACTTAACCAGGTAGAGTTGTAGAACTTAACTTAACCAGGTAGAGTTGTAGAACTTAACTTAACCAGGTAGAGTTGTAGAATTTAACTTAACCAGGTAGAGTTGTAGAACTTAACTTAACCAGGTAGAGTTGTAGAACTTAACTTAACCAGGTAGAGTTGTAGAACTTAACTTAACCAGGTAGAGTTGTAGAACTTAACTTAACCAGGTATAGTTGTAGAACTTAACTTAACCAGGTAGAGTTGTAGAACTAAACTTAACCAGGTAGAGTTGTAGAACTTAACTTAACCAGGTAGAGTTGTAGAACTTAACTTAACCAGGTAGAGTTGTAGAACTAAACTTAACCAGGTAGAGTTGTAGAACTTACCTTAACCAGGTAGAGTTGTAGAACTTAACTTAACCAGGTAGAGTTGTGAAACTCATCTTAACCAGGTAGAGTTGTGAAACTCAACTTAACCCGGTAGAGTTGTGAAACTGAACTTAACCCGGTAGAGTTGTGAAACTCAACTTAACCCGGTAGAGTTGTGAAACTCAACTTAACCCGGTAGAGTTGTGAAACTCAACTTAACCCGGTAGAGTTGTGAAACTCAACTTAACCCGGTAGAGTTGTGAAACTTAACTTAACCAGGTAGAGATGTAGAACTTAACTTAACCAGGTAGAGTTATACAACTTAACTTAACCAGGTAGAGTTATACAACTTAACTTAACCAGGTAGAGTTATAGAACTTAACTTAACCAGGTAGAGATGTAGAGCTTAACTTAACCAGGTAGAGTTGTGGTACTTAACTTAACCAGGTAGAGTTATATAACTTAACTTAACCAGGTAGAGATGTAGAACTCAACTTAACCAGGTAGAGTTATATAACTTAACTTAACCTGGTAGAGATGTAGAACTCAACTTAACCAGGTAGAGTTATATAACTTAACTTAACCAGGTAAAGATGTAGAACTCAACTTAACCAGGTAGAGTTATATAACTTAACTTAACCAGGTAGATATGTAGAACTCAACTTAACCAGGCAGAGTTGTGGTACTTAACTTAATAGGGTAGAGTAGTGGTAGAGTTATGGTACTTAACTTAATAGGGTAGAGTAGTGGTAGAGATGTGGTACTTAACTTAATAGGGTAGAGTAGTGGTAGAGATGTGGTACTTAACTTAATACGGTAGAGTAGTGGTAGAGATGTGGTACTTAACTTAATAGGGTAGAGTAGTGGTAGAGAAGTGGTACTAAACTTAATATGGTAGAGTAAAGGTAGAGATGTGGTACTTAACTTAATAGGGTAGAGTAGTGGTAGAGAAGTGGTACTTAACTTAATACGGTAGAGTAGTGGTAGAGATGTGGTACTTAACTTAATAGGGTAGAGTAGTGGTAGAGAAGTGGTACTAAACTTAATACGGTAGAGTAGTGGTAGAGATGTGGTACTAAACTTAATACGGTAGAGTAGTGGTAGAGATGTGGTACTAAACTTAATACCGTAGAGTAGTGGTAGAGTTGTGGAACTAAACTTAACCAGGTAGAGTTGTAGAACTTAACTTAACCAGGTAGAGTTGTAGAACTTAACTTAACCAGGTAGAGTTGTAGAACTAAACTTAACCAGGTAGAGTTGTAGAACTTACCTTAACCAGGTAGAGTTGTAGAACTTAACTTAACCAGGTAGAGTTGTGAAACTCATCTTAACCAGGTAGAGTTGTGAAACTCAACTTAACCCGGTAGAGTTGTGAAACTGAACTTAACCCGGTAGAGTTGTGAAACTCAACTTAACCCGGTAGAGTTGTGAAACTCAACTTAACCCGGTAGAGTTGTGAAACTCAACTTAACCCGGTAGAGTTGTGAAACTCAACTTAACCCGGTAGAGTTGTGAAACTTAACTTAACCAGGTAGAGATGTAGAACTTAACTTAACCAGGTAGAGTTATACAACTTAACTTAACCAGGTAGAGTTATACAACTTAACTTAACCAGGTAGAGTTATAGAACTTAACTTAACCAGGTAGAGATGTAGAGCTTAACTTAACCAGGTAGAGTTGTGGTACTTAACTTAACCAGGTAGAGTTATATAACTTAACTTAACCAGGTAGAGATGTAGAACTCAACTTAACCAGGTAGAGTTATATAACTTAACTTAACCTGGTAGAGATGTAGAACTCAACTTAACCAGGTAGAGTTATATAACTTAACTTAACCAGGTAAAGATGTAGAACTCAACTTAACCAGGTAGAGTTATATAACTTAACTTAACCAGGTAGATATGTAGAACTCAACTTAACCAGGCAGAGTTGTGGTACTTAACTTAATAGGGTAGAGTAGTGGTAGAGTTATGGTACTTAACTTAATAGGGTAGAGTAGTGGTAGAGATGTGGTACTTAACTTAATAGGGTAGAGTAGTGGTAGAGATGTGGTACTTAACTTAATACGGTAGAGTAGTGGTAGAGATGTGGTACTTAACTTAATAGGGTAGAGTAGTGGTAGAGAAGTGGTACTAAACTTAATATGGTAGAGTAAAGGTAGAGATGTGGTACTTAACTTAATAGGGTAGAGTAGTGGTAGAGAAGTGGTACTTAACTTAATACGGTAGAGTAGTGGTAGAGATGTGGTACTTAACTTAATAGGGTAGAGTAGTGGTAGAGAAGTGGTACTAAACTTAATACGGTAGAGTAGTGGTAGAGATGTGGTACTAAACTTAATACGGTAGAGTAGTGGTAGAGATGTGGTACTAAACTTAATACCGTAGAGTAGTGGTAGAGTTGTGGAACTTAACTTAATACGGTAGAGTTGTAGGACTTAACATAATACGGTAGAGTTGTGGCACTTTACTTAATACGGTAGAGTTGTGGCACTTTACTTAATACGGTAGAGTTGTGGCACTTTACTTAATACGGTAGAGTTGTGGCACTTTACTAAATACGGTAGAATTGTGGCACTTTACTTAATACGGTAGAGTAGTGGAAATAAACTTAACTTAACCATGTAGATTTGTAAAACTTAACTTAACACGGGAGTTGTGGCACTTAACCTAGTAGGTAGAGCTCTGGAACTGAGCTTAACCCTGTAGAGTTGTTGAACTTATTTTTATTTCACATATAATGCACATATACTTTATTTTGTCTGTACGTATACTGTACATTGTCTACAATTTTAATTGACATTGATTGCAAATATGATGTACATTGATTTCAATTATACTTGTCATTGACTGTACTTATACTGGACATTTGCCGCAATTATATTTGGCATTGAGTGCACTTATACTTAACATTGTTTGATTTTATAATTGACATTGACTGGAATTATAGGTAACATTCAGCGCACGTAAACTTGGTACTGACATCTATTATAGTGTACACTAACTGTAATTATACTGTACAATGACTGTACTTATACTGTGTATTGACTGTACTTAAATGTTCAGTGACTGTAGGTATACTGTACATTGACTGTGCTAATAATGTACACTAAATGTACTTATGATGTACATTGACTGTACTTTTACTGTCCATTGAATGCACTTATTGTGTACTTTATCTGTACTTATAACTTATAATATACACTGACTGTACTTATACTGTACATTGACTTTAATTATACTGCACACTGAATGTTTTATACTTGGCATTGAATGTTTTAAAATTGTACATTGACTACACGTATACTTGATATTGACTGCACTTTTACTTGACATTGATTGCACTTATCATGTACATTGATTAAAAATGAATTTTACATTTACTTTTCAATTGTACGTTACATTGAATGCACTTGTATTTTGAAATTCACTGCACTTATAGTGTACACTATCTGAACTTATATTGTACATTGATTGTACTTATGATGTATATTGACCTCATTTATAGTGTATGTTACTTTACTTATATAGTAAGCTCTTTGCATTTAAACTTGACATAACTGCACTTTTCTGTAGTATAAGCTATGAACTGTCTGTAGTCAGTTGCGTAACCAGGTTTTGACGCAAGGAAGAGCGAAATTTTAGATAAAAAAGCCCACTTTTAGCAACTTTTCCAGATTAATAGAATAACTAAGAATTCGTACATATCAAGTGTTATAAGAAAACTCTTTGGCTCAGGATACACACACTGCATTCTTCTTCTTCTATTAGCCAGTCTGCAGAGCTGTTTGCTCTATTGCAGTCAATGCCAGACAAACACATTTACATGTCTTTTTCAGTTGTTCAATATTGCTAAAGAGTGTGTTGGTAAAGGTAGGTTGAGGGGGAAGCAGAGTGTATCTGCGGTCGGTTAGCTCAGGGCATTCAAGCAGGAAGTGGTCTACAGTTTCTTGTGGGCAGGGGCAAAGTCTGCAGTTAGGTGGGTGAGTTAGGTTTATTCTATTTAGGTGTGAGTTAAGTGCTATATGTCCTGTTCTCAACTGGAATATAGTGCATTATTCTTTGCGGGGGAGGAACTTTATGAACTCTTGTTTGTTGGGGTGATTCATTTCTCTGTACATTTTTCTTCCAGTTGTTCCCTGAGCCCATTGATTTAGCCATTTCTCCTTAAAGTTGTTTTTTTTAGCACATTGCACACTGTGTTGTAGCTGACCGGTCTTTCATATTGGTCCATGCTAGCTCCCTTTCTAGCCAGTCTGTCAGCTTTTTCATTTTCTGCTAATATGTCCTGGGATCCATTGTAGATCTATGTTGATGTTGTATGTGCTTATTAGGTAGTCCAGAGTGTGTTCAAATAAGGTGATTTCTTTCAAGCTTGGTGAGGTTTCGCTTGCTACTGTTTGAAGTGCTGATTGAAAGTCAGTGAAAATGACTATATCTGCTGGGGCAAGATGTTTGTTGTTATATTTATGTTTTACTGTCTCAATGGCAATAATCATGGCATCTAATTCTGCTTGAAAGTTTGTGCAATAGTTCCCACATGGTTCACTTATCTCAAGGCATTTTCTATCAGGGAAGATCAGGTAAGTGCCTAGTCCAGCATTTATTGTGGCTTTAAATGCTAAGCCATCTGTATAGATGTGGATGGCTGTATCTGTAAAGCTTTTGATGGTTTCTAACTTTAATTTCTTACGGGTTAGATGTTTTGGTTAGGCTCTTGTTGTTCAAAAAGTTTTGATTCTTGGTTGCCTTTGTCTTCCACAGGGGGGGGGGGGTAAATGCGAATGTCTTGTAATTGGTTCTCGGTTTTGGGGGAGGTGGAGTTTTTGCTCTTGTTTGTCTGCTATTTGCAATAATGAATTTTTGTTTCCTTTTTGAGGCTTTTCTGTTGCGTTCAATAAGTATTTTGTTGGGGTGGTCATTCTCCAGTCTTTTGTACCTTTCGACTGCTTCTAATGCTGCTTTGTCTCGTCTTAGTTGCAGTGGTTCAATGTTTGAGTCTATTTCACACGCTGCTGTAAGTGTTGATCTCATACCCCCACTGATGAGGCGAAGGGCTTGGTTCTGTTTTGTGTCTACTGTATTTAGATGTGTCCGGTTGGCTGTTGTTTGAAAGGGCAGGCAGTATTCTAGAGCTGATCTTATATACCCTATGTATAAATTCCTTAAAGTGTTTTTTTCTGCCCCATCATGCAGTGCTGGATAGATGTTTTATAATGTTTAGCTTTTCTAAAGCTTTTTCTTTTAAGTCAGCCATGAAGTTTTTTAAGGAGAGTTTTGATCAAGTTTCACGTCCATGTATGTTTGGTTTTCTTTTTTTTTTAAACACACACTGTATAATAGTGCAGTTTTTATTTAACCATTCACGTTTTTTTTTCTAGCAGCAAATGTGCAATGGAATTTCTACAAAATTGATAACATCTACTGTTCATATTCGGAATGAACATCTGTCATGATGTGACATTTATTATAGCGTCATAGTTTAGTACGTATAATTTAATGCTCTGACCATTGTATGTAATTAGGTAGGCAGGGCGTAAATCTACCCCTTCCCACCTTCGTTGTCCCTCTCCACTCCGATGGCGGGATATCCCTTGTCTTCCCTTTATGTCCACACGGACCTGGTCAAGGGGCAATCATTCTCCTTTTGTTCTTTGGTTCGACACAGACCTAGCCCAGAGATTAGTGGCCACTCCTGGCGTTGTGTTATCTATCCCTTTGAACTCCCACCGCCCTACTAGTAGCTCTATTAAGCGCCTTTATCTAGGTGAAGGTAGGGTAAGGTGATATCGTACAGATAAACCATTAGGTATGTCTGTGGGCGAAAGATTCGCGTGAAGCACACGAGATATACAAAGATAGGGGAAATGTGGTAAGAGATGTGACCTGGACGTATGTAGGTACCGGCGTAGGAGACAAGACAAAGGGAAACTGTAGCGTTGGTCAGTTGGCCACGCCCCTGAGTTATGGACTGACAGGTGACTAGTCGATTAGTGGGCGTACACATTGGAACTGATTGGACCAGAGGTTGATGACGACATACAAAGGACAGACCTTGACGGCCATTGTATTCATATATATTGTGTAGACTTGACTCTAGTCTAACAGACAGTCTCACACAGATACACGGGAAGCCATATTAGCTATGATGTGTGACTGATTTCGGATTATCTTGAATACTTTGCTAAAATCTGTGTACTTGTTATTTCTTACTAGCTCATGTTAATATCTACATGTGATTACGGATTAAACGTATGGTCTATTCACTAAAAACTGATAGTCTGTTTTCTTAATCCGTTTGTGATTGGAGTGATTGTGAGAAGAAGATAATGAATCTGCTTGATAGATAGTACGCAAATAAAAATATCGGGCATTGTTTACGGAGTATTGCCTGGTCTAATACACTGCCATCGACCTCTAGACCAACGAACCAAGTGAGGTAGAGAACTCAACGTGTGAGCATTACAGTCACGAGGACATCGTACTGGCCACACTATCCCGCATCATCACAACATCTAGTATCGAAAATTATTTATATAATCAACGCGAATGCTCTATTGCAGGGGTCGGCAACCTAACGCACGCGTGCCAGACTTGGCAAGAAGAATGATTTTCAGTGGCACGCGAAAGACCTCCAGGAAAATTGTTTAATGCAAGTTAAAACAACGTATGTCAGCATAATTAGTGGGTGCTGCATGGCAAACTACATGGGAATCACACTGGACGTCGACTGTTTTAGTTCGGGAATGTTTGTATCCAAAGCTCTCATCATTGGACATGCAATATGTGATTGAATCCATTGTTAAGATAGTCATTTGTATAGTTTTTCAAGTCTCTTCTAGAAGTAGTCATAGGGAGTAGGCCAATAGGTAAAGTATTGGATAAATTCTTTTCTTGTCTGGAAGCAATTAATATGTATCTTTATTGAAAAAAAAATTACGTTATTTAAGAAGAAGAACTCACGGTTGAACGTAATGTTTCTGTATGACTGGGCGAAACGTTTCAGTGAGTTAAACTTCCATTTACAAAACTGGGTCCAAAAGCACTTGAAGTGTTGTGCAACTAAAATGGATTTGCATTGGAACTGGACATATCTTTCCGTGAGATCAATTTTAAAACATTTAACTCTTTCCCTATTTTAAGGCAAATTAAGATAGATGAGCATTTTCAGAAGTACACTAGTTATATTAAAAACAAGTTGGAGAATTTAATTAAAGGGAGATAATTAACCATTATTATTTACATTAATCTTTCTAATAAGTTTTTTTCCATTTTCTTATGAAAAAAAAAAATGTCCTAAAATGTTTTAAAAGTTAAACATGAATCACTGAAGATGATACTTTTAGGGATCATTTCTTGAGTATGACTTGCCGAGACGTCGAGTAAGTTTACTCTCCATCACGTTCATCAAACTTATGATACGCACGCATCAAGAACCTGACAGTGTCACCACTACCACACATAAGAGATCGCAGTTTCCAGTGGCCACTACTGGCCGTCCTCTTAAAACGCCTTTTTCCTGACCACACACGTGGCCAACACTGGTCGTACCCTTGGGAATCGTTGCCGAGTAAAATACGTGGCCAACCTTGGTCGTCTCCCCCCCCCCTGAGACGCACTGAGCGATCAACACGTGGCCACTCCTGGCCGAAAGCCTCTTCTGACCGAAAGCAAACACCTCCTGAAGGCAGAGATACTTCACCCACCCCCAGAGCCTACCAGCCGTACCCCCGGCGAGCGACGTCACCTGCCGCCGACGACCAAGAAAAGCCACTCACCAGGACCCGCACAGGGCAACACACTGAACGATCCTGTTTTGTTTTGCTGAAGGGTAAGTGGGCTACCATTTGTTCTTTCCCCGTGCTTGACCATGGCAACCGCTCCCTCAACGACGCACTACAAAGCGGAAAAAAAAGATCTAAGTGTAGGTTACACCCACGCACCAGACACGTTAGTCTTAGAGCTAATAGGATCCAATGTGGCGCGACTCAGTAGTATGCAGCGCATACTTTTCACCATTGGCCTAAAGACCGAAGAGGTGAAGGGCCTGTATAGATTGGAAAACCCCACTATATGGTTTTTAAAAACCACCCTCGAGGTAAAGAACCAAATAAGTAACCACGAATTTGGCGACATAAAATGTTTCATAATAAGAGTAAAACCATACCAGCAGGACGCAATAAAGATCACTCTACACTGGCTTACCGCCGAAATTAAGGAAGACTTTGTCAGAAAAATATTCCAGGACCTCGCAGAACCGAACTCTAATGTCCATGTAAAGCAGCCCCCAAACTCCCCGTCCGACATGTGGACCACATAAATACGACCAAGAAAAAATCGAGAGATCCCTCACTACCCTACTATAGAATACGAGGGAGATCCGCGCCATTACCGCCTTCTTTTTACAGTCCTAGTGAGGCGCCAACGCTGTTATCGCTGCCAGAAAGATACTCACTGGCCAAACCAGTGTCCACAGAGAAAGACCTATGCCATGGCAGCAGCCCGCCTCCAGGTTCCCCTCCGACTCCTGACGGGTATCAATATCCCCCCTCCAGACAGGTACACCCCGAGGTCACCCACAACACCCACCAACCCACAGGTGGACTCTCCCCCCTCAACATGCCCTCCTAACCAACAGACAAAATCCACAACAAGTCTCCCACCTATTACTCCCCTAGTAACCTACCTCCCCAGCCACCAAGAAGAACCCCCAGCTGCAACGCTCTAGCCCAATGACTAGCAGACCCTACAAGTTCCAGCAACTCCTGACCACCACATAGAAGGCCAACAGAATGACCCTCCCACTGATACACCCCAGCCACAGGAGATTTCTGAGACCTCCCGAGGCACTCGACCGCCTAAGAAGAAAGGCCCGAAAATAAAAGGGTACACATGCGGAGAGTCCGACCGACAGAAAGAGTTATCACACGAGGAAACCACCCTAACGACCTACACGGCTCCCCTCCCTCCTGTAACCCACTCGGTTTCATGTGCAGAGGCCTCTGCTGACACCCTACCTGACCTGCAGGACTTCAACCTCCCTCCTGTAACCCAACCCCAGGACACACTCGAGAATCCACTTATAATGACACCCAACGACAAGAACAATATCCCAGCAAAGCGTCCCTTCAGGAAAACCACCTCCCCTCTGGGTCGCCATCAAGTGCTGGCGTACGCGGAAGGATATGGGGAAATCCTCTTCCGACAAAAAAATGACAAGTCTGGAATAGACTACTGGGTGCACCGTGAGAACGACCCACGAGGATTTGCACTATACGAGGAGGCGACTGGTAGAGTCCCGGAAGATATCGATGACTCTGAACCCTCAAACGAGACAGACCCCGACGAGACCTCCGCACTCCTAGAGATAGACTTGGACAAGTAAACCTACACATTTTGAACTACAAAAGCGGCACTCTCAAATAAAATAACTTAATAGAGAACGAACAGACAACAAATACAGGACAAACGTTTTTTAACATCTATTTTTAGATATTTTCAATATTATCTTAAAGCAACCGAGACGTGACTAAATAAACAAACACAGTGACCAGACACGACACAGACCAAGACCACCGTAAGTACAGGCCTGTACTCTGATACCCGTCAAGATTGTGACGTCACGACTAAGGGGCTATTGCCTGCTGTACTACCGGTCTACCTGTAGGTGAAGATGTGTAGGCGATGCCTTAGTCTTAGACGCGTTGACCGTGTGTGCTGTTAACCATTCATTTTAAGTTTGGGAAATATAAAGGTCTAGTATTCAATAATTGGATTAGTACATTTACTTCATATTACAAGACTACACCATGGTACAGAAATGTTGTGTGCCTCGTTGTAAAGGTAATTACAATAAAGACTTGAAGGCACATGTGTTCAGAAAGATGAAAGCTTAAAACAAAGATGGCTAAGTCGCTAAGTCAAAGCCTAAGAAGAAGGTAAACTTTCGTGCAATCCCTAGGACCTAGGAAAATGTGTACACGTACAGAATATTCCAGGGTAAGTCAAAACTTTATCAATAGTATTTGTTTGATTCCTGTTTAAAATAAAATCGCATTTGAGTTAGATAGTAGGGAACCCAAAGTAGGAGTATGCTTTAAAATTAAGTACACAGTACAGTAAATGATAGATGAATGTATTCTTTACTGAGCTTAAGGTTAAGCCTTAATTCTTTTTCTAAAGACTAACCAATTCTGATTTATTTTACCAGTATCCTACTATAATATAACTATAGACTACTATTTTATAGGCTACCTAGATAATATAATAATACATAGGATAGGCCTACCGTACGTTTAGTATTATGATTAGGCTACTAAGTAATGATACTCGTCTTTAAAAAAAAGTTTTTATTGACATTAAAACTGTTTTTTCCTTTTTTCATTTCAGGTTTGCCATCCAAATAAGAATTTTGCTCCAGAGCCTCTACTATGCCATCTAAACTAACTATGGATTAAAGACAGTGTAGTAGTACCATCTGAATTAATTGTAGGCCTACATCATGTATACATCATCTACTCTGTCTAAACTAACTATGGATTAAAGACAGTGTAGTAGTACCATCTGAATTCCTTGTAGGCCTACAACATGTAAACATCATCTACACTTATAAACTAACTATGGATTAAAGACAGTGTAGTAATACCATCTGAATTCATTGTAAATCCAGAATACTACATCATCTACACTAAACTAACTATGGATTAAAGACAGTGTGGTAGTACCATCTGAATTCATTGTAGGCCCACATCATGTATACATCATCTACTCTAAACTAACTATGGATTAAAGACTGTGTAGTAGTACCATCTGAATTCATTGTAGGCCTACATCATGTATAGGCCTACATCATCTACACTAAACTAACTATGGATTAAATACAGTGTAGTAGTACCATCTGAATTCATTGTAGGCCTACAACATGTAAACATCATCTACACTAAACTAACTATGGATTAAAGACAGTGTAATAGTACCATCTGAATTCATTGTACATCCTGTATACTACATCATCTACACTAAACTAACTATGGATTAAAGAAAGTGTAGTATAGTAGTAGTAGCCTACCATCTGAATTCATTGTACATCCAGCATAGTACACCAGCTACACTCAACTAACTAAAAGTACAACAGGTTCTTTTTAACCTTAGATATTAATATTGTGATAAATGTACACATTAAATGCACATATAGTATTACGGTACACTTTATTTCTACAGTGAACATTGTTTGCACAACAAAAAAAATAAAAAGAATAAAAAAAAGGTTGAACACAAACGTAGTGGTTTTTTTTTACTTGTTCTGTAATCTGATTGTTTTCTTGTTGTCTGTAAGTTCAAATTAAATAACCTTCAGATTGATCTAGACCTTATAATTATTTTGAAACTATAAAATAACTTGAGAGAAAACAGATTGTAAGCAAGCCTATAATAGCAATATATGCCATATTCATATAGTATAGCATCGTAGTTTTAAACGACTGCTTTAAAAAAAAGCAGTAGGCCTAACTTATAGCGGTATGTAAGGCATTATTTTATGGTAAATTAAGTACCGGTCAACATTCATGAATAGACCTAAAATTAACTGTAGTAGATACTACTACATAGTAGACACTACAGCGCTGATACAACACACAAATGCCTTAAGGCGCCTGAGGCGAGTGTTTACACACCACGGTCACTACGCTTCGCAAGCCTAAGGCCCCCAGCGCGTGACGTACAAAAGTAGCACTTTGGCCTGTATTTACGATGGTCTTGCACAGACCCGCGCTACCCAGCATTACGTCGGTTGCCATGTGGTGCACGGGGTGAACTCGGTGACACACTGAGCCTCGCAGCGAAAACACTGTATGCATGTCACTTTATAATATATGGTTCTTTATACTACATGCACTACTCCCATAGATTGAGAATAAAACCAAATGTTTGTTTGTTATAATGTAAACATTTGAACTATCAACGATGCGATTCCCGGTAACACACTGAGGCCTTCTTTCAAAGATATACCAACTATGTTTTTTTTAACCGGAAATGCTTTATACAATTTTAATACTTTGTTCATAATGTGGAATGGCAATCTCTATGTTCTAAACCATTCGTTTCTATGCAATACAATTAAATGGGAAAAGGTCACAATAACTAACAATGCCTTTTTGTTCAACATAAAATGTAATCTAAAATAACAATACCGTCTTTGGCACTATTCAATTTCAATGGCAAAAATTATCGACAAGTGTAAATCAAAATGTGGTCAACAGTGGCCGACTAGCACACCCACCCCAGCCCTCTGTTACCAGACGGAGGAGGGAAGTGAGGAGCAAGTCGAAGCGGTATAAAAATATCACCCCCACCCCCTTCCCCGCCACGAGTGCCCGGATGGCGTCAGGTGAAAATCAGTCGTCTCCGGGTCCGGGGCGGGAAGGGCGGGAAGGTAGAGAAGCCGTTCCTGGTTTCGCCAACAGTCTACACACCCGTCCACCTCACATGCCTATAATCTCACGCTTTAAATATGTTAATAATACCACCCCCACCCCTGCCTGTACCAGGGCGTCAGCAGAAGTAGATCTTCTGTCCCAAGGCCCCGCCGGTCGGCAAGGAAAGAAAACGTAAAGACTACAGAACATCTAGTAAATAATAACTCCTGCTGAAAGGGGAACAGCAGGTTTCACTGAACACTGATTTTTCTCCTTTTAACCCCCTTTAAACAAAGATATCTTCTATCTCTTTCCTTTAAGTTCTTAAATGTTAAAAGTAGTTTTTTCTATGCTTAGACATTGTAAGTAAGTTCCAATATTCGTATTAAAAATACTTCAGAGATACCAATTGAACCACCCTCCGCACACATACAAATGATAAAACTATATAAAGACAATGTATATGAATTTCTAATGTTGTCTTCTATCTCTTTGGTTTTGTTTTAACAAATTAAAATAATGTCTTCTATCCTCTTTATTCTATAGAATATGATCAATGGGTAAAACAAAGTATCGGAGTATACATTTATATATATATATTTCTTTGATAATAAAAAGTAACATTTATACCCTAACAAGGGACATAATCCAGAAAATGTATCACATAAATCTCTTCAATGTCTTCTATCCCTTTGATTTGTACAAAAATGAATAAATTCGTCTTCTATCCCAGTGCCGTTGCTAGGGATTCGGGGGCCCGGGGGGCTTGGCCTCTTTAGGGGCCCCTGTATTTTGACATTCAACATTACGACATAAGAAAAGAACTATTCGGACACTCCTTTCGGGGCCCCCCTCAAGTAGGGGCCCGGGGGGACTTTCGAATTTGGACCCCCCCCCGCCCCCCCACCCTAGCTACGCCACTGATCTATCCTTTCCTTCTAATTTACATTTATTGAGGTGAACCAAAACTTAACATTATTGTACTCTATAAATGAATAACGAATGTATTATACATGTATTTCAAAAATGTCTACATTATTTAAACGAAGTATGAAAGTTACGACTGAATAGAAATCTTATGTAAAATAAACAGAATGAAAGAAGTGACAATTTTAGATTTTAGATGAACCCTTCTTTAAATATATTATGTCTTCTATCCTTTTGAATTGTAAAAGTGAAGTAATTGTATCCTATCCTTTTTCTCTATGTGAAATGAACAGTGACTCAGTACATGTATTTCATGAATAAAGACTTTTGAAAACAAAAAAAATGTTATACTATAACTTATAGTAAATCTTAGTTATTCTGAGATCAAACATTAAAGACTTTATATGTAGTACTAGAATAATATCTGGACAACAAAATTCAAATGTTGATTATTATAAATGGGCAAGTTGAGTAATGAAATTGTGTATTAGCTATGAATGGATTTTTATTTTAAAGCTTAAATGTTTTAAACGTTAAATTTTTATTAAATATAAAACGCTTTAATGATTTTCTTTATTACGCTCCTTTTCTTTTGGTCTTGGTCTTGCTACGGCATTAAATAAATTGTCTTATGAAAATAAGTTTCATCATTTTGACTTTGATGTTGTTGGCACGCTGAATGATTCAAAATAATTGTAATAAATTAAATTGTTGAAATGCACTCTAAAGAACAACATTAGAAACAGCATAAATTGTGCTTCGTGGATTGTTAATATTATTTAAGATTTTTTTTTCGAAAATGGTCGTAGGGGGAGCCGCTGCTCCCCCTGCTCCCCCCCCCCCGGCTACGCTACTGTCTGTAGTTATACTGCACAATGACTGAAACTAAAATGTAAACTAACTGTACATATAATGTACTCTGACTATACTTACAATATCCATTGGCTGTACTTATGCCGTAAACAGACTGTACTTTTATAATACACTGAATGTTCTCATAGTGTACATTGACTGCACCTAACATGTAAAATGACTGTACATATACCGTAGACTGACTGTTTTTATAATGTATATTGACTGCACTTATACTTCATACTTACTGCACTTTTATTTGAGATTAAATGTTTTATAGCGGACATTCACTACAATAATACTTTGCATTGACTGCTTTTAAACATGATATTGACTGCACTTATAATGTACATCGAATGTACTTACACTTTAAATTGACTGTTCTGTCCCTGTACAGTGACAGTACGTGTACTTTAAACTGACTGTACTTGTACTGTACATTGACTGTAGGCCTACTTATACTGTACATTGAATGTACGTCTACTGTACACTAAATTTACTTATAATGTACACTGATTGTGCTTATATTATATACTGACTTAACTTATACTGTACACTGACTGTACTTATATTGCACACTGAATTTACTTATAATGTACACTTAATGTACTTATACTGTAGACTGAATGTACATATACTGTACACTGACTGTACTAATACTGTACACTGACTGTACTTATACTGTACACTGACTGTACTTATACTGTACACTGACTGTACTTATACTGTACACTGACTGTACTTATACTGTACACGTGATACCGGGTAAACACTCGATACACAAAGCGCTTTTTACAAAATGCTGCTGTCTGAGGGCGATATGAATTTCTACGTTAATTCTCCGTGCAAAGAAAATATAATATCTTCATTTCGTAAAGGATGAAACTGGACGTTATTTCAGTGGTATTTAAAAAAAAAAAAACAGTTAAAGACAGCTAGTCAAATATACAGACACTGTTTTGTTCACTGAAATATAATAATGTTTACTTGGCACGCTGGCTTTCTACTAAACGGTCGAGTTATGCAAAAATTAGTTGAAAATCGGTGCTAAAGGCACACACAGAATCGAAATGAAAATAAGAGAAAAGACGGTAATGTAATATGTAATGTAATAGTCACACCAAGTGTGATGACACGGTTGGGTATCGGTGTATGTATATGTAGGTCAGAGTTTGTAATATAACGAGAACAGAGAGCGTGCGAATGAAGGAAAGTGAAGCGTGAAGCGATTGGGGTCAATGTTAGTGTGTAAGGTTTAGGACGGGGGGACAGTGTGCGTCTTGACCGCTTGGAGAGAGGCTGGACTTGTTACTTGCTACTATGTTACTGTTTCTTGTAATTCTAATTATTTCGATACATTAAAGTGTTGTTACTATACACGACTTGAGTTAGGTGTATCTTATAGTGATCCCACAGTCACCAGACCAAGGACAATGGATAAATGCACGACTATTGTGGAAAGGATTGCTATTCAAAGACCTAAGGTCCAATAGTTTAAAATAGGGGATGGTAAGGGGATAATGAGGGGAGGGGGGTGACACTTTATAATTCTTCTGCAATATATTTTCTTTTAAACTAAAACGTTAAACCGTAAATATTATATTAAATAAATATTTCAAAAATGTAATTATAATAATCTGAAAATGTCTGCTAAGATGTTTAATTATTTTCAAGCATGAAATGAAATAAATACAGTCTCAATCTAATACCGTAATGAGCCTTTCGCCTCTCAAGTACGGGCAAAATATTTGCAAAAAAAAGTTTGTCAGAACATTGAAGCATAATGTTTATAAACATGAATAGAAAGCCAAAGTTTTAAAAGTTTAAAATTGCCGAAATAGTCATAAATTAATATTGAAAATAAATATATAGAAAATAAAATATACATTTTAAAAGACTTATATCTAAAGATTTCACCAATAGAATGAACATAGTCACACATTAATAATTTTGAGAAAATCTAATTTAATACTTAGAAGACTTATCTACAAAAATATTGAAGTTATAAAATAATCTAGTTTTACTATTAACTTTTTTTTTTTACAGGGGCCCTAATATTAATGTTTTTATACATAAATATAAAAAGCTGCACTGAAAAGAAGAATCTATTTCGCCCTTAGTATTTAGAATCTAAGACCTATTTATCAAGAATATTTCGTTCAATGTATAGATCTATGTCCAATATAATGAAACATTGCATTTTTAAATCAAATGAAAGCTCATAATAAGCACAATTAGCAATTCGTGCTCAAACTTAGGGTAACCATTAAGTATTTCAAAATGACCAGTTTCTAGGCCTTGTGCACAAAGTGATTTGTTTCTTAAAGTTATATTCAAACAAAAATATATTTTTACCATCACTTAATGCAAAGCTTTTCCTAAGAAATTGCTTTCAACGTGAAAGAAATAAAACAATGTTGTTTACTAGACTAGTTGTTTTGATATTAGATTTGTCATTGACTTCTTCATGACAGCGTAAATATATATATTTTTTTTATTACAGTCTCAGAAGACGGAATGGGCTCATAACATCCTTATCCCCAAAAAGATGATAATTCCGATGCTACATGTTTGATATCAATTAAATTAAATATCCAAAGAGTCGAGCATGATGAGACTGACCCATCTATGATGAAATTTGCATAATTTTGGTTTTGTAGGATCAGAACCAGCTGCAAACACATCCCAAACGTTGAAGACATGCTATCAATAAGGATCTCATGGTCAAGCGAATGAAATGCAGGCGATAAATTGATTGGTTGCTAGAATTGACACTTAATGAGCGTTAGACGCGCAGAGTAGATCAGTATTTTTACCTACCCTGACCAGTGCCGTCTGTCTTGGTTTGGACTGGGGGATTGAGGATGTTGTGGCTAGTTGTCGTAGGTGTATGTTGCATCGATGCTGTAGTTGACCTGGATTATTTATTTGTTCTCTCCGGCTCGTTAAAATGATGTAAAATACACACACAAACAGACAGTTCTAAGTGGTATACAAGCAAATCTCTGGTTACGGTTATGGTGTTTATTATCGTTCAGCAATCCAATGGTAAAATAAATATAAATTTGACACAGTGATAGCTAGCACGTAGCATATGGTAATGTCGTGTAATCTATCGTTAAGTTACGCGACTATGCAAGGGAAAATCTATTACTAGTCGGGATTCACAAGTATTTTCAGGCCTAAGGGTTCTAATATTCAAGACGGAAATGTACAGTGTTTTTAGGCTGATGGCCAGAAGCAAGACTAAGGGTTTAAGTGTATGGGCCAAGCGCCAACCCAAGACTAAACTAGCTCCTAAATTTGGGTAGCGTCCGTCTGACCAAAGTCACGTGACCGCTCTCAATTTGGTTGGTTAACTCGTTTAATTTAGATTTAGATCTGATTTCGATTGGCTAGTTCGAAAGTACCTCTGTATAAAGAAATGACTCAATAGAAGAAAAAGGGGGGTATGCGGGGTGGGATGTGTAATTAATACAGCCAACTGCCTGGAGGGTAGGGGAACAAAGAAGATGGGAACGATTTATCCTCCCTACAGGAGACATGATCTAGTTGTGTCAAGTGGTTCAGCGGTCAATCTTCCCCGAGAATGTTATGTATGTGAGAAAAGATTCCGCTGGTCAATTCGTTGGGAACTAGCGTCTCAAAAAGAGATTAGCTAACCGGGCCGCTGATTACAAGTTAGTTGGGCAGGGGAGGGGAGATAAGTGGTGGCGGGGAGGGAGGCGCGAAAGGGGGGTTGTGGTTAGCGGGGAGGAAGTGGGAGGGGGTTGAAGCGAGGAGTCGAGTATTTGGGTCAACTACGTAATGCCTGTATACATATAGGCCTACATTAAAATAGCAACATGAATTAATACATTAAGACATGACATAATACAATAAAATAACACATGATAAAATATATAGGCCTACATTGTAACTTCCATATAACTAACACATTCACACTCATTTAACCAAGATTTGGTACCAATTCGGCAGTATTTAGTTAGTAGCTCTGAATTGGGAAATAATAGACTGTAGTGAAGGTTGAGGAGAGGGTGATGAAAGGTGGCTAGAGATTTATAGTTGCGTGAGAATTAGAGAGATAAAGACGTCAGGCTACTTCCCTCTTTACTATCCTAACTTACGCTAAACTATGGTCTTACTTTCTACACTACTAACTATCTAATTACATGTGCTGATAAGTCAAGGCTGCGTCCAGAACCGTGACACCGTCTTTGTGCCATGGTACTTTCTGTAATCGGACTGGAACTGTTCCAAGAGGCCATGATGATCTAAAACATAGGCTCTCAACGAGGGCGTTACAACTGGACTGTCAACCGACACGTCGCGGGTTCTATCCCTAACTTTTGCTAATATCAATGATATTTTGATCTCAGTTTTACTGAGATGTAATTTAATGAGTTTCTAATGCTATACTTCCTGCAGCACTATTGATAAGCGGAATAAATACGTAGTAATCATACAGATTGGGTAGTTAATGTAATTTTTGAAAATATACATATAAATTCTTTAGTCATATAATATTTATATAATTTTCAAATTGAAAAGGCATTCGATAGCATCCACCATCCAACGTTATGGACAATGTTAGGAATCATATGGATTCCCAGGGAAAGTCATTAACATTCTGAAAGACATATATACTGGTAACCAGTGTTGTGTACGCCATGAAAATTAACAGAGTGAATGGTTTCAAGTGAAAAACAGGTGTCCGACAAGGATGTGTGATCTCACCTGTTATCTTCTTAATAGTAATGGACTGGGTCTGAGGAGAACTACTGCAGACAAACCCAGAGGCCTATTATGGGGACTAACTGCCTATCTAGGCGACTGCTATTTTACAGCTCTGCTCTCTCATTGTCAGATATCCAGGAGAAGACATCAAGAGTAGAACAAATAGCCAAAAGTGTTTGACTAAAGATCAACTCAGGAAAAACAGAAGTCATGAAAGTGAAGACAAGGAGCTCTAAGAAGACAAATGACAATGGTGTAGAAATAGAAGAGATTGAAAACTTTAAATACATCTCAGCTAATGGAAGCATATAAATGGAAATCTCCACCAGTCTAGCTATGAAAGCTCAGGCTTTCAACAAACTGGGGAAAATATGGAAGTCATCTTCTCTGCAATAAGAACAAAACTGAAACTATATGAATCAAATGTACGCTCAGTCCTTCTCTATGCTGCAGGGACCTGGAAGAACAATACGAAAATCGAAAGCCGCCTCAGTGAGTTTGAAGGAAGATGTCTCCAACGTAAAGAGCGTTCCCAATGGGCGTTGCTTAGGTTTTTTAGTGACGTATTTGTGTAAATAAAAGCCACTATTGGTTTACAAAAATGGTGAAGTACTTCTTTATCATGCAAAAATCACATCTGAATATTGGCTATCCTACTAAAAAATAAGGAGGTAAATAGTAGTAATGTAGATTAATTGATTAATGTTATTAGGCTAGGGCCGGCTAGACCTATTTACACTTTCAATTTTACTTTATAGGCCTACACCTTTAATATTTCGTAGGCTAGGCTAATGGCTAAGTAGGGATGCCAAGTGATAGTGTTGGTGAATAGGCTATCTAGTCAAGTCACTAATATGCTCACATCGTCTATGATCTACGTCCTTGATAATAATAAAATAGCCTATTTTATTTAACAGACATAATACAGCTTAAATCTTAACAAGACTTAAAACACAAAACATCATTTTAAAAAAGCTCGAGCCTATATCAAACTTTATTAATACAGCGGCTAATGTTACTTGTACACCATTACTCAAAGTAAACAAAAATCACGTGCTTTTTGTCACGTGATTGCAAACGCCCTATACTAAAGATCAACTGGGAAGACCACATCTCCAAAAGTGAGTTCGCAAGGGAACTGGATAAACTTCATCATTGAAAAAATCAAGAAAAGAAGATGAAGATGGCTGGGTCACGTCTTCGTATGGATAAAAAGAGGCCCCCAAGCATTGCTTTGAAATGGACACCACCAGGAAAAAGGCGAAGGGGAAGACCAATGGGACCTTGGAGGAGAACAATGGACAATGAAGCAAAGGCTACCAATAAAACATGGCATGAAATCATACGGCTCGCCCACGATTGTTGCTGCCTTATTATGCTCCACGGGGAGCGATAAAGAATAAGAGATACTTTTCAAATACTTTCAACAGTTTGATCATTTCAAAGTTATAAATTGTAAACCCTAAATTTTTTTTTATAAAATAAAAAAAACACATTAGAAATATTAGCTCAAATGAAACGGGTTAATTATCTCCCTTTAATTTAAAAAAAAATGTTTCCCCATTTTTTTATTGTGATGCCTAACAAGTTATATAACATATATTATTGACTAATTGTTATTTCTTTATATAAATTAAACATTATGGTATTTATAACAAGATTTATTATTAGAGAATTAAAATAATTTACGTTGAACCGTTTTAAATTAACATTCCTACATTAATTATTTGTCTAAGGAGTTTATATTTTAAACATTAATAATTGCAGAAATTACATAATATAGTGCTATTAAATAAGTCTCTTATATTATAAAAGTAATAACACAAAGAATTTTTTTTTTAGAATTAATTATATTTATGCTTAATTAAAGAAGATGAGCATAAAAACTCTTTTTTTTGTAACTAGACTCTATCCATTAATAAGCGGTCAAGTGTAGGTGACCTCTTTGTATGCTTAAAACCGCTTTGATGTTTGATAAAATCTGTTTACATGTGTAATTTGAACCAACAGCTGAAAGTAAAAGAGTGAATGCCTAGCAGTTGAGAATATCAGATGACTTTCCTAAACAGCTTCCGTCCTGATTTATTTCCGCAAATGGGGACATTTGGATGCCCATTTTTGAAATGTTGAAAATTTAACTTGCTGCATTTTAAAATCGCCAATATTTCTCAACTTTAAAAAAAGATATACATCTAAGAAGGTTGTAGTAATATCAAACCAGTAAGGCTTGATGTGGTATAAAAAATTAGTCCATGAATTTAAAAGTCTTGACTTTGATTAAAAAAAACTCCGCTTTGAGTGCTTCGATGTACTTCTGAAAAAGCCCAACTATTTATCTTAATATTTTATTTAACATAGGAATAGATCCCCCCCCCCCCCACACACACTAAAAGTCTTGGTTATTGTCTGTATCGCTCACTTAAATATTACAGCAGTTCACAAATAAGTAATGTATTCAATGATTTTTTTAGACAGCTTTTTATTGATACCTTAAATTATTATTTTAATTTTATTTTTTATTATTTTTATTATTATTATGTTAAATATATGTGTTACTGTTATTGTCCCGATATAATTTTGTATTGTTTGCCAATGTTATAATTTTATTGTATTGTCTTCGACTATGCCTTTATTGTACTCATGTACTATATTGCAAAATAAATCTTGTTCATTGACGAGGACTACAAGCGATGGCAACTGCACACATAGGTGCGTTTTTTAGATAAAGATGACTCTTTAAATATAATGTGTGAGACTTGGATTCGGTGCTCGATTTAAAAAAAAAAAATTCAATTATCTGTAAGAAAATCAATCAGTTTCTCTAGGTCTGTGAGTATTTAGCAACAATTTTGTATAACATTCTTATCACGCTTTTTTTGTGGAAAGTTGATTTCATGCTAGTACCATTCGGCTGTCAAAAAATATGCAGCAAATAGTGAAGCGTTGAGACCTAAGGCTTTTGAAACCAAAATTGAAACACATATAAACAAACTACTAGCAACCCACAAGGCAAACGATTAACATTAATACTGATTTTTTGTAAGCCTCTTGTTTAGATAGTTTTTTGATCTCTTAATTCTTACAATATGTTTCCTTTTCATTTTTTTTTAAAGATAATAAATAAGCACTCAAATCTTGTCGGCCTAATAATATTGCGGAAACTATATTGACCCTTTAACTTCCAGAGGGAAGGGGGGGGGAGTGGGTGCTAAAAAACGTTGGGAGGGGGGCGGTGAGCGGGAAAAGAGTGTAAAAGGGGGCGGTGAGCATAAAAAAAGTTTGAGAACACATGCTATAAGAGGATCAATAACTGTACCAACACGATACGCTCCATGACCATTGATAGGAATGGTAGTTTGTAAACAGACCGGTAATTATTTAGGCAGCATCCAAATTATACATTTTAAAAAGGGGGCTGACAACAGAATGCTTTAAAGACTGTGGTACTATGCCGGTAGTCAGCGAAGTATTCATTATTTCTGTTAAGGTAAGAACAAGTATGTCAAGGCAATATGAAGTTATTTAAGTTCTACTTCTCAGTTATTTAAAAATAATTTTAGCCACTGTGTTGAGCTGTGTGTTTTGCTTTGTGTATGTGTGAGTCTGAATAAAAAAACAACTTGATAAATGTTAGTGTCTCTTATTCATGTTAAATAGACTGTGACTTTATATAACTACTTGGTGTCATGTCACAGTTTTTCAATAAAAGATACATTAAAAAATCATAATAAAACGAGACACAAAGCACACGTTTTTACTGAAAGCCTCGGAGACCTTGGGAAATTACAAACATATTTTTTTTTCCTTAAATTTTTTAATCGGTGAAAAATGTATTCTAATATTTCACCCATGTCGTCAAGTAAAACATGACTTCAAATATGGCGATAGAAGTGTTTGGTAAATTTATTAAATTATTGTTTAATGCTTAAAAGTATATTATAGTTGAGTGGGATAAAGGAAGTGCAAGTTAAACAGTTGTTAATTTACCATGCTAATCATAGAATCTTAGATATTTTTTTTCGTTATCACCCGCTTTTATTTAAGACTATAAATTGAAACCAAATTTGTTGGTTTTTTAAGCACAGATCGTGTTTTTAAAATCGTCATTTCACTTGAAATACTTTTCTACAATGTATTATTGTAAAGCATGCTTGTATTAGGACAGTACTTCTCAAAATGTCCATTGTGGTGGACTTACAAAACCTTTTTCTTTGAAGCGCGTATCCGCGTTTATTTTTATTTTTTTCAACTTATCAGAATTGTTTGTTACCATTGTTTTTTGAAGTTCATATAATCTTATTTCCTCAAAATCACTAATCTTCTTACACGATAATATATTATAGCTCATAAATTCTCTAAATTTCTCCCATAAACTGTTTGATTGGATGTGTTGCATATAGTAAGAATAATGAAAAAAAAATGTTTCATATCTAAGATAAGATAAGATAAGATAAGATAAGATTGCTTTATTGATCCAAATGAATAGAAAATTGACTTGATTACATAAATTCCGTCTTTAAGCATAGCTAAAACAATATTAAAGAACCATTTGTACTCAAACACATTAGACATTCACGCTTATTATCATACCATTTATCATACAAGAAAAAAGTAGGCCTATTATTTAGGAGTCAGCTATTGAGCCATTGTATTTCCTGGCTGAAAGATGATTCTTTTGAAAAAGTCTCACTGACAGTGGAACAAAAGATTTCTTAAATCTCTCTGTTCTTGCCCTTATTGAAAGAAGCCGACCACTTCGACTAGATATTATGTAACTATCATGAAGCGGGTGTGCATGATCTTGGAGGATTTTTATCGATCATAGACAGGCACCTTGAACTGAAAATATCCGCAAGAGATGGTTATTATGTCTGTGTAGTACGAGAGGCTTGGTTTATTAGGCGGTCTATCCGATGTTTGTTCAATGTGGTGGTATTACCATACCAGCAGGTGATTGCAAAGGTTATGATGCTACCAACAGTCGCCGAGTAAAAGAGATTCATAATGGTTTCCTCTATGTGAAATATTTTTAGTTTATTAAGACAGAAAAGTCGTTGGTGCATTTTCTTACAGAGGCTTCGGCAGTGGTCAGACCAAGTCAGTTTGTCAGAAATTGTGACGCCAAGATCTGCTCTGGAGATTATCTTAAAACAGCCTCGAATAAAGTAAGATCCCCATTTGTATTATCTTGAAGTAAAACAGCCTCGAATAAAGTAAGATCCCCATTTGTATTATCTTGAAGTAAAACAGCCTCGAATAAAGTAAGATCCCCATTTGTATTATATTGAAGTAAAACAGCCTCGAATAAAGTAAGATCCCCATTTTTATCATCTTGAAGTAAACCAGGCCTTTGACAAGCTTCTCTGTAAGTCTGACACACTTAACTTCTAACAGTTTTCAGATATTCAAAAGAAGTCGGTCCTCGAATTGCATGAAGAAAATTTCTGGAATAATAGCACACCAGGTGACGGTATAGACACGCCCACATGCTTTGCTTGCTAGGACATCTTGACCTGAAACTGGTAGGCCTACACCATGTTATTGGTTTTTAGCAAAACACCTTTACTAAAAACATTTTAAGTGTAATAGCGAGATACTTTTGGATATAAAAATGATCTAGGAAAAATGGTCAGTTTGGTAAAATGATACGAAGCTGTCAGGGTTGTGTTTAGTGGTTTGTGGACGTTATCATTTATGAAGTAAAATATCTAACCGTTCTTTTAATAGACATTTAAAAAAACTGCAGTTGCGTCGCATACACGAATAGGAAAACGTATTCCTTACCGCTTCCTTACTACTGATGTATTTCCCCAATATGCTCCACTGTCTCCTCCTCCTCCCCACAGTGGCAACACCGCGAGTCGAAGTTAGGTTGGGACCTGGCAAAGTATACCCCAATGAGGCAGTGGCCAGTGCGGAATTGTGAGATAATACATTGTTCCGACCTATTAAGCCGCCACCATGGGTCAGCGCGGTTAGGGCGGGATAGATGCCGCCAGACCTCTCGGCCCATGTCCGAGCTGTCCCAACTCTCGTTCCATATTTCAGTCTCCCACCTCTGGATCAATGTACGGGTCTTTTCAAAGGCTCATGGTGTGGTGCCTGGCTCCTCAGAGGTGGGCGTGCTCAGTCTACCATTTTGGCAAGGTGGTCTGCTCTTACGTTACCAGATAGGCCTGTATGCCCTGGTACCCACTGCAGTAGCACGCGGTCTCCAAAGCGCTGGCTTTGCTCATCTGAAGCCAGTAGCATTTTCTCAATCTAGGGAGTTGCTCAGATTCTCAGTAACCTGGAGCACCGACAACGCATCAGTTCTGATTATGACGACCGTAGAGCCGAGGGTCTGCTCCATGGCCCGACTGATGGCCTCGATCGCTGAACTGTAGTTGCAGAGACCGTCGCAAGGCCCCCATAGTTTGTCCCTATTCGGGTTACCGGGGTATTCGATATTAACAGCAAAGCCGGCGGTACCGGTGTTTATATTTGCCTTTGGATAGGCAGCCTTGTATCGGGTAGGTTGATTTTGGATGACAGCCTTGTTGCGTTATACAAAAAGGACTGCATCTTTAGTCCTCCCTACCCTTCCAGGAATCTACTAGGACTCTGGATTGGAGGCTTTTCTCAAGTCTTTTATAGCGCTCATAGGTCTTTATGACGGCGCGCTCGCTCCTAAGCTGAAGGGGTGGTATGTTAGCCATCACCTCAGCCGCTGTCACTGGGGAAGTTTAAAAGGAGCCACAGTTGAAGCGTAGTGCTTGGTATTGAAAGCGCTCCAAAGTTTCAATGGCCGTTTTGGACGCGTACACCTGTAAGGGCAGGCTGTAGTCCAGTTGAGTTCTTACGGCCCCTGTGTAAATGGTCTTTAACACTCTGGCATTAGCACCACACTTTGTGCTAGGCAGCCGCTTTACAAGGTTTAATTTACTCGAAGCATTTCGTGCCAGCTCCTGGTCGAATAGTGTAAGCTTTCTTTTGAGCACTACTCCGAGGTACCTGGGTGATTTGTCCTCTTTGAGTGTCACATCGCCGATATTTAACTCTATGTGCTCCTTGAGAATATCAATGCCCAGGCTGAACAGCGAAGATGCCGTTTTAGAACAATTGATTTCGAGTCGCCATTGATTGGCGTACTCGGATATGGTTTGAAGGTCTTTCTGCAGATCCAGCTGTATGTCTGCAAATTTCTTCCCGAACTTCCGAAGGACAAATTCGTCCGCAAATAGCAGACTCTTACAACTTACAACCAAGCTTTTCTAGCAGGCAGTTAATGTACACTAGAAAAAAAATGCAGGACAGAGCAGAGCCTTGTGGTAAACCGTTCTCCAGGTTTTTTTCCCTGGATAAGCTTGTCCCGTATCTCGTCTAGATCGTTCTCTGTGATAGAAATGACTTGATCCAGTGTTGCATATTGCCCTCGATGCCCATTCTCCTCAATTTCTGCATGAGGCCCTGCCACCAGACTCGGTCGTAAGCTTGTTTGAGGTCTAGAAAAACTGCTACACTTTGGAATCCATCTGCAATCTTTTGTACAAAGAGGTTGGTTTGATCTATCGCGCTCATGCCCGCTCTAAATCCTGCCTGTTCTGGGGCTATAACGCCTTATTTCTTAAGGTACCACGTTAGCCAGTTGCCGATCATGCGTTCGGCCAACTTCCCTACACACAAGGTAAGTGATATTGGACGGTATCTCTCCGCCTCTGTGGAGATCATGCCTTTTTTCAAAATTGGGACTATAACTGTTTGCCTCCTTGCCTTTGGCACATCGCCGGTTGACCACGTTCGGTATAAGGTCCAGTAGTCTAATGATGCGGGATAGTGTGGCCAGTACAATGCTCTTTGCTGACTGTAATGTGCACACGTTGAGTTCCCTACCTCATTTGGTTCCTTGGTCTAGAGGTCGATGGCAGTGGTTCAGAACAGGCAATTCTCCGTGACAACGCTCGATATTTTCTTTTGCGTACTACTATCAATCAGATTAAGTATCTTCTCTTCTCACAATCACTCCAACTGGACAAACGAATTAAGAAAACAGACTATCAGCGTTAACTGAATAGACTATACGTTAAATCGGTAATCACACGTAGACATTGATATATCAATAATCAGACACCTCAATCAGAACACTAGCTGTATTCTGACGAGTCCAAACATTGGTAAAATATCCAAAGAGTGAAAAAGAAATTATTAGGAAATAACAAACACACAGATATCATATCACAGTATATAAGAAATCCGAAATCAGTCACAGGTTATAGCTAACATGGCTACCCGTGTGTCTGTTTGAGACTGTCCCACTAGAGTCAAGTCTACACAATATATATAAATACTGTCAGGATGTGTTTACGATTAGGACATCAACCTGGCAGAAGTTGGGCGATGAGAGGGGTGCAGAGTCGTAGGTGAGTGGGGTAGTAGTGGCAGATCGTCGTGGGGTATGAATTACCGTGACTGGAATCGCCCTGGAATAATTATCATTTCTCTCTCTGGCTCGTTAGATATTATGACGGACACAACAGATAGTTCTAAGTAGGCAAATAAATCGCTGGTTAAGTTCAGGTGTTTATTATCATTTCAATTCTTCACTCAATGGCAAGATACATATACGAATTTGCACAGGCTTCAGTTAACACTCAACACATGGTCCTGCTAGGTTGTCCAACATTAGGCAAACGTAGCTGTGTTCATGAAAATACTTATACTGACAAAATATCTATCTATACACATGCAGGCGGTATATCCTATGGAACGAACTGAATAAGTGGAGGCTAGAATCGAACAACCTTCTCCACCTAACGCTTGAGCCAAAGTGCCCTAAAACTAGTTAAGCGCGCTTTCATGAATTTTAGTCACGTGATCAGTGGTCAATTTGATTGGATAGCTACATTAGTTTAGAATTACATATGTTCTGGTTGGCTGGTTTGAAATATACTTGCATAAAGGATTGACTATTGGGGGGGGGGGGAATTAGGAGTGATTTTAGGTGAACAATTAGTACCGCCGACTTTTGCGGGGTGGGGCCCAGGGGAAAAAGGGGGGGGGGTGGGTAGACGTATACGGAGATACAAAGGATAAGATAATGACTTATCTCCCTTGATGTACCTGTGTCTTTTGGTTCTGGTCTAGCGCAGCCCGAGGCGCTTACGTATGTGCGAGACGCTTCGCTCCAGATGTCACTACGACGAGTGGATCAAGGGCTTGACCACGGGCGCTGAGTAGGGGACGAAGAGGGGAGATAATGAAAAAGGTGTAGAAGTGGGTGGGGGGTGTCTACAGGTGGGTGGGGGGTTTACGTGTATGCTGATTTTAGCAAAATAAATGAGTAGTTACTATCAAAATACAACATGAATCATAATTGACAGCATAATAGAATATATATATATACATACATTAAAGAATACACACATCATTCATTCACGGTTTTAGTACCAGTTTGGGCGTATTGATTAGCATACTCTGAATTGGGACTAAAAGAGTGTAGAGAGGGTTAAAGAACAGGTGAAGAAGGGGTGGTTGGGGTGTTCCTATTGCGTGAGAGAGGGAGAGGGTAATAGCTCCAGGCCACTCTTCTACTCCCTAATCTAACTCTACGCTAACCGGATCATCTCGTTTGCTATTTCGGCCTGGGGCCTTCTTTAATTTGCTCTTTCAGACAGCTCTATCTAGTTCATGGATAGTGAAGGGGGGGGGGGGGCTGAATATTGAATCGCGCTCTAGGACACATCTGTCATAACGCTTGGCTCGCAGGCGTATTTCGGATTGCCTTTTTGTGGTTGATTTGGTGGTTGCCGGTCGCACCTTACTAGCCCCAGCAAAGAACCGTATTGAGGCGTCCTGGATTAAAGCCTTGTCGAAAGCAACTTCTGTTGCTTGAAGGCAGGCTAGTAAGCTTTGGTGAACATTAAACTTGATCCGTCGTTGGTTCTGTTCCCTTTGGGCTAGCTCTGTTGTCTGGCCTTTTCTAAGTCGATACGTACTACTGTTGGCTTTTGGTCTCTGCCAACATCGTCCAGGACTTTAAAGGTTGTAATGGGGAAAAGGTCGCCTGAGACCAGTATTAGATCTGGTCTTGACAGGGTGCCTATTCCCGTATGGAGTAGGGTTGGAGGAGAGTTTGCGTCCTGCAGTCTGAACAAGTTGGTAGTGTTACAGAGCTCCCTGACCATATAACCGGACGTGTCAGCAATTTTGTAGTCCAATGCAGGGACATGTGCGTTAAAGGCGCCTCTGGTGATAGTGTTTGAGAATATGGATGGATCTAAGGACAGAAAGATGTCGTGCTTCGACGTTTATGCATTGGAACTTTCGTCCACCCATACTTCCGTGGCTAGTTTGTCTGTGCGCAGGTCGAGGGCAGTGCTCTAGTGGTCTGGCGGTTAGTGAGTTTGATATTAGCGTTGCCACCAATTTGCAGCCCTGGCAAGTACAGTGGTTCATGGTGTACCCTTTAATTACGACTTTCTTATTTCTAAGGATGGTCTCCTGCAATAGGGCTACATCGACTTGGTTTTCGTGCAGGAGCTTGGTAAGCTCATTTGCCTTTGGAGCTAGTTCGCAGACGTTGAGCTGCAACACAGTGAGACGTTTAATTTTGACAGGGGCTTCACAGTTTCCCCAGTCGCGGTTTTCCCCGGTATCGCTTATATAAAGTTACATCTAGAGCAATTAGGATTAGGATATATATGGTCAGAACAAGACACAATAGATGCCAAACTTTCAAAATCCAAAATTAACCTACGTATAAATGATCAAAGTAAACAAGAACTGTATTAAAGTATGCAAAATAGCAATAAAGGTAAACTATACAGCGCTCTTAAATATAAATCTGACTGGGAAAATATTCCACCCTTTGTAAATAAATTAAAGAAGTTAACTATATACTAAAAATACGAACAAGTAATAATAATTTCCCTGTTGAACTGGGTCGCCACTCAAAAATAGATTATACTTTAAGAGTACTTTGCCTAAAAGATATGTGAGATTGATTTCATTACTTACTCCAATGTGAGCATTTCAATGCCCAACAAAGATTATATAATATAAAAAATATTATTTTAACAGACCAAATGTAGACAAAATTCTCTGAAAGAACTTAAGAAACTAAGCCGATTTGCAAAAATAGTATAATCTGTTTTTAACAAACGGATAAAGATTATAAACAGTTAAATATATTTACATGTATTAACAACTTTCCTTTTAGAATACTTTTTATTAAATTATAATTGTTTTTATGTACTATGTTACTATGTCTATACGCCTACTGTATTTCTATGTTGGTATTCTCTTTTCTTGATACCTTAAAATGAATCCATTATTATTAATTGTATTATTTCGGTAACTTTTACTATTATTCACTAATGTTAAAATATTCGAATTATGTTTTTGATTATGCCTTTAAGGTACTGATGTACTTTGTGTCAAAAATTTTTTTAAATATTGTTCATATTGTTCATTGTATTGTTCGGGCTTTCCCCATACGTTTATCAGCAGCTTGGTGAGCTGCTGTTATTTCAGTATGGCTCACTGAAGTTTGGGCGCTTCATAATGGGAGTGCTACTTGGGTGGCTGTACCATTGTAGCCACAAGCTCAATGCGGGCTGAGCGTTGTCCAGCTAGGGCTTAGACATTTTTGAAGCCTTTGCTGTCGGACGCTGGATAGCCACGTCTTTTGGTGAGGACCTGTTGGTTTGCTACCCTTTTTGGCTAGACAGGTTCCTCAGGGATAGGTGGAAGGTAGCTGCTGCTACTTTCTCCTTGCGCCTTTTAACCTGTTACTTCTTTGTGGGTCTTCTGGAAGTACCGGAAGAGAGTAGGAACGGTACATGACTTTTCACAACCTGGCCAGTTTTTACTCGCCGAAGTTGCGGGAAGACGTAATGGATTTTTTGCCTCTGAGCATGACGCACACTACTCGGCGGGCAGAGCCTGTTTAGGTCTGCCCGTACCCGAGTTTTTTCTATATTCGTTGTGATTTTCCATAGTTTTTTTATTAGCCCAGGGGTTGGGGGACTCTTGGTTTGATTTAGGGGAGGCTTTTGGATACACTGTAGCTCCCCCTTCTCGTAGTTTTAGAGAAATGAAGATGAAACATTTTCCTTTTAATTCAGAGTTCTTTGCTCATGGAAGGAGTGAGTTGGGATACCTTTCTTTAAAACCCAGTTTCAATGATTTAATTTTTTTTTTCAAACGGTGAAGCATAATTGTATTCGACGTATTAAAATGGTATTTAAAAATATAGTTTAGCCAGTTTGAAGAATCGGATACATAATGCTAGTTTTGAATTTAAGAAGAACGTCAAAAAGAGACTTGTGACATTTGTCAAGCACAAGTGTCTTTAGTATTATTCATTGTCATAAGTGATAAAGTGTTAACTTAGATTAATCTAAAATAGTTTGTTTTCAATAATTTTTTCTTATGTAAGATTAGAAGAATTTATAATGTATGTTAATAATTATTTTTTAAACAAAGCATGTCCTGTTATGTCAGATCTTTTTTATAGCCTATAATAATTTAGAGCTACGCAATTTTTAGTTTTTAAATTTTAGTTATAAGTTAAAGTTAAAAGGAATAAATGTGAAACAAATAAATATCAATCAAATAGTGCTCGACATGGGAAAGACGTGTGTCTTTATATTATGGCTGGATTAAATTGTACAATGAATTAACTTCTTCTTCGTTCTCAAATGTTATGATTGGAAGGATTCTTTTCAATTTAAATTGTTAAAAAATTGTCATTATTGTGTATGTTTACATTCGTATAAACACTCTCCTCTCAACCTCTTTAGTTCTCTGCTCTTTGTTGTTTCTTGTATAAACTAATAAAAGTAATAAATATATCAAATAAAGTATTTCTGCGTCTACATCAACATTTTTATTTACAGCTAATCTAGATTTGATAATACATGTAGGCTAGTTATATATAAAAAGAAATATTATTTTCAAATATATTATAACCTGAAAAAAAATAAACATAAATTTTGAAGACATTCTTGAAAACGCTGTCCTGTTACACGTGCACTAGACACTGCCATTACGTCTAACATCATTATAACTCATATATATTGGCCAGATGAGTTCAATTAGGGTTTTAAAATGCCTTCAAAGAGCATATTTTAATAATGCTTACTATAAAGTGTTATTTAAAAAAATGTTTTTAAGCAGATTAAGTTGAATATTCTATCTCAGACAAGATCTTGACTTAAAAACCGGAATGCTGGTCAGGTTTTTTTTCTTTCATTATATCAGCAGGCTATTCTATAAAACTCTTCTATCTGCTAAATTTCAGATTACCTATAAAAAGAAATGCAGAGAATAGAAAGAAAAGAGTAGCGATCAATTACAATTGGAAAGCGAGGTAAGAAGAAGGCATAAACACTATGAAAATGTAATCTTGTTAGTTTATTTAGAGAAGGCATATGCATTTTACAAAAGCATTGACAAATCGATTCCATTACAAGTGATTTAAAAATATAATGGTTTAGTATAATACTTTAAGCATAAATAAGCAAAACTACAACTAAAATTATTATCGTGTAGAACCGCTTTAAAACAAAGTGAAAGTTATTAATTTCTTGGAAAATCATTTTTCTTAAAAAAAATATTTTAACATAGAAAAAATCTATATTTTATTTATACAGAATATATAACATTTTTATAATGGACAATAACCATGTGAAACAAAAGTTTGTAGAGTATTGTACATTACTTTTGTCTAAACTAGTATAAGTATAAAGGATTAATAAGTCAACGTTATATGTCACTGCAGCAAACTGCTCAATCCAATAAACAGTGTTCTTGCTATCTATTCTCCTGTTGAACCTAATTGGTTCATTGCACTGGTGAAGCAGCGTTCTGAGACCACGGCATATTAGGGGATTGTGTGGACAGCAACTGTTATATTTTTTAATTGTAAAAAAAAATATTTTATGACAGGGATATAATATATTGACATACTTATTATTAAGCACTATGTATGTGTTTATTATATTAAAGAGATTTTAAATTATAGCACTGATTTACATCAAACCGAAAAAGTAGGGTTAATAAAAGATTTAAAACTTTAACATAGAACAATAAAAACAACTATACATACTGAAATATTAAAAATAGACATGGAGGAATAAACAATTATTGTATTTAGAAAAACAATGAGTATTGAAGAATTATTAATAGAAATCAAATACCAACTATTTCATTGATGTAAATTATATAAGGCATATTAATATTAATTGCTAATCAGTGATAATAAACATATTAATAAAAGGAAATATACATTCATTGTATATGGTTCACATGTATAAACATCTTATCTTATATAATAGATTATACTTGATAAAATACAGTTTTTTTGAAGAAGCTATCAAGTTGTGTATTGCGTTGAAATGAACTTGCTAAAAAAGCCAAACCACTCAAAGTTTCTTCCCCGCTAATACTAGGATTATTAGGAGCAGGACAGATAACACCCAACTTACATCTAAACTGATAAAACCGAACACACCCTCAAAATTTAGGACATTACCTATACCCACAAATTAAAAGAGAATATAACCGTTTACAAGAATGCCCCAAGTCATACATTATTGTCCCCTCAACCTACCATTACCAATATGTTCTATAACAACACTGAAGAACTAAAGTCGTATAAACAAGTTATATTGCTTGCAAGAAAGTCGACGGCTCTGGCGTGAAGCTATGTAGATTAAACACATTTACCACAAATAGAACGATATATATATATATATATATATATATATATATATATATATATATATATATATATATATATATGTGTGTGTGTGTGTGTCTGTGTGTGTGTAGAAAGAGTAGTAAGAGATAAAAATGGAAAGTTAAAAAAAGATAAACATGTAGACTATATAGTAACAGTAGCCTATAACAGTTTTGTACATATTTAATGTATATTTTGAATGAATTAATGGTATTCTTCTTATACTAATTATATTAAGCTTATATATTTTAACGGCAAGGTAAGAAATGGTAACAGCTATTTCTCTCGCTTACCCCCCTTCCCTTCTTTTTTTTTTTCACTGTCAGCATTCGGTTAATTTTAGAAGTGTCGGAAAAAACATCAACATAAGCCTTAATGTTTTATTGCTTTGACGTTTAGAAAATTTTTTTAATGTGCGAATAAATGCATTATATATAAAGGGTCAAAGTGACATTAATTTTTTGGTCTTTTTAAAATCATTGTTATTCTTTGTTAATAATATTAGACATATATAAATATATAAATATATAGTCCTCTGAAATTTTGAACATTTAAATTCATTACTTTTTTAGTTCATTAATTTCCTCTTTTAATGTCCTTAACTTTGCATCATATGCTCTTTTTTCTAACGCCGCTGATACTGTAATCGCGCCGCTAGCTAAGGCCGTTGTTGAAAACGTAGCTAAAGCAACTGGTGGTGCAGCAATGCTTAGGGCAGTTACAGCCAGCCCTGTCAAGAAAGTGCCTACAGCTGCAAGAAAAGACTTATCAGTGTTTGGTCGATTTTTTATATGCTGTGCCAATTCGGCGAGTTTCTGTGCCAGTTTTTCAGATTTTTTCCCTCTCAAATCCTCTACCATCACACTAAGTCCATAGATTTCGCTTTTAAATTCTTCTAGTACGCCAGTATCTTTGTCGTCATTTTCAATAAGTTCCATCACCTTCTTAATGTCATCTTGGATGTAATCTATCTTTGAGTTTTCCCATGTTTCAGATGCATTTTCTAGCTTAGCAGAAATACGACTTAATAGCAACTGATATTTCGCATCTAATTCTGGAAACTTGTATTCTACCATCATTTTTTGTTTACGTTTTTCTATTTCCTCGAAATTTCTATCGGTGTATATCATTCCATAACTTTGAATAAGTTGTACAACTTTTCTGACATTCTCCTGGCGTTTTTGTTTATAATTTGGATATTTAGTGGTATTATAAAACTGTAGGCACCTTTTTTCACAAGCAGCAATCAATTCTGCCATCTCGCCTCTTTGGTCATCTAGCCAATCATCAAATGGTATAGCTCCGTTGCTCATGTCAAATGCATCGCCATAGGTAAAAGCTATTATACAAATGTCTATAAAATTTGGTCCAAACAAAGATTGTATGATGTTTAAAGTTTCTATCTCTGCATCCGTGTATCTTGCAGTGCTTTGCAACACAAACAGAAAAGCATGAAAACCATCTGGACAAAGACTTATAGCTTCTACCAGTTTTTCCCAGATTTCTTCCTTAGACATGGATGTGTCCATTAATCCTGGTGTGTCTATTATATTTATGGTGATGTTTCCAAATTGTGCACTTTCTAACTGGCAATGGGCAGTAACTGATGAGGAATCTTGTTTGGCTTTGAAGACGTTTCGATTTAAAATATTTACCTGTAGAACTTTTGCCTGATCCTGTTTTTCCAACCATTACAATGTTATATGTATGTTCAACAGATTTACGGCTGGCCATGGTTAGGATTTATTCAAATATTACCTGATTTAAAATATGAATTTCTTGATTGTTCTAATAAATGACTTTAGATGACTGAAATATAAAAAAAAATGTAACAATATATATATTAAGTTTTTAATGATGAATGAAAAAAATATAGTTAATTAAGCTTTATTTTTTTTCTAAATTGTATCTTTACAGTTTTACAGGTATGAACAATAGTCAAATATATCTTTAATACAATGTAATTGCTATTTTATTTCTTTTTATGAATCACACAAATGAAATTAATTCTTTAATTCATAGCTACCCACATTTTTTTAACCTATAAAAAGAAGCTTTGGTTAAGCGGCAGTTTGCGGTTCCAGGCCAATGCTCCAGTAGTGTAGAACCAGGCGCATAGGGTTGTTTCAGTCGTTGGAAAAGATCTCAACCACTTACAATGCATTTACCGCCAGTTGGGCATCCTCAAGTCAATTACGTAATGCTCTGCCTTTGCTCACATGCACTATATCGAGTGTGTGCACGGGGATCCAAGTGAACAACTTGAAATGCGAACCATCAAACACGCATTGTTCTAAATTTTAAAAAGAAAACGAAGTTTCCAGCATTTCGACTAACAAGTTGAGATGTCTCGGACTAAATGATTACTTTATTTCAATTGACGACACTAGAAAGATTGCAATCCTTGCGAAGAAACTATGCAGACTAAATTTAAATATTAAAATCTTAAGAATATGGAACTGGAACATAAAGTCAAATTTAGTGATTCAAAGGAACGTCCCACATAATGACGAAAGCAGCATGTAGTTGTATTTTGCCTTCCAAAACTCATAGCCAATCATTGTACAAGTGGCATCAGACACTGAGGATCTAACAACAATATCAACAGCATCAGGCGCCGCACATTTCCTCAACCTGTACGCCCTAGCTCTTTGTTCTAAAGAATGAACAACGACCACATTATGAGGCACTTGATTTGATAATATCATGTCTCCCCAGATATTAGAGTTAATATCTTCTTGGCACTTTGTTATTAGCAAACCATGTATGGGAAATATAAACAAAAAATGATCAACATTTAATTATACTAAGTAGCGTTCATACCATTTGTGTAACTAGCACATACTTCAACTGCAAAGAGATTCACAAAATGTCATGGAGACACCAACGCTCCAAAGAATGGCACTATCTTGATCTCATCATCACCAGGCTCTCAGACTTGTCCAGTATCCTCATAACACGTATCTACCTCACTGCTAAGTGGGATACACGTGACTATCTAGCGCCATTGTAATGGAACTGATTACAAAACCATTTTATGACTCTAAGATCAACTGGCAATAAGGCATATACATGCGCCATAAGACATATCAGAGAATATGGCGCAACTAAACAGATAGCCTCTGTCTGCTCTTAATAATCATAACTCAAAGATATTGACGCCACCAGGCCACTTGAAACAAATGCAAACGAGTTTGTCACAGAAGATATTGATGCCACATGACTTCAACTAGGCAAAATAACATTTATGTCACTATCAATGGAAGAAGGGACATCGAAGTTTATTGTTTTGAAGCATACTGGTAAAATATGTGACTATGGCAAATAGGAAACTTTTATAGGCTTTCTTAACTGCAACAGTCTCGTATACTCAGCTAAACCTAAGAACCGACATACATTGGGCTCGGATGACTATAGTTTTTTCACGAACACCTTTTTGATAAATCCTTACGGAAGCAATCAATCGGCTGCCGATCAGAGAGATGCAAAACAAATTGTATGAAGGCATATAATGTCTACCAAACTGAAGTCAAAGACAGGTGTGGTGAACAGTGAAAAGGTTAACAGTTACAACTCTTGCCTGGAGTACTACCTAGAAAATTATTCAACACAGAATGTCAGCCCTCGCTCTGCTCTAGATTAGATAGAATTTCAGAACTATCAGTACTGGGTCAACCTAATGCAGATTAACACCACTGAAGCCTCGGCTGAACTTCATCTGTTATTTCTGGGAATATGGTCACAATCTTAACGACATCTTAAAGAAGACTGCAGTGACAACAACAACGACATTTACCTACCAGTCATCAACATTGTAGGCAATGAAATGGCAATAATGTTTCCGGCATGCCTGTAAACTCTGGCATCACACGTCTACCCATGATTTCAATTCGACTTTCGGGACATTACTCCGATAACTGCAAGAAACATGCAGGGAACAACAAAAACGTCCTCCAATGCCTACTGAGATCTGATCAAGGCATTCGCCCTAGTAAGTCGTGCGGCATATTCAGCATATTAACAATTGTGATGTCTGCGTTGGCTACTCAGCAGGTTTGAGACGTCTGCTAAAAGGAACTCATGGGAGGATTTTGCTTAGGACCGCGTTACCTGACGATCAACTGTGCAAGAGGGAACTCGGGTAGCAGAGTTTACCCTTGCATCATAGATTGCAGAGAAAAGAATCAGGAGAAATACACAGTGCATCACCGTGGTTCGAGGTTGCACTTCCTCGTGTGGCTGAGCAGGCCTATTCTTGAGTGACAGTCTTTTTTACAGCCTTTGCACACGTGTTCCGTGGATTCTATTTTCTTCGCCTTTATTCTAGCCCTTTTATCTATGGTCTCCACCATTCTACTTTCCTCTGCTATTTTAACCCCTTCTTTGACAGCAGTGCGCCAAGTGGACCGATCCTCTGCCTTCTCCTCCAATTCACTTGTGCTTATTCTGGCTGCACTCATGTCCCTCATGCAGACATCTTTGTAGCGAAGGCGTGGGAAACCTGTTTTCCTCTTTCCAGATGCCAATTTTCCATATAAGAGGTCCTTAGGGATTCTGCCTGGACTCCTTTTTCTTACATGTCCTAGCTATCTTAATTCATAAATTAACGATAATAAAAACAATCTTACCTGTTCACACTTAAAACTTGATAGCCGTAATTTAGTTTGGGTTGTTGAACCTAGTAAAGAAATAATATGAGCATTTTTTTTGTCGATATCTACCAATCTAAATACACGGAACATCATTACCTAATATATTATGTCTATTCAATATTTTAAGTTTACGCAGTGAGATGAGCTAATCTTTGCCTTATCTAAGGACATTTTTTACCGCTTATAAACATAATTGTTTTTATATTTAATGTAAATAGTTTTTAAATAAATAATGAAAAACTTAAGTAAACTCTTTGTTCTATAAAACAAATTTATACAGTTATTTGACGTGATGTTTTGTGAATTTTGAAGTCAAGTCTCTACTTGTCTGAAAGTAAAATGTTTTTGAAGTTTATAAAACTAAAGTATATTATAGGTACTAATAAACGAATATCAAGAAATCATACCATTTAGTTAAATTGTAAAAGTTTCTTATGAAAAACTTTTTATTTAGGCCTTAAAGCTTTCTAATTTCTAACTCATCTAAAACGCAAACATAAAAACTTATAGCATGAAAATAAAGAGATAAGTACTTATGTAAATTACAAACTTACTAGGCCTATACATCTGAATACAACAGAAAACTGAAGCTTATGCTGCCGTTGCGCCCAATTTAAGGGAAAATATTCTTCATCCTGATTGGTTAGCCCTGAGAAATAGATATATGCAAGCTGTAATGACTGGCAGTTACCAGTCACGCATTTACTGTTAACGTGTTCGTTTCATGCAAATAATTTGTCAACCGTAAGGAGGTGGGGGGGGGGGGGATAACGATCTTTATTTAGCTTTAGGACCCACCCTTTCGAAAAGGTTGTCATCAACTTTAAATTTTTTTTTTCCCCAAGGATAAATATCATGTAACGATGGGAAATACATAATACGTTTCAAAAGGGATGTAAAATAAAATAGTAGTTGTTCAAAGGACCAAATGGAAAATAGCTGACACCGAAACTTTTCAACATGAAACTTGGGAAAGATATAGAAACAGCGATATTTTTGGCGCTGAAGACTACTTTAAAACATAAATAATTAAACAGAAAAACATATTTTTTACAATTGACAAGTCTTAAAAAGGCAATTCGGATTAAAATGCATTTCCGCCTTATTTCCGTAAATAATCGTCTAATTATCTTTTCGGCATGTTTCAAGTGCATCTTGAGCTCCCGGTTTCATTTTGGTTTGCTTACAGTGGAAACCGTTTCTAAGTCTAAACCTAAGACTCTATATTCTTTTGCTGTTTATTGTTTATCATTAAAATAAGTCTCACTTTTGTCAATTTTACAATCCTGCATTTTACGGTAAAACTTTAATATACTCCGGGAAATGTAACTCTTTAACATTTTGCCTCACTCGCACGTACACACAACCAGCAACGCAGAAGGGAGCCATTTCTTAAATCCAATTTAGCGAATAGGATTGGAAGTGATGTGTAATCCAAAATGTATGCATGCATAAGATTTTAGACTCGTCAATAGGCCCAGCAAGCACACAACGTTCGGGTTGAAAGCGTATCGTGTTCGGCTAACAACTTTGGCCATCTTCGGCAACCATATTCGACACGCATGAACTTTAATAAATCTATTGCATATGGCCAGAACTCGGGCTCTATTAATTTCTATTCTTTTTTGCAAATGCAAGACTACACTCAGACCACGAATGAGCGTAGGACGCAATATACTTCTTTAGAGAAGTAGCGTATGTATTAATATAGACAATATAAAAAGTTGAAAGCTTTGAAAAAAATATGTTAAGATAATAAATGCAATTCCTTTTTTAAATATTTTAAAATCTTTAAATTCTTACTACTAGACATTGTTTGACATAGTCTAGCTAGTAATTATTGGTTGTTAAATTCATAACATCTTGTCAAATATAATGATGGAACATTTCTAAGTATTAGTAAAAAGGTGAATTAAAAACATAAAACCAAAAAAAAAATAATAAGCCATATAATTTTGTAAATAATTTGTAATATTTTGAAAGTGAGGATATTTATTGGCTAATTGAATTTTTTCCTTAACACTGCTAGTAATAGTATAATAATAATAATGACCCTTTTAGGTCATTTGCATCCTTAGGGCTAGTGAAGTACGGTTCACCAGTGTTTGTAACCACAGCACACTGGGAGATAATGTGGTCAGCATTTACTTTATCACGCGTAATGATAAGTCTAAAAGGTGATATTTGGACATATGTAAGCACAGACAATTAAGCCTACATCTTTTAATTCTTACAGTCATGAATTCCAGTAATGATAAGTCTAAAAGGTGATATTTAGACAAATGTAAATACTGACAATTAAGCCTACATCTTTTAATCCTTATAGTCATGAACTCCAGTAATAATAAGTCTAAAAGGTGATATTTAGACATATGTAAATACTGACAATTAAGCCTACGTCTTTTAATCCTTACAGTCATGAACTCCAGTAATGATACGTCTTAAAGGTGATATGTAGACCTATGTAAATACTGACAATTAAATTGTCGAAATATTGTTTCATTCTGACAGACATGGCAGTATCACATTTAAGAAAATAAATATTTTATATTTATATTATGGTTTTCCGTTGTCATTCCGCTTGAATATTCTCATGGCGTAATTATGATAAATGTTAATTGTATATTTTAGTTCAATATAGGTTCGAATTAAGCCCTTATATACCTACTGAAAAAATTTAAAATGTTTTCTCTACCTCTTTATATGTGTTATATAATATATAAACCATTTTAAATCATAACATATTCTAATAGTAATTTATCATTTATAGTAATTCTAAAAATGTGCAGAAATTTTTTTTTTCAAAATGTGTATAGATCCACTTCTTTTCTATGTTGGACGAATGGTTTTATATTGCTGTAAATTGTATGATTATTTAAATAATATATAGTGTAAGTTTGATATAATATTTAAACTCGTTTCAGACCATTTAACATATAGACCTAGCCAGGACGTTTATGAAAATTATGCATTCGTTTTCATGAAATAAATGCAAATCTAATAATATTAAACGAGAAAAAATTGGGGGTATATTTATTTGTGGGTTTGTTTGTTTGTTTGTTTGTGTGTTTGTGTCAGCGTTCTCGAAAACGGGCCCTACGATTTTCGCGAAAACTGTCCTATTGATGTATTCTGGTGAGAAAATGCGTTTTAGATCAATCTCATTTCATTTGAACCACTGCTTGACCCTCAATTTTTGGAAAAACCACTGACCATTTCTAAAAATAGATTTTAAATTGGGCTAAAAGAAAAAAAAAGCATGTCATTGGATTCCCCATATAGCGCGATCGCGTTCAATACAACTCTTATGACGTCATAGCCAAGACGACTTTTATTTAGTATCCGCGTTTCGGTAATTCCCGTTTTAAAGCATTTAAATCGTTACCATTTTCGCCGCGCAATGAAATAAAATCAGCATGGCATTGTATCATCAATAAAAAAAAAAGTTAAGTTATGTTTTAACTTTGTATTTTGCGCTCCAATTAGTTTTTAATATGCTTCTTTTAAACTGAAAGTGAGCTTTTGTAAACATCTTTTAACTACCTACATGCTCTATACACCACCTGTTTACGATTTGTGGCGATGCATTCTTCTAAACAGATATTATTATTTATATTCACGGATACACTTAATAGTTTATGTTTCTGAGATGGGTAAGATTTAAATCTATTATCAATACCTTTTTTCTATCGTTTAAATGTGTATTTAATTTATGTTCAAAACTAATTTCTTTGTGCACTGGTTGATTGAATTGTAAATAAATAGATAAAACAAATGCCAGACTAGACTCGGACCACGGATGAGCCTAGGACGCAATAATCTTCTTTATAGAAGGAGCGTCTATAATGTATAAGATAAGATGGGGTAAGATTAGTTTGATAGTTTATATTATGATTGAAAGAGTCCAAATTGATTTAGGGCCTAACCCTTACCGATACATCAAACAATTAGAGTACTATTAAAGTTGTGGAATACATTAAAACTTATATAGTTAATTGCATAGTTATGATGGTAAGTAATTTATACAGTCTTTAAAGTTATAACATTTACAACTTCAGGAAAATGCATGGCAGACGAAAAAAGAATAATTATATTTTAAACTTGAAAAAGAGAACGGCATGGACACATGCCTATGTAGCGCCCCAGGGCAAAAGTTTCAGCGACGCACACTTGCATACTGTAACTGCTTAATTTAATACTATATTTAGGTAATATCTGCCACCACCACCCCCCTAGAAGTGTAGCCCCGAGCATATGCCCCCTCTGCTTCACCCCCCCCCCTATGTGAGGCCACTGCTGATGATAGTGCAGAAGCAGACACTATTTCAAAAATTATTTCTTGCATGACTTCGGATATAAATGATTCAGTGGATACAAATGTAAAACCAAACAGAGCAGCCTAGCTAAGTTGCATTAACAACAATTAAAGAATAAACAAATGTGTAGATTACAGCAACTAGAAAATGAAACTATAGATGAGACAGAAACGAGATTGGATTATCCAAGAAAGCGTAGGACAAAAAAATTAGAGGAAGAAACTGCAAAAGAACGAGAAAGACAATTGGAAGAAAAAAGAAAGCGGAGGAAAAAACCACTAGATAAGGAACTTAAATTCATGTTCCGCATTGGCTTCGTTTAACGAAGATGACGACAGGACAATCAATAGTCACGGAATCTACAGCTTCCTAGCAGCAGGACAAGTCTACAAGAAGATGAATATGACAGTAAATCCAGCACAAAATGTTAAGGATAAATAAAGTCCACAATATGGACAGATGTACTTCTTAGATTCAGATGACGCCGTCACCGAGTAACTTATACATCCCCTCAATCGTGAAATCAGTCAATCTATAATTAATTCATTGGAACAAATCATTAGATCAAGCAACTCTCTTGCACAAACTTTTATGATGATGAGAGAAGTGGAAGAAAATGCCAACCGTCATGCTACTGAAGAAGGACATGCACATTTGTCCGGCGAAGTATGTACTGTCGTTACATTAAAATCAGATAAAATCAATCCAGATAAGGAAATGGTGGTTCATAAGCGTGTCCAAAAAAATTTTACTTTGAAGAATTTAGACAGCCGCGTAGAGCCTTTTACTTACCCGCTGTTTTTTTTTCTAAAGGGAGATTAGGCTTCTCTGTTGCCTTATGCGAGCCGACAACACCTTACGCGCTTTGAAATGGCCCAGTACCGTATTGCTTTTCCATCCCATCTTACCAAAAACCTACATTCTCAAGCTGACTGTGTGTGGTTCCTGATATGCGAGAAATTAAATTCAATGCCCTGCATTTTGGAGGCCTGCTTTTTCAGCAGTATCTCGTGGATACGTACGTTCGATGGGAACGCGATCGTATTCAGTAGATCAAGAACAATCAAAAGAAGTTTTAAAAGGGGGCGGTGAGCCGAAAAAGGTTGAGAACCTTTGATCTAGATGATATTATAGATGAATTGATGCACAGAAAACACGACGTGAGGCGATATGAATTGAGATTTGTCACTTGTGCATTATCTCGACAATACACAACGGTATTATTCATTTTAAAAAACCTTAATGATTTTTTTTTTGTTAATTTTACTGATAAAATGTACCAATTTGAATCTACACTTATATATTTATTAAGTACATTATCTACTGTCATAATGTCGAATGTCAAAATGCAGGGGCCAAATGTTCTGGGATCAAAAGTGTGCACTATTACTTATAATATCATAGACTATATGGACCGCTTGCTTTAGTTGTTTTTTTACTCTTATCTTCTTGTTTTGTAATTCCCGATTCTAAATAAAATAGTTGCTATACAATTTCCGTTTTATTAAATCGCATATTTTCGACTTTAAATGAATACTTGTAGGCCTATTATTCCTTATATTCTTTTTCAGTGCGCATACAACACATCTATAAATGTTTCCGCTGTATAAAACTTTCGATTTTAATTTTACTTAATCATAGCGATTAAATAAAACTGAACTAATATAGCAACTACTTTATAGCAACTACTTTATTTAGAATCAGGAATTCAGAAAATCTGTGTTTCGAGTCATCATATAGCAGAAATAATAAAGCAAGCGGTCCATGTATATTATAGTCTATGATAATATTTATAACATACAACAAGAGATTTAAGCTTAAGCCGAAGACGAAGTTTCCTTTGCTAATCCAACACTTAAGTGATGATTGCGAAGTCGGCACAGTAGGAGCAATGATGTAGACTTTGACTAATGAGTTTCAGTCTAATATGAAAAAAAAAAGGATATTTGTAAACGTCGGTGCGTGCGTGTGAAACAAGCAGTTTGAGATGATGACCTCTGGTAGAGCGGTACATTTGTTGGATGGGACCTGTCTGTGTGGACATGCCCTTGTGGTTATTCATGATCTTGCACATCATCGTGGCTTTGTCTACCGTTCTGCGGTGTTTTATAAATGAGGCGCTATATAAATGACCAATTAATTAATTAATTTTAGGGGCTCAAGTTGGAGTTTTGATGACGTAGTCCTGTAGAATGCAACGCGATTCACGTCGTAAGGTCATCTCTGGTTTAGATATCAGATGTTGTTGGTGGGGATCTCACACAGTTGATGCGTAGTCCAGGCTGGGTCGAGCTAAACTCTTATAGCAAGGGGTATGGATCTTTGTGGTTCATATGGACTTATTATAATTATTATTGTTTTGATATAATTTTATTAAATCTACTAAGGTTATACTTGCCTATACCTTTATTGCAACAATGAATTCAATGGCTAATAAATATTGTTTATTGTTCAGGATCTGTTAGATTTGATAACAATAGATATAACATGTTCGCCCCAGTAAAGGTTTCTTTGATAAGCTCCCCCAGGTACTTAGCATCTGATACTCTCTCAGAGTTTGACTGTGTAAGGCATGTTAGTAATAGCTGACGGGGATCCTAGTTATATTTCTTGAAAAAGAGAGCAGGTAGCACTTATCGACGTTAAACGCAATTTGCCATTTCGATTCCCAGGTCTCCAACCTAATGAGGTCGTCCTCTAGATGGATTGATTGCATTATTTGGGTTCTGGATGGGAGTATACATGATGGTATCGTCTGCAAAGAGTCGTACCTAGGCTTGGAACCTGTCTACCACGTCATTGATGAAGATCAAGAACAGTGTGGGCCCAACTACCAAGCCCGTATTAATTCAGCTTGATGAGGAGACACTGATGAGGGACTTTATCATAGACCATAAAAAAATCCAATAGGATGATGTCGGTTTGGCCAGCCTAGTCAACTACTGCTGATAGATTGTCAACTGTGACGACGATCTGGGACTCGCAAGACCTCTTTTTTTTTTTACAAAAAAAAACAGTAAAAATGTTGTTCTTATTCAGATGGCTAGAGATCTCCGATCTGACAATCTGTACAAAAAGCTTGCAACACACACAAGTCAGTGAGATTGGCCTGTAGTTGGTTGGCTGGCTTCTTTTTATACAAGTCTCGTGAGCAAAGAAATATATGGTAGATCAATACGAAAAAAAATATTAGTAAAATATTAACTAATAAAAAAAATAAGATCATTTTATTGATAGACTGATATCCCCGTGGACATAACTCATTCTCACATTAATCCACGCAGTGTTCAAGATAAATATGATCGATCCTTTCATCGGTCTAGCAAAGGTCACACATTCTTCAGTCAAGTCCTCGGCGATCACGAGTATTTTGTTTATCATTGCAACGTAATTTGTTTGTCAAAAATTCCTTTTTTTTTAAAAAAAAGGAAAGAAATGCAGTAGTCTTAAAATTAGCGGGTAACAAAGACATTGCAACAAGAATAATTAAAAATATGATAAGTTAAGTTGATAAATTTACTGAAACATTTTATCGTATTTTTATAATGTTTGTTAAAATGTTATTTTATACATAATAATTTTGTCAAAGAATGCTAAACTTATTTTTAAAAAATTACCATCACCAGTGGCGTAGTTCTAAAGTTGGCAGATACAATTAACTAAAAAGAAAAACAACAAAACAATGTCAATTTAATTATAAGGCCACAAGATACAATCTATAAGTAGATTTTTGTGTAATGTATAGTACAATGCTTTATGAAAGTTTCACCATCACCTATCCCATAACACGAGTGAGGGTCATTGGGGCATCATTTTTTGACAGTTGGATGATTTTATGCCATTCGTCTCGGTGCGCCGCAATCTGGGATTCTGCAAGAAACAAGCTGGTCTACTCCTTGATGTCATCTTTTCATCGTCTCTTCTGCCTGAGTCTATCTGAAATTTAGTGCAGTTGCATTTGTATTGAGTCTATTTGACATGTATGGCAGTTGCATTTGTATTACGTTTATGTTACATTTATAGCAATTGCATTTTTATTGAGTCTATCTGACATTTACGGCAGTTTAATTTGCATTGCGTCTATATGACATTTAGATCAATTTTACCGAGTCTATCTGACATTTAGTGCAGTTGTATTTGTGTTGCGCATACAGTGGTACTGATTTTGTTTGTCATTAGTTTACCTTGTAGTCTTGACAATGTACATGTTATGATTGTGAAGGATTGTAAGGATCGTCTGTAATAAAATATAAAACAAGATACATAGAAAAGAACACTATATATTAATTATCTTCTAGTTTAATTTGGGTTTATTTTTTAACCGTACTAATTTGTATTTGATAGTGTTCATTTGTGTGATTTAGTACGCAAGTTATAGCATGCAGCCATGAACGAAATTTTCATGGGCAGACCTTTTACGAGGAACCAACCGTCTCAGCTCGGATGAATTTTTGTTTTGTTTTCCTGGCTTGTTATTCTTGTTACTGTTTAAAAATATATTTACAAAAATGGTGGTTTAAGAGAATTATCTGCTGTGAGCTCCGGTTGAGTTGGTATTTTAGGATCAGGCTTCCGCAAGTCAGGGTTTTTGTTGGCTGAAGTAGAGTTTGCCCATTGTCCATTCTCCGCCCTCTGCAGAAATCTATAGAATGTTCTCGCACTCCAATATATTTTTGTTTCCTTTGTAAATGCAACGAAAATCTCCGTGGAATGGTCACACATGTGGATTAAGTGCCCTTCAAGACATTTTTTATCTTCACACTCTGTTACAGATGTAAGAAAAACAGCCAACTGGAAGTACGAATAACCTATATCCAGATTAGTACAATCGGTACTTTTGTCAATAGGTCCCTTAAGGTCGGGGTTTATGTTTTACGTGCTTGGTTTATACCATCAGTTCAAATCACTATCAGTCGCCTTTTACGACAAGCTATTATAACTAGATAAAGGGTTATTTTTTCACCTAGTTCTGCAGTAAGTGCAGTTGCAACAGGTGCGCGCAAACAGGAAATGTACAAAACAACACAATAAACAAACATAATTGTGATTAAACGTATCTGTTACTCTAAGTTTGACGAAAAAAAGGCTAATTGTGCTAATTTAATGATTTTGAAAAAGTACCCTGAATTTCGGCCCTATAAACAAGTAAGCCTACAAGACAACGTTTTGCTTTTTTTTCTAGTGATGCGCGAATAATAGGCCTAAGTACGCAGGCACCGATAAAAGATATTTTCCTTTTAAATAACATTTCTTTTTTAGAAACTAATATTTGTAATATTTTTCCCTGGAAAAAAGCTTGCCGCATCAATGAGCACCACGCATGCATTGTTAGTATCACGTGATACCGAGTAAACAATCGACACACAAAGCGCTTTTTACAAAATGTTGCTGTCTGAGGGCGATATGGAATTTCTACGTTACTTCTCCGTGCAAGGAAAATATAATATCTTTTGACCGATATTCATTGAAAGACAAAACATTTTTCAATGCAAAATTATTGCCAAGGTTTGTTGACAAAAGAACAGAGTTTATTATGTTCCTATGTCTTGAAGAAATATAATTCTTGCCCTAGATCTTATTATTTGATATAACAAGTCGACAACCTTTTTTGAGATTAAAAAAAGGTGCGTACTCCCCCCCCCCCCAAAATAAATAAATAAATAAATAAAAATGGGACATTTAAAAAAAAAGTTGCACAACTAAAACCCTAACCGTCTGGTTAAAAAACAACAGAAAAAAACAACAACATCAGATGAAGTGAATACAAACGAGTCATCAAAAAAGCTTTTGTGAAATACGATACATAGTTTACAATGAGCACGACGTCAGTTACGCCAAACAAATATTGCTCAATGAACTGAGGAGCCAATAACAACATCCCAGCTTTTGCTGTCGGGACAACTACAGAAAACCTGATAATTTCCAAGAGACAATCCTAATTAGGACGATAACAGTAAGAGTTATACTTTATGCTTTAATAAATTACAAAGTTACAATTATTATGTAAATACACTTGTAACACCTTATCTAGTTTACTTGTCAGTCAGGCATGAAAAATAATTTTGAACATTTCCCAAAAGATGAAACTGTTGCTTTACTTTAGTAGTCCTTTGAATGTTTAAAAAATAGTTAATACATCTACTCAAAAAAACACTGGTTTGTTCACTGTAATCTAATAATGTTTTCTTGGCACGCTGGCGTTTTACTAGGCGGTCCAATACGTAGACTGATGCAAAAAGTAGGTGGAAATTGGTGCTAAAGGCACTAATAAAATTGTAATGAAAATTAGAGAAAGGAGTAATGTAATATGTAATGCAATATTAACACCGGGAATAATGGATATCTGTACGACTACTGTAGAAAGGATCGCCATTCAAAGACATAAGGTCCAATAGTTTAAAAAAAGGGGCTGGTAAGTGAAAAATGGGGGGGGGAGAATCTTTTTAAGTCTTGTGGAAAAAGCAATAAGGATACAATTCTGCTTAGTTTTACTAATTCTGATCTGTTGAATAGTTTCATCCTACATTTTCGCAAAAATATTTTTTTCAAACTTAAAACGTTTAAACGTAAATGTTATAGTTTTAATTATCATTATCTGAAACTGTGTACTCAAATGTAGACTCTATACTTATTTTTAAACATGAAAAAATACTTTTTAGCCTTCGTGTTAAGCTGGATGTTTTGCTTTATGTGTGAGTTTGTGTGTATGTGTTTGAATTAAAAAAAAAACTTGATGAATGTTAGTGTCTCCTATTAATGTTAAATAAACTGCGACTTTATATAACTATATTGTTATCATGTTACAGTTTTCTGCAAAAGATACATTAAGAAAATCATAATAACACGAGGAATAAAGCACAGGTTTTCACTGAAAGCCCCGGAGGCCTTGGGAAATTGAAAATATTTTTTTTTTTATTTCTTGAAGTTTTTTAAGTGGAAGAAAATGTATTCTAGTATATCACATATGTCGTCAAGTGAAACAAGACTTTAAATTTGACGATAGAAGGGTTTGGTAAATTTATTATATAATAGTTAAATGTTTAAATGTATATTTTAATTGAGTGGGATAATGGAATTGTAAGTTAAACATTTGTTTTTGTTTTACCAGGCTAATCATAGATTCTTGGATTATATTTTTTTTGTTTTTGGTATTACCTACTTTTATTTAAGACTCTATAACTTAAAACCAAATTTGTTTTTTTTTTAACCACAGATCGTGTTTTTTAAATAAATATTCATCTCAAATATTCATTTCAAATACTTTTCTACAATGTTTTGTTCTAAAGTGTGCTTGTGTAGGGCAGTGCTTCTTTTTTTCTATTTAGCGCGGTCGAAGTTTATTTTGCTCTTAAGACTTTTCAGAATTGCTTCATAGCATTGTTATGTGAAGTACATATATTCTTCTTTCCTAAAAATTATAATTTTCTTACACGATAAATATCAATTACTAAATAAGCTTATACGTTAATGGATTCTCTCTTTTTTTTCCTCAAAAACTGTTTGGATTGGATGGCTTGCAGATTTAAAGAATTTTGGAAAAAATATTTCGTTTCTGCTGCGGAGATTATCTTAAAACCGTCTCTTATAAAGTTTGATCCTCATGTCTATCATCTCTAAGTAATCCACGCCTTTGGGAAGCTTCTATGTAAGTCTGCCATCTTTCATCATTTTAAGTTATCAGATATTTTTAAAAGAAGTTTTGGTCCTTGAACTGAGTGAAACGATTTCTAAGATAAAAGCGGACTTCGTAACTGTATTGACACACTCCAATGCTTTGCTTGTTAGGGCATCTTGACCCGCAAGCAAGTACACCTTGTTAACATTTGCAAAACACTTTTTTCTGGACTTATTTCAAGTGTGATAGCGACCTACTTCTGCATCTAAGAATGTTCTAGCTAGTGATGTTAATACTGTTTTTTTAAAAAAAACGGTTTTATGTGCAATAAATCCGGATTTAACCTGCTTTTAGCCTCCCCTTCCACCCCTTCCTCGCGATGTCACAGGCCGGAATAGCCAAATGTGCGTAGTTTTATTGATCTAGGTCTATTATAAAATAAGTTAAAACCTAATTAGTGTTTTGCAGGGCATTCAGGGGGTCAATTTGTGGCAATAGAAAATGATTTTTTACACTTTACCATAAAACTATTGAGAACTAAAAAATAAGTGGTCTAATTGATTAACTTGCCAATAGCTTTCAATAGTGATAATCAAATTTATGATTATTGTTAACCTTATTTAGAATCACAAGCTTGCCAACTTTAAATTGTTTATATTCTACTCAACTATAGGAATAAACTTCAGTCGTATTTGAATGACATAATGTATAAACAATTAACCTCTTAGAAAATGTTTCGCGTAGCGCAAATCAAAAGAATATGTGTTTTTTAGTACCGTTAATAATAGGCCTAAAGCATAGATTCGGTGTCTAGCCTAGTTATGCATCTCCATTGCGTACATCAAGTAGAGCACACATCAAAGGATGATGTTAATTTGATGTTGTTTTCACCTTATCGCAAGCCATAGTTAGGATTTGGAGAAACAAAACACACATTAATTGGCATTTAAATAATTGTTTTGTCTGAATCCAGCACATGTTTCAAAAATATTTCTATCTAAACCAAAAAAAATGTGTGCTAAATGATTACCTTTGAAACAAAAAAAAAACAAAAAAAAAATCCAAAAATGGTTTTGTAGATCCAAACCGATTTTCGTTTTCAAAACTGAAAATCGGAACTCTGGTTTTCGCTTAAAATCCCTACTTTATACACTGATCATTGCTATTGGTATTTCAGCGAAGTATATACATATTTTTTTTCAACATTTCATCATCGCCTGACGTCTACGCTGGAAATGACCCAACGACGTGCAGCACGTCGTATCTTAAAGGACTACTGCCTCAAAACAATCGCCTCTGCTTTGTTGGCAAAACTACATATTGAGCCCATAGAACACCGTAGAGAGGTAGACAAGGCTACTGTAATGCACAAGCTCATAAATGGCCACTTGGACATGTCCACATATACATATATCATCCAACCAGAGTTCGCCCTACCAAATGACATCAGCGCAAATTCCATGTTCCACACGCACGCACCGACGTCTACAAATATCATTTTTTCCGTCAGACATTAGACTGTGTATATCATTAGACCAAGCCTCTATCACTGGCCCATCTGTGCCGAATTTCAAGTAATCTCTGAAGGGTTAGACTAGCAAATTAAAATTCGTCGTCGGCTTACGCTTAAAACTCTTGTTCTTATGAGTAGTAATACACACTTTTGATCCCAGGCATTCGTAATAAACTCATCTTTACATTTTAAAAGGTTTCCTCGGGTATAACGAGGTATCCAGAGTATACTGAAGAAGAAGATATGGGTTCTACTCTGGAACTGGAAACTGTGCAAGGTATAATGTTATCAATATTGACAGGGTGTAATTTTTCGTTCACCCAAATTCACATATGAGAGTGTGAAAGTCCTCTTTTCTTCCATTCAATTGAAAACATCCAAAATCGTCTTTCTACGAAAACGTATGGCCGATTTAAAAGTAAAAATTTCAAAATGAATAAATATACTTGTATTGATCTTTTCATAATATTGTCACATGTTGGTAGCTCCAAATATTGGAACACACATTACTTATTCCCCCTCTCTCTTTCTCCCTACGCAAGATTTTGTGGGCGGGGCAGTTTTTCAATTTCTTTGACTTTTAGTAACGAATGCTAAAGATTATTATTAATCTTGGGATCCCACGCTTATGCCGACCTCAAATTCTCGGAATGGCTGGGAATAGTTTATTATTTCTCTTACGGGGGAGTTCCTATCATTTTATCTATGAGTTTTGTAATGATACCATTATTTTCACCCCTACTAGTAATAGGTCTGTTCCCCGCACTATTACTTGAGTATTTAATGATTCGCATTGTCTTTCAAATAAGTCAGTTTCTGCAAAGTTTTTGCAGAGAGTTAGTTTTGTAGATACTTTTCTTTGAGCTTTTTATGGACGCTTGTGTTGGAACTATTCTATTATCGCCGTAAATACTACATCTATTGTATATACTTTACCACCAGAATTAAATTATCAACAACCTTTACTCTGAAGCTTCTTCGTCAAGTTACTATTCTATTTTGTTGTTTACAATACTATGATATATTTATTTACAACTACAACGTCAAGGAAAGGAACTGTTAGAACGCAAATCCTGAGTTTGTGCCCAGGACCATAAGGAGAGTTCGTGTAATACTGCAATATAAATAATAATAACCAAAAAGTCTACCCTAGGAAAAACAAGAATTAACAACGATATCTACACGGCTCTGATCACAGGGGGATTGTAGACGTAACAATAATAAAACGCTAGATTAAATTGGTAATTAAGTGAAACTTTTGTTGTCTCAATAATAGTCATTATATTTTCATAAATACATTACATAGTTAATATGCATTGCCTGAAAAAAAAAGTTATATTACAGATTTGTTACTTTTCATTTATTTAATGTTCATTAGTTCATCCAACAAGGTTATGTGGATTTTTTTAATGATCTTCAGACTTCTGTTGTATCGAGTAGGCTTGCTCTGTATATATTTAACATCTATTTGCTTATACAGAACATCATCTTGTTAAAAATATGTACACGGTGATCGAGGATAACACATACTTTTTAGATGCCCAATATTTATTTTGTACAGATGTAGGGCAACATTATTTCAGTTGTATATAAGAGCTTTAATGCCAGTATACTCCTCTTTATGTTTTTTCGCCATGCCAGTGTAAGTTGCATAAAAATACTAAGAAGAATTGCATGTACACCCTAAGTGCCCCATTAATAATAATTGTTAATTTTCCCTTGCATCCGCAAACACCATAAACAGCGGGAACACCTTCAACCACTGTACATTTTTTAAATAGTCGTAAGGCTCATTAAATTAGATTTATTGAATTTCGTCGGTCACACAGTGATACTTGTACTAATGGGAAATCAAATAATTTCGCGATGTTTTGAAATGGTGTTATAAAAAACAAAGTTTGGATGTGCTACCCAATAATCTTGAAAACGAAGAAATAACATAATACTACGAAATACATTAACTATTAATGTAATGCTGTAAGACCAATTTATGTAAAAGTTGTATGACCGACGCCACCCATTTTATTTTCATCAAATTTTATCAAATAAGTTAAAATAGCTCTTGGTTTATTTTCGTTGTTTGTATGTCTTTTAATATAAATGAGCTCATTTTCTTATCTTATCCAATAATTTAAATGCATGTCTTTTAATTATAATATTTTTCCGACGCCCCTATTTGAAAGCTTAGTTGAAGTCTAATCTTGTATTTTGCTAGGATTTATTTACACATTTTGATTGGCATATAGTTTTCAATAGTTCATTTACCCAACTCAATGCCTAAATGTCACATATCTTAGTTCGCTAATCATCATCATCATTATTGCCCGTCACTCCAGCTATGGTTTAGGCCACCAACCACAGATCTCCAGATTGCTTAATACATTTACAATAATATATGAATTGTAAAAAATGCTTTTTTTACTTGATATAAAATTATATCTTATAATAAGCTTAATTTTCAATACACATATTATTATTTCTTTTCTAATATGAATACAGGTAAAGCTGTTTTAATTGATACCCTATTAAAGACAAAATTGTTAATCTTATTTTATATATATTCCATTTATAAGCTCATTTATCATATTATGATTATCTAACGAAATTTATATTTCTATTTAAACTTTAGGATTACGTCTTTAAAAAAATAACTACACTTTTTCCCCCAGTAAACACACAAACTGAAGTATATTCTTGTTATAAAAGAAGTCAAGTATAAGACGTCTCTTAACCAGATGACATACTATAAGCTTAGTAAATTTGAGACGTCAATTTTATCATAATTCTGTTGGTATCAATTATGTTAAATCGATGATGACATTAATAATGCTGTCATAATTTAATGTATTTACTTTGATTCTAATATTTATGCATATAGTTATTTCTCTAGCCATACACCAAATGTAATAATTTATTTATGAACCAACTAGAGTTACAACTATATGTAAGTATCTATATTTATATATCTATCTATTTATATGAATTGCATATATCTATGTATGGATTCACTATAAACGATGGACGTCAATATTTTTTAATTACAATCGTTAAAGTTTCAATCTCGGTTACAGATTTACAGAATAATTTTTTTCTGCTATCATCATTTATTATTAGACACTTTCTTTTAGGTAAGAATTAATGATTTAACTACTTAAAAATAAATAGCTTTTTTTTATTAACTCTAATTCTTTAAAAGAGAGACCATAAGTAAGCATTATTATCTAGCATATAATTTTACAAAAGCCAAGGATTAAAGAAAAAAAAAGAAATCTTACAAAAGATAATAATATACCAATATGAAAAAACAAAAGCAAACAATATGAAAAGTGATAAAAGTGTTAAAACCATTGGCCGGGCCTAGCAGCATTGCAAAACGTTAACCGTAAAAACAATAGTAGATTACACATAATTATATTGTCAATCAGTATATAAACAAAAGTACAGTAAAAGAAAAAAATAATAGATAAAGCCTTACATGATGTACTACCGGTCTTTTGTGTATTTTTCTTCATCTCATTTATCACTGTAAAATTATTCACAACTTTCATCAAGTTGCTTAGTTGAATTATTTCAAGTGAATTGTACCATAGGCAGAAGTTATGAAAACATAACAATATCCTTTCTAAATCATAATAGGTTAGTTAACACTGGCCAATCACCATAAATCTCAATTGGCGTAATATCGAATGGGGTCGTAGAGACAGTCATGACAGAAGCTCTTTAAAGGAATCCAGAAGTAGTACTCAAGGTTACTTTGAATCAAGTCTCTAAAAATAAAATACTTATTAATATTTCTACTCTATCGGCCTCCTCCCTTCAGGGCCTCCAACGTATCCAGAACTGCGCTGCCCGACTTGTCCCCAAAAAGAAGAAGCCAAATAATATCACTACTCTGCTCCGATCTCTGCACTGGCTACCCATCAACAACCGGATCTCCTACAAGCTGGCTTCTCTCTGCTATAAGTGCCTGAATTACTCTATCCCGGACTACCTTCACTCCTGTCTTGAGCTATACACCCAATCTTGTCCACTACGCTCGGCTTCTGACGCGCTGACTCTTCGAATCCCTCGTGCGAAGCTAGTGTCAGCTGGCCAACGTGCATTCTCCCGTCGGCCTGGAATCACCTGCCACTACACACTTCAGGAGCCGGCTGAAGACTCACCTATTCCAGTAGCAGTATTTACCTTTACATATATACATTTTTATCTGTTCAACTTTGTGTGTACTCTGTAGGCCTAACTATCGTCAGCGCTTAGAACTGCGATCAACGGGATATGCGCTATAAAAGCACAATTATTATTATTATTACTAGTGGTTATGCCCGTCAAAATGACGGAGAAACGAATGACTACAATGTGTTTTGTTAAGAGATAAAGAAAAGAGACTATATTACAATAAAGACAATGAACGTTTCTTTTCGGTATTTAGTTTTTGTTCTTTTTAATTGTTTCTGGTCGCCCTGACCCTGGTATATGCATAATAATTGTTACTGTCAAGCTTCTGGTATTAAAACGTAGCAAACAGTTGTGTAGACTTGACTTGTTATTAACCCATATCTTGCTGAGGTATTATTTTTTCGTGATTTTTACATATGTAATAGAAAGTGATGATGTTATAAGCAAATGAAAGTTATTTTGTGAAAATTATATATTTTTTTTATTGAAATATGGAAATTTTTTGAAGTGTCCTTAAAAAAGGACGCCAGCAACAAATGATACCGTGACATTGCATGTTTGCAATAGAAACAGGCCCTCTTATTTCAAGGAAAAAAACATATTTTTTTAACAATTTAAGTTAGAATTCTTCATTTATAACTTTTTAAAACACTAAGATAAGCAACTAGTGTAATAAACCATTGGCATTCGAGTGACATCCGGGCACAGAATGGGTTAACAGAACAAACCAGAAAAACCAATAACATCATTTAAAACACTATTAAAAATGCAAGATTAGACTCTGACAACAGATAAGCGTAGGACGCAATAATATTTTGTACAGAAGTAGCGTGTGTAATATATAATATAAGAATACAGCAATCATATTTATTTATTTTTAAAGTATGCTTTATATAATAATATATTTGTTGTTTGCATAATATGCTGTAGATATTATTACAAGGCAATTTATTCACTATAATAAATCATGGACGGGACCTTCCATTTATATCACACAAGAATAATTATAATTTATATTGTTATTACGGCTAGAGCCCCCATTCAGTTTATGAAAAATAATAGTTATAGTGTTGTTATTGTTAGTGTGAGTATCCTTTTATTTAGTGAAGGTCTTATTATCTCATTCTGAAATTTGTTTGTAGTAGTCTAGAGTATTCCTGGTTCTTAGTAATCACCTGGCAATTCACATAACGTAGTTTAGAGTTTTCAGTTGATTTTACTTCATGTATAATTATTTTTGGCTCATATTATACAGCAAGAACCTCGATGTTGAGTTGTAGTGTAGATTATTAATATAGTTGAATAAATACTACACATACGCACATGTATATAACTTTGATATATTGACGTTAACCAAGTTGTGTAGAAAGCAACGATAAATTTGGTTTAATTTACAAAATCAATCCAGTAGGAATCCAAATAATATTATATACACAATTAAGAAATACACATATTCCAATTAGTAATTAATATCTTCAATGAACATATAGCATTGTAGCTAATAGTAGAATAATAAAGAATATTCCATAATACAAATCAAATAGGAACGAGACTCAGAGACTCAGAGCGTAGAATCTTAGATGTTACTCGATCGGCTGCACGCCAAGAACTAAACCACAAAATTTGCGTGGTCGCTTAGGTAAATTTTACTACGATTCGATATTGTCACCGATTACATGAGAGTACATTATAATACATATTAAAATATTAATATTCAATGCAATACAGGATTGTAATCGAGTGTTGACATCATCCGCCATCTTGTCCGGACCACTAGATTGGAAATCCCAGATAACCTCATTACACGGGTGTCAAGCGACATTGGCATGCTGCATGCGTGATCGGATAATGTCTTTTATTAAGGTTAAAAAAAAAACAATCGTTCTAATTAAATTGGGGAAAACCTAAGACCTTAGTCTAAGAAATGTTTTGTATCGCTTTTACGGCAATTCGGATAATGATTAGTATTTGTTTATTAACAATGTAATGTAGGGAATTTACGTTTCGTAACAATATTGTGATACTCGGCGTAAGCACCTAGATATATATATATATTAGGCAGCTGAGCCAACAGTATATATATAGTTGATATCACTCATTACGTATAACAATATATAATATTCTTCCCGATAATGCATTATATGGTACAAAGAAATATATTCTATGATGGGGTCTCCTTAAATTGTTTTCATCTTATTGCATTGTAAATATCCTATTTCGTATTGGTATTCTTGGCGTAGGATAGGTCTCCTGGGCAACCGATTGGTTTGCTGGGCAACAAAGTGCTCTTCTGGGCACCAGACCTGAACCCCTCTTCTCAACGATAAAGCGGACCGAGATTTACTCTCTTAGGGCCCGGAGAACGAAATTAGCCATATTACGCAGATGTGATAATCCCCAAAAAGGGTCGGCACAAACGGTTGCCCCCCCTCCACTCTGAGCCCCTCCAGAGCGGGGCACTCGACAAGCACATATTCGACCGTCTCCAACGCCTCCATCAGTTTCTACACCACAGATTAGTCTTCCGTGTAGCAGACAGGTCTTCTGGGCAGCAGATTCATTGTTTGGGGAACTGATTCGTCTTCTGCGCCGCAGATGCCTTGTGGGCAACATATTGATGTTATGGGCATCAGATAGGTCTAATGGGCACTGGATTGGTCTTATGTATAGAGGATAGGTTTAACGACGGCGCATTAGTCTTTAGTGCATCATATTTGTATTTTGTGTCTTCTTGGAAGAGGATTTGTGTTCAGGCCATTTGACAGATTTTATGGGCAACAATTGTCCTTTTGGACATTATATTGGTCTTATTTGTGGCGAATAATCTTATAAGCATCTTTTGTCTTTTGGGCAATGTATCGGAGCCAGCAAAAGACAAAAAAAAGCAAGAAAGGTTTTTGTTGATCTTATTGTAATAGAAAAAGAGTAGCCAGCTTAAGAAAAGGAGAACCCTTTCTTTGTCGGCTGTATGATGTATTCTAGAATTTGGTCAACATAAATATGCTTAAAACAATCTGCAAAGCTGAAAAGTCTTATCCCAGATTCAACATTATTTGTATTTGTTTTTACATAATTAGGAGAGCTAGAATCTGGAAATTCACTAGAATGTCTTTAGTTGCATCATATTTATTAAATATATGGCGGCTGAATCAATATATTGAGTGTATTATATAATCTTCGTCTTCTATTTAAGTAATAGCATGTTGAATTGAGTAAAGGTTGTGACAGATTATGAGAATATAATTAAAATATATCCTAGAAGTAGTCTAATAATGTATATTTATGTATATAAATGTACAATGTTGTTTTATAACTAGTTTATATGGAAAAATATAATATCATTCCTACTCAACTTGCTTCAAATGTTAAAGACTCCCAAATATATTCCAAAAGAAATCCAAAAAATAACGTTTTTCTATGTTTTAGCAAAGAAAACACTAAAAAACTAAATTCCATGTCATGGTATCATTTGTTGCTGGCGTCCTTAAAAAAAAGACAGTTCGTTTTAACACCTCTGTGTAATTATTATTATTGTTTTAAACTTAATATCTATGTTTATGCCTTCTACGAACATTAATTAACAAAGTTATGTTAAAGATTAAATCAATTTTTATCATTTTCTTAAAAAAAATGTCTAAATTTTCAGACTTGACTTTTTTTTCCTCAATTTTATCAAACTCGCGATATAAATTTGTTTCGAGCGCACAAAAATCTAAAAGCAGACAGATAAAGATAATAATTAGATAGGTCAGTGTATAATCTTTACATTCATTGAAAAAAATGCAAACTATTAACTTAATTTCATGTCTTAAATCGTATTTTACGAAATGTCCTTAATAAAAACGCCAGCAAGATATGGGTTAAAAATAGCCTATTAAATTAACAATAATATACTATCTAAAAGAAAAAAAACACAATACCAAACAAAAAAAGGTAAATAATAAAAGAAGCGTAGAAAGTAATATTTCAATACCATAAAAATTAAAGTGAGAACGATTATTTTTGGTATTTAATTTTTGTTCTTGCTTATTGTATTAATAAAACAGTGTTGAGAATGTTTCTTTTGATATTTAGTTTTGTTATTTTTAATTGTTTCTGGTCGACCTGACCCTAGCATATGCATAATAATTGTGGCCTCAAGAACTGGCGTTGTGTGTAAACCGCCGATACATTCCCATTAAGAATACACTGGCGGACGAACGCATGGGGCACAGCCCTCGCAGCGGGGCGAGGTCCATTACACTGCCAAAAGGCCACTGGTCTCGGTGGTGAGGGAGCAATGGACGCTGCAATCCCGTCTCAAGAACCACCCGGTGCCTGGACGCATGTACCTATAGTATAGGATTTGTGCTACCGGGTGACAGTGTAGGTATACTGGCGAGCCACCACGATAATGATCCTTTGGAGAACCGCAGTGAACGATCGCTGGGCTGTGGAAACCTTCCCCGTTATACGGCACGCCACGCCTTCGGCTTGTCGTTGGGTTGCTGGAGCCTGGACATAGATTGCTCAATCCTAAACGTTACGCCCTAGACACAAGAGCCGAAAGAGACTATTAGAGACTTTTAAATTCGATATTAAAATGTAGCGAACAGTTGTGTTGACTTGACTTGTTATTAATAATATTAAATTAACAATAATATAAGAAGAAGAAGAAGACTAGGAATTGGCATTTCTATAGCGCTTCTATCCATGCTATTAAATTAGCATGCTCATATACTATCTAAAAGAAAAAAAAACACAAATACAAAACAATAAAAAAGGTAAAAAATAAAAAATAGTAAATAATATTTAAATGCAATAAAAACTAAATTGAGAGATATTTTTTCTGTATATAACTTTTGTTCTTGCTTATTGTATCAATAAAACAGTACTGATAATGTTTCTTTCGGTATTTAGTTTTTATTTTATATTGTTGCTGTCAAGCTTATGGTACCCGGTATTTGAAAGTAATCATTTATAGGCCTAACTTGTTTTTTTATAATTCGTATCATTTAATTTATAGAGTGTATAAAGTAGCCTATTAAAGGATATTCTCAATGGCGACGTAAATCCATTAAATAATTAAAACATTTGGTTACTTTTACTTAAAAGGATAATGCAAACATCAATAATGAAAAAATAAATAATTTGATAGACATTACGTCATACGCTGGTATTTTTTAAAGTAAACAATTGAAACTCTCCAAGCCAAATTTCGGTGCGTAACTTATCAAAAAAGGTCTCGCCACATTAAAAAACAACAACAGCATAATTAGAAAAACCCGAAAAGACCCTCGCGTTTAAAATAGAAAACATCGCGTTCAACATATTAATTGAACGGAAATGGCCATTTGTTATGTACGGTTATATTTATTTGCATAGTTGGCTCTAACATTTTGGATTTTTTAAATCAACACATTCATGATTATAAGTCATAAATTAATACATTTAATTTTTGGCCCTATTAGTCAAACGGCTTAGGCGCCTATAGAGGACAAACATAGCCAATATATAAATATATAAATATATAAATATATAAATATATAAATATATAAATATATAAATATATAAATATATAAATATATAAATATATAAATATATAAATATATAAATATATAAATATATAAATATATAAATATATAAATATATAAATATATAAATATATAAATATATAAATATATAAATATATAAATATATAAATATATAAATATATAAATAGATAAATAGATAAATAGATAAATAGATAAATAGATAAATAGATAAATAGATAAATAGATAAATATATAAATATATAAATATATAAATATATAAATATATAAATATATAAATATATAAATATATAAATATATAAATATATAAATATATAAATATATAAATATATAAATATATAAATATATAAATATATAAATATATAAATATATAAATATATAAATATATAAATATATAAATATATAAATATATAAATATATAAATATATAAATATACAAATATATAAATATATAAATATATAAATATATAAATATAAAAAATATAAATATATAAATATATAAATAGATAAATATATAAATATATAAATATATAAATATTTAAATATATAAATATACAAATATATAAATATATAAATATATAAATGTATAAATGTATAAATGTATAAATATATAAATATATAAATATATAAATATATAAATATATAAATATATAAATATATAAATATATAAATATATAAATATATAAATATATAAATATATAAATATATAAATATATAAATATATAAATATATAAATATATAAATATATAAATATATAAATATATAATATATATAATATATATATAATATATATAATATATATAATATATAAATATATAAATATATAAATATATAAATATATTAATATATAAGTATATAAATATATAAATATATAAATATATAAATATATAAATATATAAATATATAAATATATAAATATATAAATATATAAATATATAAATATATAAATATATAAATATATAAATATATAAATATATAATGTTACGAATCTCGGTCATAAATGAATGACGTAGTAAGGCATTGACCTCTTAACAAGTGCGTATCAGAGTCCAAGGCGACCAAAGTTTGACCTTTATGCCCTGAGGGCAGTTTAAATAAAATAATTCGTCCAACCCCGTGGAAATTGGAGAATAAAACTGAATCGCAGTATTATATAGAGAAAGAGGTTAAAATGCGTATTAAGACCCTGTAGAATCTTCGATGATAGTTTTCTTTGTAAAGTTCCGACCTCCTTAAAGTTAGTTCAGTTTAAACGTTTGTAGAGAGAAGTCGCTATATTAATACTTGTACATATAATGTCATTTTGTTGAAATACTTATGTTACCATCAGTTGATGAGATTTATAGATCGTTTATATTGAGTCTACAATTTAAATAAAATTGTTTATTCAACAACTGGAGTTGTTTGATCTATCATTGTTGAGAAAGGTGTTAAAGATAATGATCACGAATATAACTACATTACTGCATAGACCTGTCAGTCAAGGAACCCCTAGCTTGGGCTACAGATTAGCAGAATCTAGAGACTTCTAATAAAGATACAACTATATTCATTGAATCCGATTTAACGAGTCGTAATAATAGTCAATTCATTCATAGAGGTACATAACAATAAATATATAAATATATAAATATATAAATATATAAATATATAAATATATAAATATATAAATATATAAATATATAAATATATAAATATATAAATATATAAATATATAAATATATAAATATATAAATATATAAATATATAAATATATAAATATATAAATATATAAATATATAAATACATAAATATATAAATAAATAAATAAATAGATAAATATATAAAATATAAATATATAAAATATAAATATATAAATATATAAATAGATACATATATAAATAGATAAATATATAAAATATAAATATATAAATATAAAATATATAAATATATAAATATATAAATATATAAATATATAAATATATAAATATATAAATATATAAATATATAAATATATAAATATATAAATATATAAATATACAAATATACAAATATATAAATATACAAATATACAAATATACAAATATATAAATATATAAATATATAAATATATAAATATATAAATATATAAATATATAAATATATAAATATATAAATATATAAATATACAAATATATAAATATATAAATATATAAATATATAAATATATAAATATATAAATATATAAATATATAAATATACAAATATATAAATATATAAATATATAAATATACAAATATATAAATACATAAATATATAAATATATAAATACATAAATATATAAATATATAAATATATAAATATATAAATATATAAATATATAAATATGTAAATAGATAAATAGATAAATAGATAAATAGATAAATATAAAGAAATATATAAATATATAAATATATAGATATATAAATATATAAATATGTAAATATATAAATATATAAATATATAAATATATAAATATATAAATATAAAAATATATAAAAATATAAATATATAAATATATAAATATATAAATATATAAATATATACATATATAAATATATAAAAATATAAATATATAAATATATAAAAATATAAATATATAAATAAACAAACTCACTGTAATTATATATATTGATGATTATTATAACAACATGAAATCACATTTGCGTGCCAAAAAAAGAAAACAAAATGCAAATGCCTGCTAAAATATTTAAGGATTACGAGAAAACCTATTTGTTTACAATAATAATCTCTAAGCTTTATTTAACAATAAATACATTGCACTAAACGAATTATAGACACAATTCTAAATATTATACAGGCAAACAAGCTCTATGGTCACTTTTAAAAAGAACTTAAAAACTCATTATTTCAATATTTACCTTAGATAGCTTTAGACCCCTACTGTTTTACTTATATTTTAGGTCAGTGAATGCTTCATTTATTTGATTAGTCCTATTTTTTTTAATTTTTTTTTTAGCTTTATATTTCTTAGCCTAGAGATAATATCCGTGTTCTTATTAGTTTATGTTTAATGCGCTTTGCGCTTACATTATGTTTGTTGGCAGCACTATACAAATATTATTATTATTATATATATATATAAGCGTGTGTGATTTTAAATGCTTTCTATCGGTTCCTTTTAAATTGAAAAAAGATAGATTGTTGCCAAAAAGATTTTGCACGAGAAAAATAATTGGTCTATCAAAAGGTAACATGCGATGTCACATTCTTTGTTTTGTTTTTGTTACGACTACACTACATTATGCATGAATTAAACATTATATTGAATTGTAATAATTAAACTTTTTGTTACTACATTAACTGGTGCCAATCATTTTACTTTTCAAACACTTTAGACATCAAAACTATTAAACTATTTCAATATATTTTTCGATATATCCTTGTTTACCATTCATTTACGATGCGCCTTTTTAATGTGATGAAAATGTATAAAATGTATTATACAAACTTTGATTTAATATATTAATTCAAATGTTTAAATTAAGTCAATAGCTAATTATAGAAAGAGTCTATATAATGCGTTTTAAAGAATAAGTTGGATGCTCGTTTAATTTTTTTAAAACTTACCTTTTGGAAATAATATTATTACGACATAGATCCTAAGCTCCTGCAGATTGCAGAGATCAGCTGGCGGCAGTTTTAAATCCCGGGCTGCTTTGCTGACATTTTATTAATATATTTAAAGTTTAAATAAAATATTGTTCAAAACAAACACGACAAATACAAAAGAACAAATCCATCACAGGCCTAATAACTAAAACTAAAAAATTAAATGAAACGTCAATGTTTACAATGGGGTTGTTATTTTGGTGGTAACAAAGATACAATGATAGATAATGATATAATAATAGACTATAAAACTATTAAAGTTAGAAAGTGCATGAATAATACATTTATTGTCTTTGAATATGTAATTACATAAAGTTAATGTTATTAAACTTTTCCAAAGGCCTCTGGACAATGTGACTCTGGTTAGCATAAGAATTGAGACGCCGTCACTAACATACTTAAACCAGAAATCATAATAATAATTGCATTTCGTACTAAAACACCCAATAAAAACCATAATGATAACTTATTGTCGTTATTTTATTGTCAACGCCTTACATGAAACAGGTGTTATATTGACGTTTTTTTTCCCCGAATTCCTACACATTTTATTAGAAAAATAAGTAAAATAAAACCAAAAATAGTAAAAAAAATTCGTTGGTGACGAGACGAACCGAAACGAAATTTAAGATCCAACAGAAGAGGACCCAAACGTCTAAATGTTCCTATCTCTACCAAAGACCGAATTTTAAAAAAAAGGATTCATGTTTATTTGTTTTTATTAAATAGTTAAAATAAGAAAATGCTTCGTATGTCTGAAGGTAAAAAAAAAGTAATCCAATCTAATTAAATACTAATATTGATTTATTTGTAATTATTATATTTTGAACTAGCAAGAAATACACACACACAAATTAGATATATACATTTTTAATTTAGAGTATGTATAAACCATATTATAACATGACTAAATCTCGTAGGGCCAGATTGAATACATTTTCAAACGAACAAGGACAAGTGAACAAAATCTAAAAATACAAAAATATTGAAAGTTGATTTGCTGAAGACACATGAGAAGGATTTGGAATTTCCTTTTCAAACTCTTTTAAAGTATATAGCACCTGGATTTGAGCGCTTCGTATTCTTCTTTTGTGTAAACTCCATTTTTACTTTGGAGATTTTGAACCATTTTAAGGAGATTTGTTGAATAGACAAACCTAGTGCTGCCCTCACTAAAGTCTCCTTTGTTGGCAACCAGAAGTATTCTATTATCTACCTCATTAACCAATTGTTTAAAATTTTTATTTTGATTGGAACACCATTTCTTAAAACATTCTTCTTCTGTTTCACCTTTAGGTACCTCTAACAAATCTCCATGGGTAACCACAATGATTCCGTGTTTTGAAAGAAATGTTTCTTCAAAAAACTCTTTTAATATTTCGATAGTTTTACTTTCTTCTCTCGTAAATCTAGTATTATATTTGTAGACTAAAAGAATAGCATGCAAGGTTTTGGTTTCCCTAAAAACCATATACATATTTTCCCTTGCTTTTGTCTTATCGTCTTTTTCATTTTGATCTGCATCACAAAGTCCAGGTACGTCAAAAACATTTAAAGTGTAATTATTATACTTAGATGTTTTGAGCTCAGGTAATTTACTTCCACTTTGAGCAGTGTTAAAAGTATCAAAGGCTTGCCTCATCAAAATCGTGTTACCCGTGCTAGATTTTCCATGTCCAGTTTTACCAACTAATAGGACGGTATACGCCATAATATTTGCTGAAACAAAATAAAATAAAATAAGTTATAAATATCATATTTAAATTATTTTAACACATGAAGAAACATTGCATGAATAAAATATTGCAAAAAAAAATAGTTCAGTTTCTTTGATATTGAATGGGAGGATATTTATGTCTATGTAGAGAGCAATATTATATTATTCAAACATTTGTATATATATATTGTTACGTCCACAATCCCCTTGTGGCCAGAGCCGTGTAGATATCGTTGATAATTCTCGTTGGTCCTAGGGTAGACTTTAGTTATTATTATTCATGTTTCAGTATTACACGAACTCTCCTTATAGTCCTGGGCACAAACTCAGGATTTGCGTTCTAACAGTTCCTTTCCTTGACGTTAGAGTAGTAAATAAATATTATAGTATTGTAAACAACACAATAGAATAGTAACTTGACGAGGAAGCTTCAGTGTAAATGTTGTTGATAGTTTAATTCAGGTGATATGTTCCAATATATACAATATTATGAAGATTATGAACAGTTAGAATAAAATAGTGCAAACACAAGCGTCTTCAAAAGAAATTATCACAAACTCACTGCCTTTTTGACAAACAAATCATTAAATACTATTCAAGTGGTGCAAGGGACAGACCTATTACTAGGAGGGGTGAAAATAATGGTATCACTACAAAACTCATAATAAAAATGTTAGGAACTTCCCAATGCAGAAAAATAAATCATTCCCAGCCACTCCGAGAATTTGAGGTCAACACAAAATCCCAACATTACCTATAATCTTTAGCCTTCGTACTAAAAGTCAAGCAATTGGAAAGACTAAGCCCCGCCCACAAAATCGTGTGTAGGGGGAAAAAGAGAGGGGGGGGGAATAATCATTGTGTGTTCCAATACTTGGAAACCAATATACATGACAATATATATATATAACTTTTGTAATCCATCAAAAGCTGATGACTTTATTACTGGTTCTTTTTAAAGCCATTAATTAAAATAGTGAATGTGATTAAATAGTTTAAAATAAACATAACAAACCATATCTTACATTAATTTTAAATAGGGCAACATTTGAATATATTTCTCTAAAAAAAAGGTCAATTTCCTAAAGTCAAGTTTTTGGCGATTACAAATAACTGTATTATTAGACATAATATTTTTTAAAGGGTTATATCACAATCTTTTTTAAAAAGATATTTTAATAAAATTAATGGACTAGTGCATGTATATAATATTTTGGCAACTATGAATTACAGAGTTTTCTTTTGGTTTGCTTTGTGAAAACGCATTTTAAGCACATTAGTAGATTGAAATATAATCACTCAATTTCAGAATATCTTAAGCTACTTTAGATTAATATTTAAAGAAACAGTGGTTATATTTCGAGGAATCAAGAGCTTATCTTTAAAGTAAATGATGCTTATAAAAAACTTTATTCAATTCAGAGAAGCTAATTGTGAGTTTTATTCATTAAAAAAATTCTCCAAAAAATCAGAAGATACTCTAAAGTTCCATCAATTAATTAATTGCATACACCTTTTTAGCTTAATTATAAACGCCTTAACGAGTTAAGAAGGTAAAACATAAAACGATTTTTGAAAATTAAAATACCTACCAATCTTAATATTTTCACACAATTTATCTGATTTTAAAAGTGTCGAAATATTAAAGTTAATATAATTCGAATTTATACTACCAACATTTTATTAACATTTACGCACTTTTATAGGAACATAAAAGTTTTCTTGGGAAATATCATTTTTCAAGAAAAAATTTTTCCTTATCTTGCTAGGGCGGCTGAGTTTGTGTGTGTGTGCGTTGTTAAGTGCGAGCTGTCTTAGAAAATAATGTGACTTTTATATTTTTGTGTTATAATATATTTTATGTCAGTTGTCCCCGCACTGTATAATCCTGACATGTGTGGACAAATCAGTATAAAGATTATCAAGCAGTAAGGGCGGGTGTAGTAACTATTTTTTAGCGTACTGCAGCCACTATTAATTTTTTTTTTAATGAATGGAAATTACTCGTTTCAAGATGTTGTAAAGAAAGCAAAATTAAATATAAGTATGTATTTTAGTAACGACAAATAATTGATTTTAAAATGAAAGTTTCATACAAAATAAAAGGAAAAATTTTCTGATCCTAAAGCGAGTCGTTGTTTACCAGAATAATGTCGCAAAAGAATTATAGACATTTTAATACACCTATAACTATCATTAACTCACTTAAATTAATGTAGCTTTATATTAGACAACGGACAGATCATCCCTGACCATAGCAATATGTTTTCTGCTGTTACTTGTTGAATGGAGACCTAAAATTCGAAAATTGAAGACATCAGAGAAAAGAAATTATGCCTGATGGTTGAAAATTATACAAAGAATAAAAATAAATACACACATATAACAAGAGAAAGAAAAGACACTATCATTCTAATTATGTTTTAAAACCAAACTATAACAATAAATGTGTGCTACAATTTTTTTTATAACTTTTTGTTGAAGATATATTTGTATTATATTTTTCATCAGAAATAAAAATAGTTTTAAAGGTCATGTAAATTAAACATGCATTATAATCACGTTCAAACGTTTTCTTAATTTTTGCACAGAAAGCGTGCGATTAGAAGAATAGACCTATTACGGACCTCCGTGTATTTTTTTTTATATTTTTATAACGTAAATGTGTTTAACAAAAAAACAAAACGTTCATTCTATTCAATGAAGATTATTTATTTTTAATTAAAACTTGTTGCAAAAGTATGTGATGTGCATTTTTTTTACATTTAGTGCAAAGAAGATATGAAAGTGCATGCAAACCCTAAACTTTGGCGAATTTATTTTGAGTGACAATTATAATTAACCCCGTCTTATCTTATAAATAAATACATGTATACACACAAAGATATATACATTAATATTGCATACATACATACTGTTGTCGTTATTTTTATAGTTGAATCTATTATTCTCATTGCAGGCAACACATGAATTAAGAATATACTTTTACGCTTGCTTTCCTTAGACGCACAAACAATGATTCAAATAAGAAATCAACTCCAAATTTTAATTATCAATAGTATAATTTCAAAAACATATATGTTAATATCGAAATTTTCAGTCCAAAGCCAAGTCGAAACACATGCTATCGTTACTTAGGTCTAAGGTCGACTAAAGTTTCTTTAATATCTTAACCCTTCCCGTACCGACCTACTTCTATCTATGCTGCTTTCAGTTCCGCTATAGGCCTATACGCGCCCGGGACTGTAAGGGTTAACAACGGCACTTCTAACTGACGCGACACAGTTTTTATAATCATACTTCACTCCTTTATCTAATATTTTTAGATCGTATTAGAGATTATAACTCATGCATTATTCAAATGTGTCTTAAAGCAACAATAACATATTTTGGACCTAAATACATACATACATACATCATACATACATACATACCTACACATACATACATACATACATCATACATATACACATGCATACATACATGCATACATATTTACATATATCATGCATACATACATCATAAATGTGTGCATACAAGTATAAATAATACATGTACACGTGCATAAAAACATACATAGATACATACTTTATACATTTGCACATAAATACATTCATGCATACATCATACATGTGTACATGCATACATACATACATCATGCATACATCATAGATACATAAATGAATACATGCTTCATACATACATACATAATAAATCATTATCATCATCATTCATTCCATGATTGTTGTGGTCGTTAGGGGAGCGAATGTACACCTCAGCAGTCAACTGCTAAACATATTCCCCATCTAACCAACCTATTAAAGTTCTTTAGAATGGCGAAACCCTTCCCACCTGTAAAAGAAAATATGCGTTTATCGTGGATTCGAACCGAATATATTTAGGCAACGGCCATTCACATGCGATGCCTGCCGTGGCCCACGTTAAAAATTAACAGTGTCGACAATTCATTAGTAGGTTAAGTTTCTTATCAGACCATAATAGCGTTTTTTTGAAAAAAAAACAAACTAATTACTACTTAATAAATGTGGACACTTTTTGGTAAGCCAGTAATAAATTAATGTTGTTCATAAACGATTATCTATTCTTGCCACCACGATATATCGTACTATTGATCAAACCAGTCCCATTGAATTATTATAACATCACATAATCAATTGTGTTGCCTTTGTCTTAATTTAAAAGTATGTCACGTGGTAAGTCTCTATCCGATTATTTATCATTATCTATCCTATGACTTGTTGCGATCTTTGGGGGGAGCGAATGGACACTGGACACCTCATCAGTCAACTTTATACACTTTTGCCTATCTTGAGCGGTTGTCAATAGTTGAGTCAATTGGATCCCTATCGAATACTTTACATTGTCTAACCAGCATCTCCGCTGACGGCCTCTCCTACGTCCACATTCCACCGTGCCCTGGAGGATTGTTTTTGACAGGCTATTTTGCCGCAACACATGACCGAACCTTGTCAGTTTGCGCCGTTTAATTGTTGCCATAATGTTTTCTTGAGGTCCTGCAATTAAGGATATTTCTCTAGCATTTTTTTTGAATGCCTGCAGCTTGTTTTTAGTTGCTGATAACAGTGACCAGGTCTCACATCCATGCAGAGCGATGCTTCTGACAAGGGTTCTTCTTTATCTGTAATAGCAACATAGGCTGGCTAATTATTGTCTTTTTTTATTAATATTACTTTTGTTATAGATTGTAAAGAATTTAGGACTTAAATCTTTCCTAAAATGTTTTTAGTAAGTAAAGTCTAATAATTAGATTTAAGTCATGCCTATTTTAACCCAATTACACTATTAATTATTTTTAATTACTTGCCTAATTTAATGTTGTTAGTAATAATTAATAATTATATATATTTTAATAAGGCCTATTATAGCTATCTGTTCATTGCAGTTTACAAAAAAAATTTATAAAGTTATAAAAAAAATCTGTAATCTGTAGCTATAGGTATAGGCCTACGTATTTTGGAGGGGATTTTAGCTTGTCGCTTGCTCTTTCTCTCTCTCTATCTCTATCACATTCTCCTTTCTCTCTCTATTATTATATATATATATATATATATATATATATATATATATATATATTTATTTTACAATAAAAACCAACATGTTATTATTTTAAATAAAATTAATTTATTCTATAAATAGTTCATTCATTATTTTTTTCTGATATCATTTCAGTGCTTTTAGTGTGATCCTTTTGTTCTAACAGAAATACAATGATGGGAATTATGATATTCTTTTTTTTACCAATTTTGTTGTATTATTCTCGACATTAGCTTTACAATGTACATATTGCTAAACTAATGTTGTATTTAGTACATGCCATTCTAGGCTATACTTCTAATATATTAATCGCATTTTTTTAAATTAAAAGATGGCTTAAATTGTAAGGGGGCATACCGAATGTCCACGGTTCGAATCCTGGTAAAGGTTAGAATTAGTTCCCTTGTCTTTAGAATATTCTGAGTCTATCCAGCTCTGATGGCTACCTTACTTTAGTTGGGGTAAAGTAAAGGTGGCTGCTCATTGTGTTGGCTACACAATCTCTTAGTATGCAATGAAACTGGAAAGCAGGCCCCTTGGATTAATTTATTCCGATAAATAAGTGATCAGATGCCCTTTACTTTACTTTAAATATTGTAAACCTAAATATACATTGTACTTTTTCGAGTAAAATACATTGAAGTTGTTTTTTTTTTCTGTTTTAATTTTGTATTCACTTTATTTTTCAAAACGAAAGGGATCATGTTCACAATGTGGGTTACGGTGGTAGCAAGTCATACGATCTACCCGGATGTCATGTAGTGCATGAACGAGGACAATAACATGCAAACATGTGATACAATTATATAGAGATATTATACAAGTCATTACGACACGTGACTTTCATATAAGTATAACTTTCATTCTGTGTAAACACAAATTATTTTTTTTCTTTTTAGAATGTTATTTTTCTTTCTCTTACAAACTATTCTTGAAAATAAATTGCAAATTAGTTTGTCATGTCACTGAACATTATTTCTGAGGAAATGTAGGTTTCGTTTATACCGGGAAAAAGCAAAATTCTACAAAATCGTTTATTGTCTGTTGGTTCTCATTAAAAAAAAATCTTCAATTTCAGTTTAATGTGAAATAAAGTAATTCATACAACATTTGGTATGATAAAATATCAATGAAATCCCCCTTTGTTTTTCTTTTGGACACATATTATTATTTTGTATTATTAAAAGTATCGGTATATTACCCAACACCCGACATTAGATTATGACAATTGTTTGCACTATATACACCTTAAATATGTTTTCGATCATAATAATTATGAAACAAGTTACCATCTTGTAGAATAGGTTACATGTATAGTAAGTACTCTATCACGAAAAATAGTTAACGACTCTTTATAGTTTTGTAGCTTTCATATAGATGATGATAAAACTGTGCACGAGTTTAGATAGTTGCACTGTTATTGCCGACTACCTTCTCTTTTTTTGCCCTTCATATTGCAATACTAAGTTTCGCCAATAATTATTAAACTAAACTTTTCAGTAGACAAACATTAGATAGACAAAAAAAAATTAATCATAATCAAATGTGTCTCTACATATTAATGAATTTCTATTACGTTAAGCATACCTGAGTGCCTGCTATTTTCTAAAGGCGTATTGTTACTGATTTTAAGACCGTTGAACGTATCTTTACGCGTAATGTACATTTGAATAGACTTGACTATATATTTACCGTTATTTTAAAAATAAAATTATCGTTCTACAAATCGTGACATATTCTTAACTCTGTAATTTGGAAAATTACACTCTAAATTTGTGTTTACGCCAAAATGTAGGTATATACTAAAGTTTCAATTTGAATACCTAAATGATATCACGTCCGAAACTATTTAAAATATAACATTCTTATTGACTAATTTATAATTTTCCTTTTCTAATTGTGACGAGGGACTTGTGTGACCTAAGATGATGAGACGGTTCACCTCGAGTTGCATAGATGTCTCGTGTGTTGGATGGGTCTCGACTCTGCGCGCCCCACTTCACTGGCTTGTTTATCGGAGAATGACGGCTATGAGCTCAACTAATATAATAATAACTAGTGGTCATGCCCGTCAAAATTACGTTAAAACGAAGGACTACAATGTGATTTTATATAATAAAAAATTATTTTGGAGGATGTTTCCAATTTATACAGTTAACTTTTGACCCGATTAGTGAAACGGCTTAGGAACCTATAGAACACAAACATATAAATAAATTTATTTACAAACAAACTCACGGTAATTATGTATATTGATAATGTTTATTTATATAGCGTATCTATACAAAGATGTCTACCAGAGGAACACGAGAGCAGCCAGTATACAAGCAAAATAAATGACTAGGAATGAAAAGCAGAGAATTGATCCACCTGGCACACTGCTGTCAGGGAGGAGGGTAAAAATAGCAAAGGATAGCAGGATGGAGGAGACTGTAAAAAAAAAAAAAGCTAGGAGAAAGTCGATAAAAATTAGAAACCCTAAGAAAGCACAGAACACCTATGCAAAAGCTGTGATAGAAACTGCCATTCAATGATTTATAGGTCTTCTTAGAAACATGAGAAAATGCCAACCACAATGATGACCCATCGTCTCGCTATACGGAAGGATGCCGAAGAAGACAAAAAAAAGTCACTTCTGGCTGTTACTGACGTTACAGGACACCAAAGGTTGGTGCTGGGTAAATCTCCAGTTCATTTTTCCGTTTAGAGCCTTCTACTTGAGCCAGAATTCATATCGATCACGAACTAGACCTAGTATATTTTATATATCTAATTTACTACATATTATGAACTCCAGAAACATTTCTCTTATGGTAATAATATTTCAAGTTCACGGAATGCTTGTTCAACGACTTATAAAATATTCTAAGCCTACTAACTCAATACTTCACGGAATCGTGGACCCCCCCCCCTACTTTCAGCCCAAAATGTGTCCCGAGGGACCAAAAGAAAGCCGGAGGGCTGTACCTAAGTCTACCATGACCCACCTGCTAAAACTGACAGCCCTGAAATACATAATGCTTTATGGAGTATTACATATCTGGGGATTAAGTAAACAGGGGATTAAGTGCCTGGTGATTAAAAGTTATCTATTAACGATTACATATATATATTTAATTTGTTGCCTAATTGTTTTCAGTAATAATTATACAATTTTCATTCGGCCTATCTGTTCCTTGTAGTTTATAATGTTTTTATAAAGTTATTACAATCTGTGGCTTAAAGTATCGGGCTGTGTATTTTTCCCCGAACAACGCCGAGTAATTTAGCTTGTCTCTCTCCCTCTCTATCTCTTTCAATCTCGCCCCCTCCCCTTTCTCTCTCTCTATGTATATATATATATCAAATATTATTTTTTTACACTTAACAATGAAAACCACCAAGTTATAATTTTAAATAAAATAATAGTTTCATTGTATACATATCACATTCGTTTATTTGTACTATTTTAAATTCACTGATTTTAGTGTGATCCTTTTCTTCATACAGAAATACAATAATGAGAATTATGACATTGTTTTTTACCACTACTGTGGTATTTTTCTTGACATTAACTTTGCGAGGTACATAGTTCTAGGCTAATATTATATTTAGTAAATGCCTTTCTAGACTATTCTTCTAATGTATTAATCGCATTTATTTATTTAAAGATGGCTTAAAATTGTAAAGTCCTGGGTTCGAATCCTGATAAAGGTAATAATTTGTTCCCGTGTCTTTAGGATTGGTACCTGACTTTAGTCGGGGTAAAGTTAAGGTGGCTGGGCATAGTGTTGGCCACACAATCTCCTAGTATGACGAGGCCATAGAAACTGGTAAACGTTGCTTCGCCAGCCCCATGTATCAATTTGTTTAGACATATACTTTACTTCAAATATGTAAACCTAAATATACATTGTATTTTTTCGAGAAAAAACATTTTACGCTATTATCTTTCTGTATAAATTTAGCTTTTACTTTTTTTTTCAAAACAAAAGGGAGCAAGTTTTAAATGTGGTGTACGGCGGTGACAAGTCATACGATCTACCTGGATGTCATGTAGTGCATGAACGAGGACAATACTATGCAAGCATTTGATCAAACTTATTTTGAAATCACGTGACTTTTAGATAATTATAGCTTTCATGTAGGCCTAGTGTTAAAAAAAAACTTTTTTTTCTCTTTTTAGATCGTGATTCTTTTTTCTCGTAGTAAACAATTTCTTGAAAATAAAATGATAATTAGTTTGTCATTCCTCTGAACATTATTCCTAAGGAAACGAAGATTTATTTTATACCGAAACCAAAATCAACAAAATCGTTTACCGTCTGTTTTTTTTTATTAAAGTACCCGTCGGACCAATTTGATCCATAGGTCCGGTAAAGCAGCGTTCACCAGTTTCTGTGGTCACGGCATACTGGGTGATCGTGTGGCCAGCACTATACACAGCCGCCTTCACTTTACCATGACTAAGGTCAGGTACCCATCAGAGCTGGGTAGATTCAGGGACACCTCGATTGCCAGGAAAAAATCCTAGCCTGCAGGAACCCAGGACCTTCGGTACGCCACCCGAACGCGCTGCCGCATGACCACCGTGCCCGCTTTACTGTCTGTTGGTAATCATTAAAATAATCTTCAATTTCAGTTTGATGTGAAATAAAGTAAGTCATACAATGAGTCGTATGAAAAGAGATCAATGGAATCAAACTTTACCAGACATTAGATTATGACAAAGGTTCGTACTGTATATGTTTTCAATATAATAATGAACTTGAACTCACTAGACACTCCCCGGCTAGGTCGCCAAAGAAAAGTGGGACTATCTCAGAGAGACACTACACAGCACAACCATGCAGGTCTTTGGAAGAAAAAATAAAAAAAAACAGAGACTGGTTTGAGGCCAACTCTGCCACGCTCACCCCTGTCTTAGAAGAAAGGTTTCAGGTCAAGACGGTATCGCACCAGAGGTTATCAAGTGTGGCTGCATTGTTTTAATAGAGCACCTGCACGGTCTCCTCGGCCAGTTTTGGTAAGAAGGAGCAGTACTAGAGGACATGAGAAATGCCAACATAATTACCGTGTTTAAAATAAGGGAGATAGAAGTTACTGTAATAATTACAGGGACATTTCCATCCTCAGTATTGCACGCGTTGTTATAACGAAACTGCAAAAGCTCGCTGAGAGAGTGTATCCCGAATCGCATTTCAGATTCCGAGCAGAACGGTCCACAATCGGTATGATCTTTTCACTAAGACAATTCCTAGAAAAGTGCCGAGAGCAACACATGCCCCTGGCAACACACAGGCACTGGCTTTCATCGATCTGACGAATGCTTTCGACCTGGTCAGCAGAGATGGACTCTTTACAATCTTGGCAAAAGTTGGTTGCCCACTAAAATTGCTGAAGATAATACAGCCATTCCATAATGAAATGAAAGGCACAGTGCAGTATGACATGTCAACATTGACGGCATTCGCATTCGACATTCTCAGCGTAGTCAAACAGGGCTGTGTCCTTGCACTGACACTCTCTGACATCTTTTTTGCCAGCCTACTGAGACATGCCTTTGGAACTTCTGAGGGGGGTTTATCTACACACCCGTTCCGATGGTAAACTATTTAACCTGGCCAGGCTGATGTCCCTAGGTCAACGGTGACCCACCCTTGTTCAAATGATCACAATTGTTAAGCCTATTTATTACTTTTTTTTAAAATGTGTAACCATTAATCAAGGTGGAATGGGACTGAACAATTTAATTCAGTTATTACTGGACCAAAATGATTTTTAATTGCATATACATATATATCTTGAATGGCCTTGATAAAAACATAAGTAATTTTTTTTATGACAAAAACATGGTTGTCATGGTTACGGCCGCCATTTTGAAAAAAATAGTCATTACAACAATTATAATTTTTTTAAAGTATTCTAGATATTTTGGTTTCAATAGTGTTTTTATGTAGAACTATTACCATTTTACGTACTAGACACATTGCAATTGAATATTGTTAATACTATTTTTTTTAATGATTTTGTTAATTTTAGTATTGGAATTTTGTATAAAATTAATGATTTTTTTTTCTTTCAATACATTTTACAGACAAACAAATTTTACATTCACCTTAAAACCCAGTCTAGTACCTCATGATATGATATATAAAGCAACATACCAAATTGCAACATATTATCTCTAATGCTGCTCATTACTTTACAATTATCATAGCACAAAAACAACAAAAAAACACATATTGAGAAAAACGCATTTAAAGGCAAAGAATCGACAAAGAAATTGAGTCGACACACATATTTCAAACTCAATATTTCAGTACAAAACCTTCATTTTTATATTTTATTTGATGCATTTTTGTTACAATTAGGTTTAACAAGCTATTTTTAACAAAAACTAAACAACTCTTTTTTTGAAAAAATATGCCAAGTATGCCCCCCCCCCTACTCAGTACCGTTCCCCAGTGTCTCTCGTAAGGAATACAAGGGAATTAACTCCGATGTCTGGTTTAAAAAATAATTTAAGCCAGTTACCTCCTTCTTGCATATGGCTGCACATCGAAGAGACATTCACCTATTTATTTCTATCAGTGGGTTTAATACTTTCTAATAATTGGTAAAGAATGTAAAAATTAATGGCACCAAATTGGCACCGATTACCGTAAACTAAACTAAAGAGTTACACAGTGAACTTTTCTAGGTCCTAAGCTATTTATATTTTAAATAAACTTACCATTTGCATCAATACAGAAACTAATTAATATAAGGATTTACGCAGATGATTGTATTATCTACATAACAATAAACAGAAACAAAATCTATAATCCTAGAAAAAGCCCTAGATGAATTAAAAAAATTGGAATCAAACTCGAATATATTTTCAACCAAAAAAGGTGCCAACTGTTAAGAGTAAAAAAGAAAAAGGAAAAACACAATTACAAACGATTTCATTCATAGAAAAGACATACGCCAAACTAACAATTCTAAGTAATTCTTAGAAGTAAATGATAAATTATCTCTCAATCGACATATTTATGGTAATTAAAAAATAAATAACAAAAAATTATTCTTTATCAAAAAGATTTTTTACAAAGTTCATAAGTACATAAAACTTTAAAGTTATCTCACATTAGTTAGACCTATACTACAGAGCTGTAAAGTTGATTAGCACAAGGTGATTTGGGAACACGATATAACCTCGCGTTTAACATAGTATATGAAAGAAAATGGCCAAATGTTGCTCACGGTTGTATGTATTTGCATTGTTGGATATATACTTTTGATCTTTAAAATCAACACATTCACGATTATATGCGATACAAGCTAAATACCCCGGCCTTGCCCTCGCGAAAATTAAATAGGCCTGTATACAAATTTAAAAAAATATATCAAAATCTGATTACATCAGATGGGGGCTGCGAGACTAAAATAAAGGCTAGAATTACACAAGCCATATGTGCTTTCATGAAAATGGAGAATAAATTATGGAACAAATCATTAGAGATTGAGACAAAATGAAAAAAGTGGTATATGGAACCAATTTTATTATAAGGCTGTGAGGCATGGACTATGGACAATGAAAAAAAAAATTCAGCATATATGAAAAGTGCAGAGATGTGGCTCTATTGAAGAGTGACATGGACAGATAAAATGTCTAATGTGGAGGAGTTGGAAAGGTCATACGCTAACAGAGAAATATTTATAAAGATCATGACAAGAAAATCAACGTTAGTAGGACACATAAATAGAAAAGAAAACATAGAAAACATCATAATAACTGGAAAGCTGGAAAGAAAGAGATGCAGAGGAAGATAGAGAAAGAAGATAGTAGATGATATAACGGAATGGCATGGCAAAAACAACAAAAATGCCAATTGAGTTTGCTAGAATAAACGATACGTGATCGTCTACGCCATCCGGCATGACACCTTATGATGATGATAAAAATCATAATTTTATTTAACAAAAAGTTAGGACTATCCTTGTGGATGAGAATAGAACACCCGTCTTCCACATAGGTCTAAACAAATTATAAGATTTTATTTTTAAAACATAACTGAAATTCTTTACCATCCTTAAAAAAAAATGTTAAATAAATAAATGCATTTTTTTAGAAGTAGAAAACTGAAAAAAAAAGTATAAGTAGCGACTCAAACCCAGGTCACCCGCATGGCAGTCAGGTACCTTAACCACTCATCTAGAAAGGACACATGTTCGAAGCAATATTTCTTTTGGAGGACGTTTCCAATTTATAAATGTAACATGTATGCCGATCTGTCAAACGGCTAAGGAGCCTACAGCGAACAAGCGTATATATATATATATATATATATATATATATATATATATATATCTGTATATATATATATATATATATATATATATATATATACAGATATATATATGTACATAAATAAATAAATGTACAAATTTAGAAACAAACTCACGGTAATTATATACATTGATTGTATATTTAAGCCTATTTGAACCAGAAAAACCAATAAGGTATACAAAATAATCTTTACACTTATTAATGAGCCAAGTGTATAGAGGTACTGTTGCAATTATACAGAGAGGAACTAATCTATAAGTATTTGTAGGATATCACCTGGACACATTATGTAATTTAATATTAAGGTTGACATCTTACGTCAAGTCATAAGTGCAAACACATGAGCTGTCTTGCATGCATGCAATACTTCTAATATTATTTTTACATGTCCTTGTTTTTTTTAATTTTTTGTAACGTTGACTTCAAATATTGTCTTGATAAGAATGCTGATCTTTTTCCATAACCGTGCAACTTATATGGATATAAAAAGAAATGCTGCGTAGTGAAAATGGTACAGGACAATTTTTTAGGCCTTCAATGCTGTGCCTTGAAACGGATGAATGAATAATTTGGTGACAATGATTCCCAAAATATTACGTGGGCACCTAATCTTAACTGTAATGAGAGTTAATTTGGTTTGACAAAGATATTCATCATAACCTTTTTCTTTTTTTACCTTTTGTTATAAACTAAAATATTTTGATTATTCACTAATGTTCTTTAAAAAAAAGCAATTATTTACATAACGATTAAAAGGGTTTATTAACGGGAGAAGGTAACTGAAAAGGTTAAGAAACATTGATTCTTTTAAAATAAGTACACATTCACAAACAGACACACATGCACGCAAACACACGAAAACACAACTGTAGAAAATATGTGTTAGTTATTTTTAACAGTCTTACGCCTTTCAAAGCGCTTGATTGCTTGGGAAAAATCGTGTAGTTTAGATGTTCAGTAATCTTTACTAAATTTAGCTGTATAGTAAGTAAACATTCTTAACCAATATATAAATAGAAAAAAAGCTTGTAATAATCAATAAATTGTTATTATAAGGGTGTATTTAATCATTGTATTAATGATTTAATATTATAATTTGGAGAAATAACGGGTGTTACTTTTGTCTTTTGTTTTTTTTACTTTATATTAATATTATTTAATTCCTTATAATTAGAACATTTCTTTTTCTTTTGTAGTCTTTTAAATTGTTATATTATGTAGGTCTACGTAATTATTCACCAGGGCAACGCCTGGTAATGTGGCTTATATTTGATAAAAACAAAATAGTTAATTTGTATGTTTCAGTTAGCTTACGACGATTGTTTGTGACAGTAAGCAACTTTATTATTAAACACCTATAATAACTTAACGAAACGTGAGTATGGCAAGTAGTAAACCTGTAAAGTCTTCCTACAACATTGTGTTGGTTGGCAAAACAGGACATGGTAAAAGCGCTACGGGCAACACTATAATGGGTCGTAAAGAATTTGAATCGTATCTCAAGGCTATATCAGGAACAGGCACCTGCCAAATGGAGAGCGTAAACTTTGAAAATGTGACACTTAATGTAATAGATACACCAGGCATATTGGATACATGCAAAACTTCTGATGAAATATGGGGAGAACTAGTTCAAATTATGAGTCTATGTCCAGATGGTTTTCATGCTTTTATTTTCGTGTTTCAAAGCACATCTAGATGTACAAAGGAAGAAATAGAAACTGTACATAAAATAAAATCATTTTTTGGACCAGATTTTATCAAATGTTGTTTAATAGGCTTTACACATGGCGATGGATTTGATTTGGCCGACGACGCCATACCATTTTCTGAATGGTTGAAACAACAAACAGGCGAAATGGCGACATTGATTAGAGATTGTGATAATAGGTGTCTTCTGTTTTATAATACCACTAAATATCCACTTTATCAAGAAAAACGCAAGAAAACTGTAAGCAAACTTGTACAACTAATTCAGGAGAACATAATGTTGTACACTGATGGTCATTTTAATGAGGCAGTGAAAGGTATACAAAAATTAATATTAGAAGAAAAGCTCCCACAACTTAGTGCAGACTATCAAAGACAATTGAGTTTACTTCTAGCCGAATTAAATGAAGCAAACGAAAAAATAAAAACACAATCTTTGTGTGAGATCAATGTGGTTGAAAGAAAAATTAAAACATTGCGAGCGACTATAGAAAAAGATGACCAAGGTACCGATGTATTGAAGGAATTCAAAGATAGTGCGGATATACTTACGAAGTCATTGAATGATTTAAAACCTGAAAACAAGGCCTGTACTATGAGAAAAATGGTTGAATACATAAGGCTTCTTAAAAATCCACCAAGCAAATTATACGTTGCACTACCAATGCTAACAATGGTAGCTGCCACGGTCGGCGGTGCAATTGGCACTGAAGTTGCATGCGTTATACCTCCATTAGCTGCCGTTATTGCTTCAGGAACAGCAACTGTAGTAGGAGCCAACGCAGCAGTAGCAGCTGCCAAATTTCCGATCTGAAAGCATTTAACGAAAAGAAAAAAGAATTGGAAGATGAATTAATTGATTAAAAAACACAATAAAGAGATCAATTACACATTAGCGAATGTCTATGAGTGTAGGTATTATTTTTTTTAATAGCAAAATCAAGATAAAAGGTATTATGTAATTTTTATAAGCAGATATCTAAATCGTCTACTCACAATGAAATTGACTAATAATGCTTAAGATGTAAAATTTATTATGTTATGCTTGCATATATAAAATTAATTGTAAATAAAAAAGCAACTGACGAAAATACAGAAATTATAAGTTTTGTTATATTTTGAATGGTCTATCCCAAACTTATCTTATAACTACATTTTAATAGTGATTCGTTTGTTGTTTAATGTGTCTATTGTAATTGTCTAGACAACTTTTTCGTATAGTATGCACGACTTTTAGATATATGGTACTTAACAACCAAATGTTTTACATATAAATATATTGTAATGATATAAAATGCATACATTGACAAGTCTTAATGAGGTGTGACCTTTTCAAATGGAAGCGATCATGAGCTTCTGGTGACATTTCATGCCATTTTCGTAAACGAACAAAATGCTTTTGACAATTGCTTTCAATCATGACGCCCAGTTCTGGTCTTTTGGAACTACACAAAGGAAACAAGATTATTTGCGAGGAATCCGTTTTTAACATCAAGATTGAGTAGGCGATAATTGATACTCGACGTGTTAGTCACGTTAGGTTAAATTTACTTTTGTTTATAAAATAAACTAGTAAAGAGCTGCGTCCTTGGTTATTAAAAAACTACAATGCGTAGATTAATAAAAAAAAAAAATTTTTTTAATTTTCAATCAAGCAATTAGTTTGGGATTATAAAAAGGTTATTATTCAAATTTGAGATTCACAATCCATCGTTTTCTTTTGGCAACATCTTTTGGAAATGAAATAAAATTTTATCATGTACGTCCTTTTGTACAACCCTTAGGCTAACGTTGCACACCGACATTTTTCGAACCAAATGATCGAATTAGACCGGAAATGCTTTTCTCTTCGAACTTGTTAGTATGCATAATCGTTAAGATTTGTCTATTATATTTTGTTACTTATATTTTAACATTAAAAATATATAAAAATCTTATTATTATTTTCACAAGCTGTAAAATAGTATGCAGTTTATTTGAATAAAAAATAGTATAATTTGTGTGTACAAATTAACCGCTTAAGTTGCTATCAATTAATTTTGGCTCTTTAAAAATACTTTTACTCTAAAATTATACATATATACAAACCATTAGTATAAAATAAAAAGTTATTCTCCATATAATAACAGCTCTGTCATGTTATTTCTGATCCGAATGCTAATGTAAATTATAAACACTTGACATAAAGAATACTCACCTATTTCGTTAGCAGTATTTGCGTAAACATATATAGGCTACATTTTCGTCTGTATTCTGTAACTGTCGTCAGCGCATATAATTTTCATCAAAGGCATATTCGCTATACAAATACCATTATTATTATTATTATTAAAAATGTTTGCTTAAAAAGCATTATTGTTTTCTCCAATTTCTATTGCGAGCCATTTTAATCATTAATATTTTACTTGAATATTAGGTCAGTTATTGCTACATTTATCGGCTTTATCCTCCTATGTTTGTTACGTTTTTAATTAAATCATTTGCTTTGCATTTTTAGCATATAGTTTGTAGCCGTATTCTTAGTTAATTGTTGTTCAATGTTTAATGCGCTCTGAGGATACATTGTTTGTATGCGGCGCTATATAAATGTTATTATTATAATAATATAACATATACAAAATGAAAAATATAAGACATGATCTTCTCTTTTAGAATGCTTTCTCTGTTCAATAATTTTTACGTATCGGTAATGACTGTATTTTGTAAAGACAATTTTCATGTTCAATATTAATTTTAAAAAAATAATTATTGTTTCATTCTTTTTTTGCATTTATTGTGTGCGAACTGTGTAAAAAAATATTATTTCATTTCTGAATAGATTCAGCAAGTAATAAAAACAATTATTTTTTTTAATTAAAAAAAAGTCGGATTTATTTAAATTAAGTAGGCCTACGTATCAAGTGTTCCCCTTTTGGTTTTATCTTAAAAACAAAATTTAGATTAAAGTGATAATGTGAATATCTAATAAAACTCAGAGCTATTAGCTATAGTCTTAAGAGTATTTATATTTTTTTTTTACGCACGTCGAGGTTAAAAGGGATCTAGATAACATTTTTTAACTGCATAAAGGCAAAAGTTTCACTGATAGTGGCTCGGGGATTTTAACTCAGGTGAGCCACTAACAGTGGCTTTCTATATTTGTGTCTATTTTTTTATAATTCCACCATTGTGACTTCCTTGTTGACTGTTTATAAGTTTCTTTCACCTGAGTTCTAGCATTTTTTTAAATAAATATTATTTTATTTAGGATAAATTGTTTTCACAAATATTGAACAACGGTACAAATGTTATCGGTTACTCAATGCAGTGGACTTTTTATTTTTCTCAACTTGTTAGTTAAACTGTAAGAGGCTCTAATAATTCTACAATTATGATCACTGCCTAAGTGAAAACTCATCAACTGATGAGGGGACGTTGCCTCAAACTTTTAAATTGAGGGCTCAGAAAAGGTAGAAAACAACAAAGGTAAATCTGGTAATATAAACATTATTCCCAATTCCAAATGATACATCTACATAAAAGGCACAAAAGCCAAAAGTTGAAAGCCGTCATTTACAGATTTTCCAAAGCAATACTGCTGAACTTCAAATAAATTTCGGATACACTTTCACACCGTTGGAATGCTTCCAACTTTTATTTCGTGTATATATTATTAGTATTCTACTGGCATCAAACAACTTTTTTGCAGGAAAGAAATGCAGACAAAGTTCGACATCTCCATCTCCAAGATGGGTTTATTATGAGTCGACTCCCTTGACGAAATCCGAAGTCCAAAAAATCATAGCTGTCACAATACAGTAAGGTATCAACAAGAAACCGTCTGTGTTAGACTACTGGTCCGAAATTGCATTAGACTAAAGCCGTTTGTTCTATCATTTTTTAAAGATTTTTCTTCATTTATGATTTTGACTAAATTTAATAAATTGCATTTAAACAAAAATCCGTTCACTCAGTTTATTTGAAACTTTCTACATTTATTTATTAAATCCATAACATACAATAGCTTATCAATACGATTTCTCAGACCATAGTTTCTAAGTCCACATATAAAAGGAAGGGAACTTTTTAAAATAATAAAATGTAACTAAATCAAAATAAAACACAAATTTAAAATTGAAGGAATTTTATTCCTGATAATTTTCAGTTGTAACTTGGTACACTTTGAATCAGTACAAAATAACTTATTTTGGGAGTTTCCAACACCACATAAACTAATTAGCCCATTCTAAAATTTAACTTCTTCCAAAGCTTTAAAAGCAACCTTTCCCTCTCATGTAATAGTATTTAGAAAAAAATAATATGTTGTTAGTTCCAGTACTATAAGTCTACCTTTATACCCAAACATTCTAAAACATTCATTAGGGGGAATGGGACTGACACATTTAAATCCGTTATTACTGGACCAAAATGATTTTTAATTGCATATACATATATATCTTAAGTGGCATTGATAAACACATAAGTAATTTTTATGACAAAAACATGGTTGCCATGGTTACGGTCGCCATTTTGAAAAAAATATAGTCATTACAAAAGTTATACACTTTTAAAAAGTATTATAGATATTTTTGTTTCAAAAGTGTTTTATGTAGACCTATTACCATTTTAGGTACTAAACACAATTTGAATTGAATTTTGTTAAAAGTGTTTTTTTAATGAATTTTTTAATTTTAGTATTAGAACTTTGTATAAAATTCATGAAATTTGTTTTCTTTTAATACAATTTACAGACAAACTAATTATACATTTACCTTAAAAACATGTCTAGTACCTATAAATTCCATATATAAAGCTACATACCAAATTTCAACATATTATCTTTAATGCTTCTCATTATTTAAAAATTATCATAGCTCAAAAACAAGAAACAAACTCATATTGAGAAAAACGCATTTAAAGGCAAAGAATCAACAAAATAATTGAGTCGACACACACATTTCAAACTCAATATTTCAGTACATAACCGTAATGTTTCTATTTTTTTTTAATGCATTTTTGTTACAATTAGGTTTAACAAACTATTTTTAACAAAAACTAAACAACTCTATTTTTGAAAAAATATGCCAAATATGCCCCCTCCCCACTACTCGGTCCCATTCCCCCTTTTTAACTTGATGAATGTAAAAAACAAACGTGTTAATAAGTAATTTCAGTAATCCTTGAAGTGTTGTCTTTTTGACCTCTGGAATAATTTTTAAAAGTTCTCAACATTTTTGGTTCATCTCCCCCTTTTACAATTTATTTGAGTTCACCACCCCACCCCACCCCCACCGATAGTGAATTTATTAGTCACATTTCTACAGGCCGACTAGGCTTGCATGCGTGTGTTAATATTTTAAACTGAACTGAAAAGAAAAAGCTTGTTTCATTGTTTTATTTAAAAAAAAAAAAATAGAACAAAATTAACTTTGCAAGAGGTTTAAACAAACTATATTAAATTGAAGCTTGTGTCTGGTGTGTTTCTAGCAAATTGTCTCTGATTGGTTCAATATTGGCTATCAATAGAGTTATAACAGCACCAACTCCACATTCTATTAAGTATGGTGACGGAAATATAATAACACGTTTCTGTCAAGTAAACACTTGCAGAAAATAATGTTATTTTCTTTTACAACTTAAGTCGTGATTATAGCCATTTCTTACACATTTCATTCACTAAAAGTTGAACAAATTCATATTGCTCTTAGGCTATAAAGTTGGGCCTGATTTTAATTCCTCTCTTCTGGAAACGATAATCTAAATATCAATAAGGAAAGTTCATGTCAGTAAAAACATGTCATGAAATTCACTGCTAAAGTAATCATTAGGTGCTTCAGGAATTGACAGTAAGTGATTATGTCTTTATTATTATCCTCTACAGATGCAAGAACTCCGCGACTAAAGTTGTCTTTTCACAACAGAAGTTTTGCCATACATGTCAAAATAACAATCATTGTTTTTATCAAGCTGAGGTTATCTCCCTAAAATTGCATTTTTTAAAACTTGTATAAATCAGTTAAATATGCGAAATTATTTTTCAAGTTTTATTAATTTTCTTTTAAAATAATTGTATTTGATTTCCAAATACTCTAATCAAAGACACAAACATTATATTGAACAAGACACCTTTTGATGTCCAGCGCATCTAAGTGTGCAATAACTAACTCCTGTAGTCCGTGTCATTCTAAATGCAAAGCTGTCCAAACAATATATCATCAAATGAATTACTTCTGATTTGTAAACTGCGGTAATTGCGTATTGTAAGACGATAGACGATACTGAAATTTTTACCAACAGACTGTTGACTAAGAATATCACAATGAACAGCCAATACAACTGACACATACTTCTTGAACTATTTGCTACAAATACAATCCACGTTAGCGCGACACCATCTCCAGTAGAGGACATTTGTGTCCCTAAAAAGTCTTCTAGTACAAGTACTGTAGATTCGCCTTTAGTGACATTTATTTTTTGCAAAATTGGCACGTTTTCTCAACTTAAATAAAACAAAAATAAAGCTCAAAGTAAAAACTTGATTTTTGTGAGCGTGTTCTCATCAAGTTGTAAAGAAAATTTGATGTTTTAAAATCATGACCCTTATCACGCAATTTATTCTTTATCACCTGCCATTGCATCAATTTGTGTCTGCAAAGGGCTATTAGACTACTTAAGTTATATTTATAGATATACATAGGTTCCGGTGTTCAATGTTAAGTAGAAAATATATTGCCTTATTTAAAGTGCATGTTAATATCAATACTTATTTAAATGAATAACTTTATACATTTGGTGTTTAAATTAAAACCAAACCAATGTGAACTGCGATTAAAGAACGTACTGAACGTCGTTCGCTGCCAGATAATATTTAATTTAAATTAACGCGAGCCTTAAAGGTCTTCTTAAAAAAAAAGTGAGAATTATATTTTTTATTAACTTAATATTACATCTAGGCCTCCTGTTTAGTGATATCAAATTGTTCCATTTAACATTTAATCATAATCTATTCACTTTAGTCTTTTTTTCTCCGTAATCGTTTAAATATAGTTAGAATTTAAGTACATAAAGGCCTTTTCATGACTTTTACTTCACAATTACACATTAAACATGTTAAGTCAACAGTGGAACATTTAATTAGTTCATTGTCAGAGCTCAAAATTTGCGTTAATAAAAACAATGAAAAAAAAAAAAAAAAAAAAAAAAAAAAAAAAAAAAAAAAAAAAAAAAAAAAAGAAAAAAAGGTTTTTCAGCTACTAATTCCTTATATTACACATTCAAACTTACAAGCTTTGTTAATTTCAGAGCACAGTTTTCTTTCTTTTTCCGGTTCATTGTTGGATTTTATTCTATTTTTATTCCGGTTATTTTGCTACTCACATGTAACTAATCATCGCACAAGGTTAAAACTTGGCAGTTTTCTTTATCGCTATGTTTTCTTTAATCCCATGCATGATTTTGAAGATTCGTTGATATTTTTTTTTTAATTTGTAGAATTTTCATGTGTCAATATACACATTTTTGATGATGTTCTAGTAGAAAAGTCATAATTTAAACAAAAATAAAGCTATCAGCAATATCATGCATGGAAAGATAGATTATATAAATTCAAAGCAATAACAGAAAACAGAATGAAATTATATTCTTTGTAAAAAAAACAGTTATAAGAACTTTTATAAAACTGTTTGTCGGCCATTTTAATGGTTGCTAATGGCAAAAAAAAAAATATCACCTCTAGTATAGATAAAACACACAGCTGAATCTGATAGTTTAATTTAAAATTGTCAGGTATGCAATATAAAATAATTCTAGACAGGTGTCCTGCCTTAAGTACATTAAGGGCATTTAATGACTTTTACCTCACAATTACACAGTAAACATGTTAAGTCAACAGTGGAACATTTAATTAGACTTAGTTCATTGTCAGAGCTCAAGATTACTGTTGATAAAAACAAAGCACTTCTAAATATTATTGTTTTTTAAATAAAACAGGTGTTTAAACTATTTTAAGTGCATTCGTACCCCTTACAGGCCCTTCACGGCACTCTATCGCTCCACGTCAGCGTCCCTTATATATTCTCACCTCCCCCTAGCGGTGGGGCGATAACACCCTCGTTGAAAAGCTCTGTTTTAAATAATTTTTTTCTATATATTAAGCACTTCACTACTTCAACAATATATGCAAATATTCTAAATATTTCTTCAAGCATCTTTGCTTTTAAATTTTATTAGCTAGACATTCCAAACATGTCACATGACCGTTACATAATACTTTTTTTTTCTTTACTGTTAATAAACAGTGACGGGTTTTATAGTATTCTCTTATTGCACGTCGCATCGTTGAGCATGGTCTCTGATGGCGATTCTCAATATTTTTATTAAGCATCTCAATTGCTGAAAAATAGATTCCTCTATATAACGCTTAGGAATTGGTTATTAGAGTAAATTTAGATCCTTTGTTTCATGATAGTCAAAAGTTTTTACACGCAATGATTTTTACTAGGAAGAGGACACACACAAGTTTAGTTTCACCACTACAAGCTTTACAAGTAGGCTTTTAACACTATATTAACACGTTCAAACACACACACACACGCTTGCATATAGACACTAAAACAAACTAACGATCTATACATAAGTAAAAAAAGATGAACAAGTTTTAGTTATTCATGCAGTGAATTACAGGACACAAGTGTAAAACGTAAAGACTCGTGGTAACGTTAACTGCATTTGAATAGGCTGTAAGTCTAAATATTTAATAAGCTTTTTTATTATGTTGACAATGTTTACAGAGTGTATACATATTATTCAATATACATTATTAATTATGCATAATATTTGTATCATTTTATAGGGAGGTATTTAACAGATTTGTTAACGATTTCAAATGGTAAATAAAAATATTTTTTTTTTTTATTTTTTTTTTATTTTTTTTATTTATATTAACAGAAACAAGAGTGGATGATCTGGCGTCGCTAAACTTGTAGCTTCACAAGCGAATAAACAGTCGAAGTAACGTTGCAGCGACTCGAAAACTAGGGAGTACTTTCAGACGCGCACAGTCGTAAGTCTAACATGGAGAAGTGTCCGACTTTTTTCATTGTACTCCTGGAAAAATAATGTAACTATTATCAGAAAGGCGGAACTAACGAAAAGGTCCGCCCATCTTAACCAATGAAACCCCAAGTCCGGTGCTGAAGTCAGCGGTCAGGTGATTTTGACAATGATATAAAGAACACGTGACATGAGAGGAAAGGAGCGGTGGGTAGTAGGGGTGGGATTGGTAGTTTCCAGGTGGCCTCTAAGTCGGTGAATATCACAGCCACCCTCCCTTCCCCGTATAGGATTGGCATACCTCCCATAGTATCTCTTATCAATGCAAAAACAAGCTCTTGAAGTAGCGATGGGCAGTAAGTATCTTCAAACATGGGTGAAGCACGCGCGAGGATATACCGTACACAATAGCGACCTAATGAGTGACCGCTCCCCCCTAGATAACAAAATCCCAGGCGTCGTTCTGCCGTCTGAGTAAACAATAGCATCGACGGTTCGTGGTCCTCCACGATCTTAATTGTCGCTAATGATCAAACGGGCTTTAGCTAAACACTAGACTCAAAGGGACATATCGCCCATCCTTCTCATTAAGGAGCGCTAGGGGCCGTTCGTCCCCGACTCGCGTACAGCATCCGGTCAATTTTTGACGTTAATGGTGTTTTTACCCAAGTGGCTAAATTAGTACATCCGGTCATAATTAATTACATCGCTAATAGTAAACACTTTGTCACACCCTCCCACAAAGAAAGTCGATTCTGCGACTTTAATAGACTAATGGCAGGAACTACAGGAAAGAAATTACAAGCATTAAGCTTATACGGTTGTTAAGCGAACACTTTACACATTTGAATGATTTTTAGATTTGTAGAAGTAGATTAGTTGTGGAAAATGAGCTTCGATGTTCTCTTGCAAAGACTTCTCCGAGAATATCTGATCCGATGAGAAAGATGCAATCTCAACCTTATATAATTACTTTTTTTATTATTGTGTGTGTGTGTGTGCTTAATCACTATGCTTTAATTATGTTCGATTGGTAACAATGGCAATACATTCGGCATTTCAAATACTTATATTACAATTACTAACAGTAGCAATTTACATTTATTAGGTAACGACGAAAATAATTGTATAGTTTGGGGGTCGCCAAAACGCGAAAAGCTGTGATAAAGGGCGCGGCGTTAAGCGAGTTGGGAACTACTGGCCTAAATAAATAAGTAATTTTTACAAATTAAAATCCTAAGTTCGAAATTTTAGACAGAAAGTACATATTTAGATTGTCTCTCAAAATATCACGATTTGCAAAAACTAATCATTTCTTCGTAGAGAATCACATATAAAACATTATATGCCTTTTTATTCCAGTTTCCAATCCTCAACGATTGCCACAGTCAGTTTAGTGCCAGCACGAATAATATTGAGATATGAACTATGGCTAGGATTGATCTTGTAAAGCCAAGTTACAACATTGTATTAGTTGCCAAAACAGGCAGTGGCAAAAGTGCTACAGGAAACACTATATTGGGACGTACTATATTTAAAACATATAATAAACTTACTTCAGGGACTGTTGATTGCGAATTGCAGAGTGCAATCGTGGGAGATGTCATACTCAATGTAATAGACACCCCAGGGTTAATGGATACAGGTAAAACTAAAGAAGAAATTGAAGGAAAACTTCTAGAAGTTATGTGTCTCTGCCCAGATGGGTTTCATGCTTTTATTTTCGTCATCAAAATTAATACGAGATTTACAAAGGAAGAAGAAGAAACTCTAAACCAAATAAAATCATTTTTTGGACCAACTTTCATAAAATGTTGCATTATTGCTTTTACACTTGGCGATGGATTTGATTTGGCCGACGACGCCATACCATTTACTGAATGGTTGAAAGAACAAACAGGTGAGATGGCAACATTGATTAGAGCTTGTGAGAACAGGTGTCTTCTGTTTTATAATACCACTAAATATCCACTTTATCAAGACAAACGCAAGGAAACTGTAAGCAAACTTGTACAAATAATTCAGGACCAAACAATGTTGTACACTGATAAACATTTTAAGGAGGCAGTAGATATTAGACGGACATTTCTTATAAAACAAAACCTTCCACAACTTGAGGCCGAATTTCAACAGCAGTTAAGTTTAACTATAGCTGATTTAGAAAAAGGAGAAAATCTCGAGAATGTTGCAAATCGAATCGAAGTTTTGCAGACAACTATTGGAGAAAAAAAACTTAAAATCCCAGTCCAAACACTTATCGATGCATTGCTTCTCGTAAAACCAGAAAATAAAAAAGAACTTGTTAAAATAATGACAGAATATTCTACGCTACTAAAAAATCCACCACACATATTAAGTACAGCAATACCAATGCTAGCAATGGTAGCCGCAACTGTCGGTGGTGTGATTGCAACCTTAGTTACCGCTGTTATTCCACCAGTAGCTGCCGCTGTTGCAGTAGGAACTGCTTCGTTTGTAGGAGCCAATGCAGCTTTGACTGGTGTCAACATAAATGAGCGAAAAAACTATAAAAGAGAGCTTCGAAAATGTGAAGATAAAATTAAAGAGTTAATGGACAATACTGCAACGAAAAGCCTAAAAAATTAAACTCCACATAAAAGAAGCTGAAATTAAAGAACTAATGTTAACATTTTATACAACGACTGCTTCTTATCTTCCTCTTCTTTGCAGTTTGTTTCTTAAGATAGTATATTTCTATATGTTAAAGATATAAGGCAACTTAAATCTACATTTGTTACGAGAGTACCACTATCAGACCTTTGAATAAATCTATAAGTTGCTAATTTTTAAAATGTATATAATATGTATTAATTTATTTTTATACTTGCACACATTCTATTCACTAATAAGTTTAAATTAATAGGTAGCCGAGCGGCAGCGCGTTCGACTGGCGAGCCGAAGGTCTCGGGTTCGAATCCTGGTGCTAGAATTTTTTTCCCGGGTCTGGAGGGTGTCCCTGAGTCTACCCATCTCTGATGGGTACCTGACATTATTTGGGGTAAAATAAAGACGGCTGTGACATAGTGCTGTCCACACAATCCCGAGGCCACAGAGCTTCCACAGAAGCTGGTGAACGCTGCCTCATTGGACCAATTGATCAATTCGGTCCTAAAGGTACTTTACTTATGCCTCACCATAGTTCAGCATAAGTCAAATTTCAATTCTATGACAGCTCTACTGCATAAGCACTTTGGCTTCATTGAGAGCACAAATCAAGTATAAAGAAATAACACTTTGCCTACACAATGATAAGATGAGTTTATAGTTCATTGTTTCATCTTTTCTAGAAATGCCCTGTTCGTGCCTGAAGTCAGTTGACATCAAAGCTTTCTTCATGTTTGGTCCCTACCCATCTAGCTTAGACAAACACGCTCCATCACTTAAAAATATAAAAAATTATATGAAAAAAAAAACGCGCTACTTTAAAATCATCTTAGATTAGCAATTTTACATCCCCACTGTTCACTTATTTCTTAACAAGTTAGTACCATTTTTTCATTATGTTGTTGTTCATGCTTTTATAATTTTGTTTTATTCAAATGGTGTTATATTTTGTGATGTAGGCCTTACAGTTTTTTGGTTGATTTATGTAACTTAGAGATGTTTTATTCCAATTAATTTGTGCACTTATTTCTAGACTATCTATTATGTTTTTGTTGCTTCGTTTCGTATGATCCCATGAGCTCACATTATTTAAGCTCACATTAATAAATGATTTCCTCTCGAACTCCTGTTTTCGTTTAACATCCATACTTCACACAGATTAATTCAAAACAGTTTAACTAAATAAAAGTATTATTAAGAGTAACAAATTAATGCAGCAATTGCGTAGCATTATGAATTTTGAAAGTTAAAATAGATATTCGACTGACGACCGAAAGTCAATATAAGTTTAGGCCGAAACCGTAAGCAAACCGAAAACTAACCTTTTGGCTTCGGTCGAAACCGAAACCACACCGAAAAAGGCTTTTGCCACTTTCGGCGCGAAACCGAAGCTGAAACCGAATTTCGTTGGGTCTCTTTCTCTCTCTCTTTATATATATGTACATTTCAATATAAATATACCTTACAATAAAATTTATCTAGATCTATTCGTTGTCTAATTTATATTTACATCTTAAATTGGCTTTAAATTTTGTTGTAGAAACTAATTATTAAAATTCGAATGATAATTTCTCAATATCACAGTTTACATTTAACATGCATGCATTCAAAGGTAATTTAACATTAAAAAAATGTTTATAATCATTCGAACCGATGTAGTTCATCATATGAAGTCACCATCTGTTTCTGAAGGCTAAACAACTAAACTAAATGTGAAATAAGTTTTAAAAAAAAAACGAAATTATAGATGTAAAATAAACATGTGGGCATATTAAGCAAACAATGTAAATTGAAACAGTTTATTTTCTTTATAAAAGAAAACAATATAGTTCCTACAGAAGTTAGCTACTAATATAGTAAGTGTCAGTGTCCCATTCAGTGGCGTATTTAGGCATGTTCCACATGTTCCGTTGGAACAAGGGCCCTCACACAACAGGGGCCCCCACGCATCACCAAAATTAATTTTTTAGTGACATTTCCAATCTTTCGTTGAAAATGTAAAATAAAATTAAATTTATTCTCCTACATTTTAAAAAGCTCCAGTCCAACCAAGCTAAGTGCAACATACAATTTATGATTTTACAGAATGTAACGTCACTTTTCTGAGGTATGTGAAAGGCAGGGCGAAACCACGAGGGACCCCAACATAAATTTGGGAACAGGGCCCCCACAATCCTAAATACGGCCCTGATTCCATTTACATTATAAGAGAAGCAACTGAGATATATTTTACACTAATCGAGTATTTACTTAATTAGCTCTCTTTGAACATTATACTTTGTAATAATTTTCATTATTTTGTTTAAAACATATTTCGTTTCATATTGGTAGATATTTTTTAATGCAGGGAATTCAATCATATATGGAGAGTCAGAGAGCAGTGATTGGAGTAGACCTTAGGGAATCACATGTGTAGAATGATAATGTAAAGAGATTTCTGTGTTCAATATAAAAAATGGATTTTGTAAATTGTAAATGAAATATTATATAAACATATATATATAAAATGGTGCGACTTCGTGCATCTAACATGGAGGACGAAACTGTAGGCATACCGGACATGCGCAATAGTTATCGCAATTGTCTATTAGTCCGGATCCCATCCTAACAATAACATTTTGAAATACTCCTCCAAACAACTAAATATCGAAATGAGCAAACATGAAAATTTAGAATTGCAGCAAAAGGAATCTAAAAAAATTAATACTTTTATAATGTGCCAATCACTAGATATTGACAAAAAAATATAGTTTTCATTTGCATCATTCATCTCATGAGACTATGGTCCATCACCGTAGTTTAGGTTTGACTTTGTAGTATTATATAAATGCCACAATGTTTACATAGTCGTCCATTTGCTGGACAGAATCGCTGTTGTTGTGGGTTGTTTCCCACAATATCCACACTTAACTAAGTCACTAATGGATTTGGTTTTGTGATAATTTCTTTTGCATTAATGTCTTCCTGTTCAAATGGACAGCTTTGAGGATACTCATTTTTACTTCCTCTTGAAGCTTGCTACATGCACTGTAATTTGCTTGGCTTGGTCTAGGGTGCCAATTGCTGCTGCGACCATTTTGTGTAATAGCATCCACGGTTTGTATTTGCTCACTTAGTTGATTCCTGACTTTCTCAAACTGCCTTGCCTGTGTTATAGCTTCTTTTAATGTAAGTTCGCTGCATAGTTGTAATTTCTCTGAAAGCTCTTTACCTCAAAGGCCCACAAAAAAAAAATCTCTTATTGTCTTATTTCTGATTGGTTAAAACATTATACAGGTGAGATGGGAACATTGACTGGAGATTGTGACAATAGAAATATGTGTCTTCTTTTTTATAATACCACTAAATATCCTTATTATCAAAACAAACAAAAGGGAACTGTAAGCAAACTTGTACAATTAATTCAGAAGCAAAACATGACGTACACTGATGGACATTTTAATAAGCAGTAGATATTAGACGAACGTTTCTTATAAAAGAAGAAATTACACAACTTGATACTGAGTTTCAACACCAATTAAAATAATTAAATCTAATTTAGAAAAAAAAGCGAAAATCAAAGCATTGCAGACTATTGGAGAAAACAAACTTAAAATCCCAATCAAAACACTTTGCGATGCATTACTTTACGTAAAACCATAAAAAAAGAACTTGTTAACAAAATGAACGAATATTTTACGCTACTGAAAAAGCCACCACACAGATTACCTATAGCAATACCAATGCTAGTAATGGTAGCCGCAACTGTTGGTGGTGTGCTTGCATCTATAGTTACCGTTTTTATTCCACCACTAGCTGCCGCTGTTGCAGTGTGAACCGCATCAGTCGTAGGAACCAATGCAGCTGTGTTTGGTAAACATAGAGAGAAGCGAGCAAACTATACAGAAAACCTTCGATTATGTAAAGAGAAACTCAAGAAATTAGAGTTCAAAACTTCAGGCGAGAATCCTAACATCTGAAATAAAAGAAATAATGTTAACATTTTATTAAAAGACTGCTTCTTTATATTCTTCTTAAATGCAGTTTTTTTCTCAAAATATATTTTGATGCTGTTTAGACAAAAGGTAATAAAGATCTACCTTTGTTACACAATTACCACTATCTGACGTTTAATAAAGCTAAACATTGCTAATTTTGAAAATGTATATATTCTGTATTTTATTTTGTATGCTTGAATACATTCTATTTTGTAGACATTAATATTGGCTCCATCAACTTGATTTATTTTATAACTAGATCTTACCAACTATGTGAAAAATAGTTATTGGCAAGTTTTTTTGTTTTTTTTTTGTATATCCCAGGTCATTAAGAAACATGCTGCTGTATTTGTATTCCTCCGCCTACACTACTAACATTTTTTTTTCTATCTAATATTATATTTGACCACAAAATTGCTAATATACAGCCTGTTTCAAAACAGTGCTTCTCGGCCAGCTCTGCATATGTCTTTTCACGATTCTATGACAGCTCTACTGCATAGGCTCTAATAGCTCCCCCTGAGAGCTCGAATCAAGTACAAAGTAATAACTGTTTGCCCTCATTGGCTACACATTGATGAGGGGCCTCTTTATATCTTACCAAAGTAACCTAACCTCATGTTCAACAAATATCCCTATGTTCCGTGGACTCATCTTTTCTAGAAATGCCCTGTTTCTCGCTGAAGAATGTAGACATCAGATCTTTCTTCATATTTGGCCCAAAGTGTGGAATTCACTACCCATCAAGCTGAGAAAAACATATTTCATCATGTAAAAATAAGCAAAAAGGCTTTCGGCTTTAAAAACATTACCTTGGATTAGATCTAGCAATTTTTAAAACTCCACTGTTTACTTTTTTTGTGTGTGTGTTGTAGTTTCGAATGTTTTCCTCATAGATTCGTTTGATTTAAATGTTGTTATATTTTGTGATGTAATCTAATATATTTTACTAGACTTGTAAATAGCCTTTTGAATTTTTTGTCCGATACTGTTCTGCAAATAAAACGTTTAGTAAGTTCAAAATAAAATAGTTTTTAAATATATGTATCATTATGTTATATCTTTTGTCGACGTGCACAAAACAAACTAGCATAGTTTTTAAATTGATAATTCAATTGATTTATAGTTTATTATTATTATTATTATTATTATTTATATATATAATATATATATGTATATATATATATATATATTCCTATACTATATTCCTATACTATAATACGAGTTAAAATTGTATGTATATATATATATATATATATATCTGGAAATTTTCTTCAAAAGCGCTCTAACGATTATCTTCATGTTTTAATGCACGACTTGTTTCACCTAAAAAAAAATCTACACCTTTTCGGCCACACAAATAAAAATCGAAAATGAACGTTAGACAAAAATACGCTTTAGATTTATCGTAGATAATTGAATTTGGCCGTGAAAACATGCCATTGCTCGACCCACATGTAGTGCTGCTTTCAAGAGCGGTGTTTTGTTGCGTCGCAGTTATGACGTTTCGGGAATACCCGTAGGCTTACTACAGCAGAAAGAAGTTTAATTTCTTGTTTAAACTACTGTTGCGCACCGATGATAGAAATAATTTAAAGCAAGACCAAGTGTAATTTATGTAATGCAGGGGTGTCCAACCTACAGCCAGTGGGTAACGTGCGGGCGGACAAATGATAGTATGCGGCCCTCGCGGCTTATTTAGATTAGAACGTCTTCAATATATTTTAGATTAAACTTCAATATATTTTAAATTAAATTTTAAAAAAAAGAAAAACAAATACATATTTACGAATTATCTAATAGTCAGATAATAGTTTGCCGTTTAAAAAATAACAGAATTAGATTAAGTTTCATCAAACTAAAGGTATATTTTTAACTTTCTTTTATCTGACATTTTTTGAAAAAAAACCACCTCTAAAACTTGTTTGTGTTTAAACAATGAATAGCTGTATATAGTGTACACTGTAGCAGATTACACTACACTGTATATAGTGTTCACTGTAGCAGTATACACTACGCTGTATATAGCATACAATGTAGCAGTATACTCTACACTGTAAATAATAAACACTGTATTAGTATCCACTTTTTTAAAAATTCAATGAATGTTTCATTAAAAATTTGTATGATTTGCTTATAAAGGCCTACCAAAGTAAGATATATTAGAATATGTTAACATTGTCAATTCGAAATCTGGTAAACTAGAAAAGATGTAAATTCAGTATATTCGTATTTTCCTTATAACAATAGTCAGAAGTGTAATATACTGTTAGTTTTATTGAGGGGCGGGGGGAGGGGGAAAGGAATTAAACACATCATCTAACGTAGCCTATATATATTATAATCTTTTCATTTGCAGTCTTTTAAATGAATAACCTAATTTCACCGTTAATTATTTAGTATTTAAGTTAAATGCTAAAAAAAAAAAAATGTTTATCATACCATTGTTTTAATTAATCAATATTATATTTTGCCGCGATAGTTTATTTTAAATAGTAACACAAATGGAGGATATTAGATAATGTTAACACCAAACTATATTTTTTTACTTTTTTGTCAAACAATGTTTGGAATAATACATTGAAAACATCTCTAAAAAATAATAATAAAAATCTCTATATATAAAAAGATCGTGTTTGTGTCCCCACGGATCCCTATTGTGTCACTGACTTATTTAGGCCTAGTCCTATATACTGTCTAATAGCTTTTCACATCTGACATGTGCCTTCTCTGCTAAGTTGTTAACGTAGAGGACTGTTGTGCGTGCGACCCGGGTTCGATTCTCCAGTTAGACTATGCCTATTTTTTTTACTCGATTTACATTTATTTGTAGACCTTTTTAATTCCTATCAAACATATTTGCCGGCCGTAACTCATTGTTAGCTTGAATGGGTTGAGGGAGGGAGTTAAAAAAATTGACATAATGTTATAGGAAAGTCTGACAGTTGTTAAAGTTAATTAATTAATTAATTAATTGGTCATTTATATAGCGCCTCACTGCATGCTAATAAAAGCATGCTCAGCGCGCTCACAAAATCGAAACGACAATAACACTCTAAAATAGTTTTAAACAAGGTTTCGGCCGATGGAGGCACGAAACGACAATAACATTTTTAAATAGTTTCAAACAAGTTTTTTGCTGATGGATGTGTATTTGATCAATTTAGTTGAAAAGAAAAGTCTTCAAATTATTCTTGAATGCCTTTTTTGACACAGAGTTTTTCAGTGTCTCAGGTAAGCCGTTCCACAGTGAAGGCGCCACAGATTCAAACGAGCGTACACCAAATCACCAATAGGGGAAGGGGTAGAAGAACTAAAAATTGTAACGTAATTCACGATATTTTAAATTTAAACTTTTCATTTTCAGTCTTTTAAATAATAATAATAATAATAATAATATTTGTATAGCGCTGCCAACAAACATAATGTAAGCTCAGAGCGCGTTTAACATACAACTAAGAATACGGATATTACACTAGGCCAGGTGATAGAGCTAAATTGATGATTAAAAAAAAGACAAAACAAATAAATGTAGCATTAACCGACCCAACCCATAAATAAGACAGTAAGTTTCTAAAGCATGTTAAATGTTATCGAAGGTAAATATTGAAATAATGAGTTTTTAAGTTCTTTTTGAAAGTAACAGTAGAGCTTGTTCGCCTCAGTTAAATGGGAAGTTGATTCCACACCTTCGGACCGGATACTGAGAAGGCTCTAAGGCCAACGGTCGTCAGATAGAAACGGGGCTCTTCCAGAAGCGATGAGTTTGCAGAACGAAGTGTTCTCTGCGGGACATAAGGTCTGATTAGTGCCTTGAGATAGGACGGAAACTCGTTATTAAAAATGCACTGATGGCAAAGTAGCGCCACTTTATACTCAATTCTGGCTTTCACGGGGAGCCAGTGGAGCGAGAGTAGAAGGGCAGTTCCCGAGTCTCTTTTAGACTTGCACATAAACAAACGCGCAGTACTTTTATATATTCGTTGTAGCCTGGCGATTTAATGACATAAATGACATCTATTTCTGTTGGATTTAAAACTGACACTTCTAGCCTGCATGTTTTTTTTTTGGTTTAAAATGAGATTAAGCGGTTGTTGTTGTTGTTTTTTTTTTTTTTTTTTTTTTTTTTTTCGGAGGGGGGGGGGGGGGTTATCACGCAAAATCTAGATATTAGACTGCACAAATAAAAATCTACTTCGACTGTTAGAATTTAAAGCCTATGTTATTCATAGTAGAAAAAAAGAAAAAGACAAATACAATTTATTGGTCTGGTAAAGAAGTATTTTTAAAATTTATGCACTGTTGTTTTACATACACATGATGTTAAGGTACAAGCGCCTGCTCTTTATTACCGATCGAATGATCGGTCACCTGGTACTACATATATATATATATATATATATATATATATATATATATATATATATATATATATATATATATATATATATATATATATAATATATATATACAGTGCTTTTCTTTTGTAAAAAAAATAGGTGCCGGTACTCAGTGATGGAGTGATGGATTCCCTAACCTTTAAAGCAGTTTCGCATTTTATATTTTTATTCTCATTGCGCGCAATTTTAAAATAATTAAATTTTAAGAAATTAATAATATAATAAATTAATAATGAACGTTAAGATACAAGAAAAGTAAAAATTTTTTCCCCACATTGAAAAAGGTGCCGGTACGCCGTACCGGTGCGTACCGACACAAGAAAAGCACTGTATATATATATATATATATATATATATATATATATATATATATATATATATATATATATATATATATATATATATATATGTCGATATCGCAAGTGATGTTACCACCAGGTGTTGCAAAATCATATAAGAGCTTCATAAAATAAATTAGTTTTATTTGTTATATATTTTTTTCAAATAATATATTCCAACCTTATCATGTACTACATTTAAAAAACTCGTTTATGTAAATATTTACACCATGAAAAATGTTTGTTATAAATGATTAAATAATTGTACTGTTGTTTTTGCTATTGTTGTTTTTAATCCTAACACTAATTGTAATTTAATTTTCTATTGGTCTTCTCCACGAACTTAGAATATTAATGTTTATAAATAATTGGTTCTAAACAGAATATAATGTAAATATATACTGACTATGTCAAATATTTAGTAGGTTAAAACAAGAAACAATACATTTTTTTTGCTTAACATTATATCGAGAGCTTGATTCAAGGATGCTTATATCATTGCAATCATTTATACTACTTTACACACACACAAGTTTGGTTTTAACAACTTTGAACTAGTTTAAAGTTAAACAAAAGTTTCTAGTCTTCAGTTGCTCTTAAGATGTTCTATTTTATCGAACGTCGGAATGGTAGTTTCAATATTTTGTCAGGATTTCCTTTTTATTTCCAGTTGAGGCCCTATGCTGTTTAATTTATTGTGTGTAATGTAGTTGCTAAGAATTATTCCTTCCTTTGTCTTTACGAGGCAGTCCGACCTGTTCACAAGGGATTTTTTTTTTTTTTGTTTTTTTTTTATGTTGCTGTTGAAGGTGTAAAGTCTCGGTCCCCGACATAATATATTATTATGGAATATGACGGTGATTGTCCATAATACTAATAAAGTATCTCCTGTTAATTGCAAATGATAAAGATTTATATTAAAAAAATGTTTTTTACCCATTCTTCGCCATCAATAAAAAAAAAAGAAAAATGCTGAATTCTTATTCTATTTTAAAAATATTTTTTAAGAGGAGTAAGTTTTGTTTCATAATATTACAATGTTTCATTGTGATTTTCATATTGGTATTGTCTATAGAGTTTTATGGAAACAATTGTTGCAATTATTGATATTAATACATTAATTACATTATATTAATTATTGCTCTGTAATTAATATTTAAAAAAAAAAAAATATGATTTTGGTGTAATTAAATAGACTTTACATTTTTTTAAGGCTTGTTAATGTGCAAAAATAATACTTTAGTTTTTTTTTTTATTTAAACGGGACTGTAATAAAAGCCTTCTAAAATAGGCCAAATGAAGTCAATTTATTAGACAAAGTGTCTTCCTATCCCAAAAATTTCGGTTATCTAGGCGTACGCCTAGATACCCCAAAAGTTTTTTAGCCTACTGCGCATGACATCACGCATCGGACCAGAATTGTTAGCCTTTATCGTTTAGTTTCTAAGCTTTCTAAGTATTTGTTAATCATTAGTATCGGTTAGTTTCTAAGCTATCTAAGTATTTGTTAATCATTACTATCGGTTAGGTTACAGCATAGGCATAGCTATACATAGCCAACCTGGCCATATATTGGGACAGGAAGTAGTATTCTAGAAAAGCACATGGCACGCATGCTCAATAGACGAGGTGGTCTCAACAAGTAGGAAGAAAGAAAAATAGGATTTTGTGTCTTTTTGTGTTATTTCATATGAAATACGGTAAGAATAATTTTTTTTTATTCATTTCGTGCTATTTGGCCCCTTTTCGGTATCGGGTCTATAAAATTCCCACTGAAAATTTTTGGGGTATCTAGCCTCTTCCTTTTTTAGATCTGTACTGGCTCTATTTTACAAAGCGGGTTGATACAGACTATTTTCGTTATAACAGTACAAATTATGCTTTACGAAATTTACACTCCCAATCACAGTCATTACGTTCCAAAATTGTTTACAATGCGCTGGTTTGACTCTTCGGCGTCTACACTGAGGAAGATCTGATATTTCACACTGACAGTTTCTCTACAAATAAAATAATCGGGGCCATTAGAGGTGAATAGACTTATACAGCCTATAAATCAACAAATGGGTGGATATATAAAAAGTAGCGGACCTATTGTTACAGTTTCCTGAGCTGTTTTCTTGTTACCTAGGAATCAAAAACCTAAAGGCGTGTAACAACATGGTAAGCTTAAATAAAATAATCTATATTTATCATATAAGTCAATGAATAATATATTAAAATGTGTCCAACAGAGAGACTTGTCTAGATATATATTCGATTCAACTGTTAAAAGTAAAATTAAATAATGTAAATAATTCAATATTTAATGTATATTTGTAAGCCTTCGAGCTTTAAAGGAAAAATGTCTGGCACCTCAAAAGTTGCGGATTTGTGTGTGTCAGGAAGCGTTATATAGTTAAGTTGAATATGGCAAAGACGGCTTAGATAGATGTGTTCGCTCTAAACGGACAAAACACACCCGGCCAGAGTATATCCAGACTGCAATGCAGGAATACGATGCAGGCCCAAAGGAGTACAGTGGTCAATGAAACTATAGGCTACTCCGTAAAGTACGACAGAGAGAGCCGGTGAACTTCCCATGCAATCTTTATATAAGCGAATAGCATGGGCTCTAGATTTTGACAAAGGTCGGAGCTAAGATGATTATCTCAACACTTGTCCTTAAGAACAACCAGGCTTTAAGTGCAGGTGATACTAATGCAAACACTTGTTTCAACACAAATGGACTGCAACATACTCGCTTTAGTCGTCTCGTGTTTATTGAGGTTAATTAGTTTCAGTCTCTACCGCGAAAAGTGAATGTCTCCATAATAGGATTCTTTTTAAAAAAAAGTTAATTTTTTTTTAGTTATAGTTTGATCATTATTAGAACCTCTAGACATAAAAACACCCTTTAAGTATAAATAGTTCTAAGTTGTTTACAACATTATATTAAAACAGTCATATAAAAAATATAATTATATTTATATGATGCATAGACCATAATTCTACAGATCATACAGATAAGCTTCACTGAACGGAAACATAACAGAATAATAAAGATCAATTATTTCATCTATAAAAAGCATTATTGACAAACATAGAGGACCAGATGCTGATGTTAAGACAGGACTCGGCTAAGCAAGACCCGCCTTTCTACAGTTCAAAAATATTTTGGCCTGTAGAAAGTTTTCCGTATTACATTTTTGTCTGCTATACAAAGCAGAAACCTGCAGGACAATTCAAACACAAAAAGCATTCAACAACATCTGGCCGCAGCCGGTTTTCAACCCAGTAATCCAGCTTTAAAAGTAGACGCTGGTGATGGACCTTGTCATAGTTGGAATAGTCCATTAGGATGGTGTCGGTTTAGCTAGTGCTGTCGATTACCGCTGCCAACTGTAAGGATGAGCTGAGACTAGCAAGATATCTTTTTTTCTGAACCCGTGTTGGGCATCAATAATGATGTTGTTGCTCTTTAAGTGGTTAGATATCCTCGATCTGACGATGATAATCAAACAGATTTTGTAATACTAGTTTTTCAAGAATAATTTGACATGTCTATTATGTTATTAAACAATAGAAACAAAATGTACTTTGCAGATTTGTTCCCTTACATCTAGGACTTTTGTAAAGGTAGAGACAACAAACTGTAATAGTAAGTAAGTAAGTAAGTAAGTAGTAAAAAGACCTAGATGAATTGATGGATTTTGAACCTACTTTAAAGTATGCCTTTGCACCAGAAAAAAAAAAGAGTAAAGAATATCAATAAAAAAAAAAGAAAGTAATAAACATAAAATTGTTCATTTTGTAAGAAAAAAATAATAATAATAGAATGCAGACCATTATTGAAAAATCACTAAGAATCATAACAAAGTATCATGTTCAGAATATACATAGGCCTATAAGTATAATGAAGTGGTGAAAAAGTCAAACAATATCTAAAAATGACAAGTGTAGTACCAATGGGTCAAACACTAAAGCTAGAAACAATAGCGGAAAGACGCTTGAAGTTAAAAAAGTAGTAGTAAAACATACATACTTCTTACAAAACTAATTTGGATATTATGGCTGAAACTGAACATATGTATTACTTAAAATACAAGAAGGAAAACATTTAAAACTATCTTTCGTCTGCAAAAGGATCGGAGACTAGGGTGAGTTAATTTAACATACCAAGTAAACAATAAAAATAAAAGAGACTAGACAAACCAAGGATAAGCGTGGGACGCAATAATATTCTGCATAGAAATACAGTCTGTAACAAAATAGAAAATAAATGGTAAAATGAAGTGTAAAATAAACCGAATCAATGGTGACAATGTAAATATTTCGAAAATTTTATTGATTTGATTAAACATATTCATAATGATTTCTAAAATGTGTTTATCTATACATAAAAAACTAACCCATAAAAACAAAGTTTGTATTATACTCCCTTTCTTTGTAAACTAACCTTGAACATTTGTACGGCTTTAACAAAAACATTGCCCGCAAATTTTATAATACGAGTGTTAACATGAATTAGTATGTGATATCATACCTTATGAATTTCAACACTAAAATGTCGAATCGGTAATGTCGGCAAATACATATCTAACTATAACGATTCAACATTCTGATTTCCGTGAACATGTGTATAACTTTAACAAAAACGGGACACGAATGTAAACATGAATTAATTTTTCCACTTCAATCACAAAGTTAGAACGAAAGTTTGATTACGTCATATCTCAGCGCATTTTTTTTCTAGTTTTGGCCCGCAAAAACCATACTTATTTGGACCGGCATTTTCAACGTGAAACCAAGCCATAGACCATTTAACTATGAAGTGTTTGTTAAATTTAAAAAAAAAAAACATTATAGTATAATTAAGTATTTTTAACTGTGAATTTGATATAATGTATTGTTAATCGCCACAAGTCTGTTTCCCATGTTTCAGCTCGATTGGCGAAGGGAAGTGGTCGAAAAATTGATGCATAGTTTTACAAGCAAGCAAGCATACAGACAATACGAGTTAATATAAAGGGAGTAATAAGACTAACCCATAAAAACAAAGTTTTTATTCTACTCCCTTTCTTTGTAAACTAAGTTTAGATTTAATGTATATTTTGATAGATTAAAAATAATACAAGTGATATCATACCTTATGAATTTCCACACTAAAATTTTGTGCATTTTTTTTCTAGCGTTGTCCTGCAAAAAAACATAAAAATATAACTCACTTTGTTTCGGCTACATTGTGTCGTTTTCATTATATTTTTTTCGTCAAAACGAACATATCCGAAAAGTTTATTTATTTCCGTCTCTTCAGGTAGAGGCAGCCGTAATTGACGTGAAATATTTTCTTCGATTTGCAAATCGGTCAAAGGTATTAGTGAAAATTCCAAAGGCTATGATGCTGAAAATTTGATAGAATGTATTTTTAGTCGAGACAAATCTGCTGCCCAAATTTCAGCACCATTGGATGACGGAAAAAGGTGGAAAAATCGATGCAAAGTTTTCCACGCAAGCAACCAACCAACCAAGCAGACAGACAGTACGAGTTAAAAGAAAGGGAGTAAAAATAAGTTGTTTATTATTTTTTTTTTTTTTTTTTATCTCCCTTGATAAATATATTTACGCTCCGTAGGCCTACAGACAGACCTATGTATATGACAGAACTGTATAACTGTATATACAGAACTATGTGTATTAACAGAATTATCTGTATTGACAGATCTATGTGTATAAACAGATTTATGTGTATAGACATAACTATGTGTATAAACAGATTTTTGTTTATAGACAGAACTATGTGTATAGACAGAACTATGTGTATGAAATGAACTACGTGTACAGATTTAACTATGTTGTCCTTTTTGTCTTCCTATTCCAAGATCATCAAATTGAAAATGTAGACAATAGTTTTATTTGTACTGTTGGTTACCATCATTGGTTGTGTTTCTACTGAGGTAGAAAAACGAAACCAGGAAACGGTAAATAGTTGTAAAGTACTTTTAGTGCTTTATTATTTTTGTCAAGTTTGATATACAAATCAGATATCACTATTATGAATAACAAAACAACAACATTGAGCCATATTTAGCAGCCCTAATATATTAAAAATAAATACTGTTTTTTTTTGTAGAGCTCACCAGATGGCGTTGTATATTAATATTCTTACGACCACAATCCCCTTGTGGTCAGAGCCCTGTAAATGCTGTTGATAATTCTCGTTAGTCATATGGTAGACTTTGGTTATTATTATTTATATTTCAGTATTACACGAACTCCTTAATAGTCCTGGGAACAAACTCAGGATTTGCGTTCCAACAGTTCCTTTCCTTGACGTTGTAGTTGTAAATAAACATATTATAGTATTGTAAACAATGAAATAGAATAATAGTAACTTGACGAGGAAGCTTCATTGTAAATTTTGTTGATAATTTCAATCAGATGAAATGTGCAAATATAATATACAATATGTAGATTATATACAGTTAGAATAAAATAGTGCAAACACAAGCGTCCATAACAGACTCAAAGGAAACTATCTCGAAACTGACTGCCCTAAAGACAAACGAATCATTAAATAATCGCAGAGAAGAGCGGGGAACAGACCTATTACTTGGAGGGGTGAAAATAATGGTATCATTTACCAAAACTCATAATAAAAACGATAGTTTAAAATGAACTCCCCTGTACGTAAAATAATAAACTATTCCTAGCCATTTCGAGAATTTGAGGTCGGCACTAGAGTTATATCTTAGAACAGTCTAGGCTTAGTACCGCCTACAAAACTCGCGTTGGAGAGAGAGAGAGGAAATAAGTAATGTGTGTTTCAGTATTTGGAACTACCAATATGTGACATTATAAACTGGAGCGCCATTTAAAAACAAATTGAGTGTGATGTCCCTTTTAATACTTTTTGTTTCTTCTGGTGTTAGGCCTGTTGGTACTCTATAGCAGGCATTTCAATCGTGCGGGCCGCATTCGGCTCTTTACAAGCACGTGTGCGGCCCGCACAAAGTATACTGCAATTGTCTCATTTAATGGCGAAAATTGCAGTTTTAATACTTTAGTATTAACCCATATCTTGCTGAGGTCTTATTTTTTCTTTATTTCTACATATGTTAAAGAACGCCATAGTGTAATAAAAGAATGAAAGTTTGTTTTTGAAAATTTTTATTTTTTTAGGAAATATTTAGATTTTAAATTCTGTCCTTAAAAAATGACGACAGCAAGAAATGATACCGTGACATTGCATGGTTGCGAAAGACTTTTATCTCAAGGAAAAATACATATTTTTCAACAATTTAAGTTGGAATAATTAATTTATAGCTTTTCAAAACAATAAGATAAGAAAATAGCGTAATAAAACATTGACATTCAAGTGGCACCTGGGCACTGAATGGGTTAACTGAACAAACCAGGAAAACCAATAACATCATTTAAAGCACTAATAAAAATGCAAGAATAGACTCTGACCACAGATAAGCCTAGGATGCATTAATCTTCATTACAGAAGGAGTTTATGTAATTTATAATATCAAATTATATAAATCATATGTATTTTTTTTTTAAGTATGCTTTATATAATAACATATATGTGTTTTTTGCATAATATGTTGTAGATATTGTGATACTTGGTGTGATCACCTAGATAGAGATACATATGTATATAGGTCCTATAGGCAGCTTAGCCAATAGAAGTTGATATCAATCATTGGTTATAACCAAATCTGATATTCTTTCCTTTAATAGGCCTACATTATATAGGTCCGAAGAAATATATTCTATGATGGCATCTCCTCGTATTGTTTTCATCATACTGCATGGTACATATATTATTCCGTAATAGTATTCTGAACATCGGATAGGTCTTCGGGGCAGCGGATTGGTATTCTGGGCAGCGTATTTGTATTCTGGGCATCGGCTAGGTCTTCAGGTGATAGTAAAGGTCTTCAAGCCTAGAGATCGGTTTTCTGGGCAACAATTTGGTCTTATGGGCGCCAGATTAGTCTTCTGTGTAGCAGATAGGTCTTCTGGGCAGCAGATTCATTGTTTGGGGAGCTAATTCATCTTCTGGGCAACATATTGATCTTATGGGCATCAGATAGGTCTTATGGGCACTGGATTGGTCTTATGAGATAGGTTTTATGGACATCGCATTCGTCTTTAGGGCATCAGATTTGTATTTTGTGCAGTCGATGTGTCTTCTGGGCAGTGGATTGGTCTTCAGGGCATCGAACAGATTTTGTTGGCAACAAATTGTTCTTTTGGGCATGATATTGGTCATCTGGGTAGCGGATAGTCTTATAGGCATCGGGTTTGTCTTTTGGGCAATGTATCGAAGCCAGCAAAAGACAAAAATAGCTAGAAAGGTTTGCGTCGATCCAATTGTAATAGAAAAAGAGTAGTCAGCTTTAGAAAAGGAGAACTCTGTCTTTGTCGGCTGTATGATGTATTCTAGGAAATAGTCAACACAAATGTGCTCAAACAATCTGTAAAGCTGAATAGTCCCATCTCAAATTCAACATTATTTGTATTTGAATGTTGATAATTGGGAGACCTAGAATCTAGAAATTCACTAGAATGTCTTTTGTTACGTCATCTTCATTACATTACCTGGCGGCTGAATCAATATATTGAGTGCATAATATAATATTATTGGTCTATTTAAAGTAAAACATGTTAAATTGAAAAAGGTTTGTGATACATGTTGAGAATAAAACATAGATATATACTAGAATTAGTATAATAATGTATATTTATGTATATAAATAGGCATTATGGTTTTAAAACTAGTTAATATGGACAAACAACATGACATTCCTACTCAACTATCTTCAATTGTTAAAGACTCCATAATATATTCCAAAAAAAAAATACAAAAGAAAATAACGTTTTTCTATGTTTTTGCAAAGAAAACACTGAAAACTCAATTTAAAGTCACGGTATCATTTGTTGCTGGCGTCCTTAAAAAAAGACAGTTGGTTTTAACACCTCTGTGTAATTATTATTATCGTTTTAAACTAAAAATATCTATGTTTATGCCTTCTACTAACATTAATTAACAAAGTTATGTTAAATCTTAAGTCAATTTTTATCATTTTCATTAAAAAAAATTATCACTTTTTCAGACTTGACAATTTTTCCGCATTTTTATCAAACTCACGACATAAATTTGTTTTGAGCGCAAAAAATCTAAAAGCAGACAAATAAAGATAATAATTAGATAGATCAGTATATATTCTTTACATTAAATGAAAAAATTGCAAACTATTAACTTAATTTTATGTCTTAAATCGCATTTTACGAAGTGTCCTTAAATAAGGACACCAGCAAGATATGGGTTAATATAACAACATTGCCACGGAAAAAGAGTACAACTTAAAAAACATTATGAAACCAATCTTCGATCCTGCGATTAATATGAGGTCTTAATGCGTGTTTCAAGACTCAATTATTTGAAGGCTAACTTGACACAACAACAGACGTGTTTTACAAAAATAGATCAAGCCAATGTCGCTTCCGTTACTGCAAGTTATGAACTCAGCCGAATGGTTGCCATTAGTGGGAAATCCCACCAGGAAGGAGATTTCGTTAAGCATTGCCTCTTGAAAGCGGCTGACATTGTGTGCCCACAGAATGCACAAATATTTAAGAATATTTCGTTAAACAGGAACATTGTTGCTGGACGGATTGATGAAATTGCAGTTGAAGGCTGCATCATCCAAATTTGAACATTTTTCTATTGCTATTGATGAGACCTTTGACATCACTGGAATAGCACAGCTTGCAGTTTTTATTAGGGCCTGTGACAGTGAATTTATTATTGTTTTTTATGAAGGCCTGATCGAACTAAGGCTTAATCCCAATGCATGACATTACGAGCGAAGACATCATCTTTGAGCAGATTTTGTATGACTATGATTTTGATTTGAGTAAACTTGTGTGTTATCTACTGACGGTGTTGCGAATATGGAAGGCATACATAATGGTGTTGCTGCCAAGATGCGAAGAAAAATTGAGAACTCGTATCCAGATTCATCATTTGCACATTTTTACTGAATTATTCATCAGCACAATTTGTTTTCAAAAACTTTAAAATTGAATCACGTGCTTAGTGTGGTCACAAAAACAGTGAACTTTATCTAATGCAATGCTCTCAATCATCGTCAATTCAGTCAGCTGTTAGAAGAAATGGATAGTCAGTTCACCGATGTCCCATGAGAGTCTCATAGAGTTATTGTCAAAAGAGTTCCAGGAAAGTTTAGTAATTTCTCATCTTATGAATACCATTTTGCATTATTCTCGGCACCATTCAAATTTTATATTGTCAAAGTAGAGTAAAATTTGCAGACGGAGCTAGTAGAAATGCAATCTGATTCTACACTCAAAGCAAAGTATCTAGAAGTCGGGATATCTGGCTTCAATTCAACCTTCCTGAAAAGTTTACACACTTCAGAAATTTTTCAAACTAGGATAATACCATGTTCGGTTCCACCTATGTGTGAACAGTTTTTTTCCTTCATGAAATTAACAAAAACGTCTCAAAGATCAAGGCTGACCGATGTACACTTGTCATCCATGATTAAGGTCGGAACTGCAAATACATTTCAGCCAGATATACGAAAAATTGTCATGAAAAGGAAGCGTCTAACCTCAGCACAAAACACTGATTAAAGTGTACAAATGATTGAATGTTCTTAAATAAATGTTGAATTACAATTGTTATATTTGGCGTTGCGAGGCGTTAGGTTAATCAAGCCGTTGTAGTACACTTGCAGGTTAATTAAATATAATTCAATAAGATTACAGTGTTTCTCAGATTTGTTGGTGTGGCCCGCCGGTATACACAAAGTATATAATGCGGCCCATGGTGCTTTTTTTAGTATCACACGCCTGCCTATAGAATCCTAGGCCGTTTGACCGATCGGCACAAAAATGACATGTATAATTTTTTACACGCTCAAAATATCTATTATTTTTCTATTTTTTATTTCGAGTAAATTATAGTCTTATAGTTTGATAAGAACTCTATTTAACACCAGCACATCAAGGGTGACCTAATCAAAATTACATACATTTCTATTGTCATTGTCGTTTTTAGTTTTAGTAAAATTACTTTATACCTACCAGTAATTACACTTTTACGAATAAACTTATCGTAGGAATATAAAACATACAATAAGATAAAATAAAGATGATAAAACTAAAATAAAATCTAAACAAGTTGTAGTCATTCGTTTCCCTGTCATTTTGACGGGGATAAAAACTACTTTGTAACATAAAAAATTAGAATATTTCAAAATATATTTTTTCTTGAGTAATAAAAAGAAACAAAAATACAATAATAGGCCTACCAGTCATGAAACTTTTTATTTAGTGTAGTGGTGAAAAATCTGATGACATATTTATTTTCTGTAAATCTTATTTTAAATCTAAATGTTAATCTTCATGTATAATTGAATCTATTCGTTTATTAGGCATTGATGCATTTTTTATGATTCACCTATATTATTATTTCCTGGCTGATTACTTTTCTGAATTAGAAAATAAAACAATAATTCTCAAACAAAGATATATAACCGGGATTTTTTTATAAGCTATTTGGTTTAACTCCCTTATTATATTTTGATAATATTATGTAAATTGTGTGAAACAAAATATAAATAGTTTTCTTAGAATGCAACATAAGTTATTATAAAATAAACGTTTAAAAAATTTATAAAATGTGATTGTAAATAAGTCAAAATAACAAAGAAACGAATGATTACAATGTGTTTTGTTAAAACAGAAACACAAAATAAAAAACAAAAATACAATAAAATGTTTATTGAGAACGTTTTCTTCGATATTTTTTTTACATTGTTTACAGTTAGCTGTTCCTGGAACATTCATATGTATTTTTGCTATCAAGCTCCTGACTTGTTATAAATAATATTAAACAAACAATAATACTATCAAATGGAGAAAAAAAACACAAATACCAAACAGTAACAAAAGTATATAAAAAAAAGTGCACAATAATATTTCGCAGTAAAGGTAAACTCAGTCCCGAATAACACTCTAATGTAAAAGCATTTCAAAGGGACATCACTCTAAAATAGCGCTCAATTTATAACCTTAACATTTGGTGATTAGTAATAGATACAATTAAAAATAAAAATACTGAATTAAGCAATATTGTTTTTATAATAAAAAAATAATTTTGGAGGACTTTTCCAATTTTTACATGTAACTTTTGTGCCGATCAGTCAAACAGCCTGGGAGCCTAAAACGAACAAACATATAAATATACAAACATATATAGAAACTCACACTATACATTGACTAGTGGTTTTCCCGTCAAAATGACTGAGGAACGAATGACTACAATTTTTTTTGTTAAACCCTATATTGCATGAATTTAGGTTTCAAGTTCAAAAAAATTTTCATTGCGTTTTTTGTTCTTCTAATAAATAAAGAAAAAAAAATTGTTCAGAGTGTAATCCCAAAAAAGTGAAATTTAGTGTTGATTTTGGTCGTTGCATTTTTGCAACTGTGTGCAACCGAGCAACATTTTTTCAAGAAGGCATCACAATGTCAAAAATTTAATAATTGCTATTTTACACAAATTTACAACCACAATGACAACAATTACATTTGAACATGATTAAGAAAAGATTTTTAAGTCTTTTGTGAGGTATTTTATTAAAATAAGTTATAAAAAAGGTTTAGAGCTCATGTTCATTTATAGGTAAAAATATAAAATTTTCATAGTGACATAATGCTACTACAAAGAATTATTCACACATAAATTCTGAATAAATTTGGCATGCACAAATATAAATAATTCACACTAAAGGAATGAGAAAATTATAATAATACTAAATTATTACTTACTTAATAATTTCTTTTAGAGAACTAAAAAAAAACATTAGTAAGAAAATTAGCGGATATGACATTTTGTTGTCTCGGAACACACTTTTCTGTTATTTGACCGGTGAATGCAGGCAATTTAGTCGTCAAATCTTCATCGGATAACAACACCTTCCAAAGAAGTCCTCGGCTTGACTGGGTGTTTCCTCTGGTTCAATACCATCATTATTGATGTCAACATCTGATTCTGCATCTTTATAGAAAAAAACAAAACAATGATTTATAATAGGAACTAAAACTACTAAATGTACTTATTTATTTTAGTTTTACAGACATTCCTTCCAGATATAAGTTAATTAGATCTATGTCCACTAGGCCCAAAACTCCTGCAGGGTGGTAGGGATTGGTTGGTGGCAGAGATGGAACCCGCGAAGTGTCGGTTGACAGTCCGGTAAACTATAAATATATATTACACAATAAAATAAAACTAACCTGAATTTAAATTTACCTTCAATCACCTTTTCGGTATGGAAACTGTTCAATACTGGCATCTTAGTCCAATGGCGTATCATTATCAGACAACTCAAAGTCTCCGGTGTCCGAAGGCATTTCCCTCAAAACAATGGAAGAGTATTTTTTTTTCCTATAAAAGACCTTGGGCTCTATAATGTAAGCCTAATTAAAAATAATAATAGCAAATAATTTGACATATATATATATATATATATATATATATATATATATATATATATATGTATATATATATACTAAAAATAATATAGATTTAGTACTAAGTCTAGACCTAACTAGGCCTGTCATTTATAACTAATAACTAATAATAACAACAAATAAATAAATATACCTCTATTTAACTATTTTACTGAATTATATTATAAAAAGAACAAAATTAAGAAATATAATTGATTATTTAGACATTATTTACTTTATATTATAATAAAATAACTATAAAGAACATTATATTTAGAAAAGGGGGTGTGGCTCTATGTCGTGTAATCTCAGATTTTTTTTATAGCTCAGTTGCATGGAGTTGCAATTTTACAACATACAAAGTTACTGCTATAATATGAAAAGTATAAGGAAATAACACAAAAATAACTTCTTTTTGCATTGAGATATGAGTTTACTTTTACAAAAAAAATGTTTTTAGAGTAAAACTACATGTTAAATATAATAAATGATGCAAAGTTTACTTACTGTATCGGACCACTATAGCAACGCTTGTAAAAATGTAAAATGAGACTAAAATAACTTATATATAAACGAGTTCTTGTGTAGGTTATGTACAATACTGCCTCGGGAACGAATTGAAACTAACTTTTGTAGAAAAAGCCTAAAAAAAAAATAAGAAAATTCTGTATGTAAACAACTGTTGTAAAATTACAACTGTATGCAATATAGGGTTAAGAGAGATGAAAAAAAATACAATAAAAACTGCAGTGAGAAAGTTTATTTCGGTATTTAGTTTTTGTTATTTTTTATTGTTTAATTGATTGTAAAAAGTCGCTCATTAAATGATGCTCTCAATAGCGACGTGAATCCATAAAATAATTAAAACATTAGGTTACTAATACTTATAATTAATATAGTAAAGCAAACATCTACCATTAATGAAAAAAATATAATGAATTGATAGACATTACGTCATAAGCTAGTTTTAAATGACGGAAAAACGAATGATTACAATGTGTTTTGTTAAAAGAGAAAAAAAAATACTATTACAATAAAAACTGTAGTGAGAACGTATCTTTCGGTATTTATTTGTATTTTTTTATATATTTTTTTAACGCATTTCAAATGGTGATTATACTGAAAACCCGATTAGGTCTCGCGTTGAACATAGCAAATGAACGGTAAGAAAGCATTTCAAAGAGACATTATTCTGAAACGGCGCTCAGTTTAGAACCTTCACATTCCGTGATTAGTAATAGGCCTACGTTTATTAAATCTAATAAATTACGAATTAAGAAATATTGTTTATATAATACAAATTTCTTTTGGAGGACGTTTCCAATTTATACATTTAACTTTTGACCCGCTTAATCAAACGACTTAGGAGCCTATTGAACACAAACATATAAATAAACAAACTCACGGTTATTATGTATAATGATGATGATTACAAATGTATTTAACTTGTTTATTGGTATAGTTTAGTTTAAAGTAAGCTTAACAAAATGTTTAAATAGTGAAGAATGTTCAATATAATGATATACAAACAAATGAAAATTTAACATGATGATAAAAAACAGTTATTTCAGTTTTATTCAACTTAAATATTAAACCATTTAACAAGCAATGTTTACAAATACTGCAATTTAAAAAAAAATCAGTCTTAATTATACTCTATCAAACAATACATACAAAATAAAAATACATTATCTGCACTAGGTTAAATTGTTTAAATGCAGGCTGAAATTATATTATATAAATAATTCCTAAATATTACCCCAATGGTTAATTCATGCCCTAGTAGTAGATGCCTAAATTGGTTAGGTTAAATGTTAAGTTTCTTTTTCTTTACTAATTTTATTTTTACAATGCATTTTATTGTGACTCTAAGAACCTTAGTCCATCTAATAATGCTTTGTTAGATTCTAACTCTAACCCTTTTATTATAGCTCTTTCAAAACAAAAGTTTTTCATAGAAATTATTTTGTCACCAAATAATTTGACGAGCAAGTTGTATAGTATCATGTTTTTCCTTACAAATGTAGGCCTATATTTATTTGTTCTATATTCTTTCATATCCCTGTCAGAAATGTAGGTTCTATAGTCTGCATGATAGTTATGGGAGACCTTTTTTCAGAAGAAACACATTTATTTTGATAGCACGGTGTGTTTCGATTAATTGTGTTGTTGTTGTTCTTTTTTTTTAAAATTGTATGCACAATCATATTTAAAATACTTGTTTAAATGGACACAAAAATATACACGTAGGCTTACATGACAATTTTAGGTTATGTCTAGAAATGGGGTCTGGCATATTTGTATTTTACTGTACAACTTATGTTCATGCTTGTAAAAGTAAATATTTAGTTAAGTAATGATTTAGTTTAATTAAATGCTTTATATTAATTGTAATTTATAGACTGAAGTGAATATTTATTCAACATGTTGGTACAGTCATAGATTGTGTTTTCAATCTATGTATACATTATAATGTGTTTACGATTTGTTTATACTGAAGATTCACTCACATTTCCAATGTTATAATCCTATACTTAATGGAATAATAAATCATTTTGCTAAGTAATATGAATTGGAGTCCAGTGAGTTTTGCCAGGCACTTATAGCGTTCTAGAAATTTCTATTTAAAAAAAAGTATAAACAGGAGCTAGAGAATATCAACCATATTACACCTAGATGGTATTTAGAGACAATACTTTTTGTGTGTGTGTGTGTTTTGGTTCAAAGGATATATTGAATATTCTTTTTTTTATAAAAGCACTGCTAGAAATGAGCTGCACCAGCTAATGAGGAGAGGGGGGTACATTAAGATCTTGTCGTGACTAGCCTTTCCGAGGTACACAGATAAAGAGTATCGCATATTATATATATAATACAGCTAAAAATAATAAATAATATAAATAAAATATACTACTAAGAATAATATTTGAAATATTCTTTCAGTGGTGGAGGGGGAGGAGGAAAAGACTTTCGGCTAGTTTAATCATACAGATAAGCAAAGAACTTGAGTGTAAATTATATTATAATTCACGTGCATGCTTGTCTATATCCTAAGCTACGTTGAATATGCTTGTACTTGTACATTCTATTATATTTTGTAGTTTATTACAAATGTGGAGATGGAATTTGAAATAAAAATGACTTTATCAAGTAAATTAGCATTGGGCCAAAATATATTAGCCAACTAATTTTTGCTTCACTTCAACTTAAATATTTTAAAATACATAATTGTTGAGCTTAGTAACCTCAGGGTCGTAATATGAAATCGTCAGTATATACGTAATAAAAGATATACAATGACCTATTGTCTAGTTCAGTTGACTAAGTTATCGAAAGGGGAAAAAAAATACAAATAGAAAAAAAACTAAATGAGATATGTACAAGATGTAGAAAATATAAAATAACTACGAATATCAGATTCTTAATACTCTTAAAACAATTAAAACTGTTTTTAAGACACGTAAAGAAACTTAGAATGCAATAAATATCTTAAGGACATTCCATGAAGACACTCCTTTCTTTTCTCTATTCATAGTTGCAAACTTGAGCAGTAAGTCATAAAAATACAAGTTAATTTTTTTTTTTTTTTTTTTTTTTTTTTTTTTTTTGGGGGGGGGGGGGGGGGTAATAAAACAAAACATTAAGGAAGCCCTAACACAAGGATATTTTTATTATCTTATCAACTCCTGCCTTCTTAAGCACTGGGAGTGTCGTGTCTGTATAGATTATTTGTTGTTTGTTGACTTAAATGACCACAAGAAAGATACACAACTACGCTGGCACAATACATTTGCTTTAGAGCTATATAACGCCAATAATTCCATATAAGACTAGTTGTAAAGGTGCAATAAAGCTATAAATTTTACAGAAGACATTGGCATATTTTCTGAGCTGTTTGCATTTTAGAAACTTTCCGAGAAAAATCAAGTTAAAATATGTAAAGTAAGCTGGTAGTTTAAGTTGTTGTTTAGTTTACTTCTTTATGGTTTTTGTGAAACTTGGTATAATTTATTTGATGTATAAAGACATGTAGAGAAAATGGCAAGTTAATGAAACATGTCGGAAAATACACATTAGCATGTTATTATCTTTTTAATTATTTCGATCTTTATTTTGTCTTTGACAAAGATACGTATGTTATAACTTTGAAGAGGCAACTTAAAAGTCTTAGCTTAGTTTGACATTGTTAATGTGCCAACTAGAGACAGACCGAACTTTGGTTTCGGCTTCGGTTTCGGTGCCGATAATAGGCAAAACAACTTTTTCGATGTTGTTTCGGTTTCGGCCGAAGTCAAAAGGTTAGTTTTCGGTTTGCTTACGGTTTCGGCCGAAACTGATTTGACTTTCGGTCGTCAGCCGAATATCTATTTTAACTTTCAAAATTCAAACTGCTACGTTATTGCTGCATCTATTATTCTTATCGATACTTTCATTTAGTTAAGCTGGTGTGAATTAATCTGTGTGAAGTAGGGATCTTAAACGAAAACCGGAATTCGAGAGAAAATCATTCGTAACTGCGAGCCACGATTTATTTATCTTCGTATCTAAATATAACTATAAATATTTTATATTTTAAAACCCTGTTTGATTCGCACTAAACAACTCATTAACATTATATTCCTTGCAAACACTCTTTTGTCAGAGGCGACTACTGTGCCTATTAATTTTTGTTCTTTTTCAAATCCCGAATATTGCTTGTGAATTTGCGCTACAATAGCAAACGCAGATGTTAACGCGAGTCGTCGGCACATATATTTGATTTACGTATTAGAAAAGAAAAAAAAATGGAATTTCCTCATAAACAGACAAAAAGACCGATTTCGGTACGTTTTTAGATGCTTGGACTTCAAAAGGAAGACATAGACAAAACAGAGGTCATATTTAGTGTTTCGTTTGAATCTTCCCCGTTAAACCCTTCAATCAGTTCAGTTTTATTACAATAGCTGACAATATTTGTCTAGTGGTAAAACTGACCTGAAGAGCGTCTTTTCAAACTTAAACAGGTTTTTAATTTAATGTACACTGAAAAGCAACTTGCATTAGGGCAACTTAAAAAAAACAACATCTTTACTGCGCATGGAAGGTGTTGTTTTTTTTTTTTATGTTCATACTTTTATGGGATTTATTGATATAAGTATTCTTTTGCAAATATTTATTTAATGTGTGCAACTTGTTTCATTTCTATATTTAAATAAAAATCTACTTAAGTCTAAATTTAAAATTCATGGCAATACAGTTTTTGATTTCTCACAATCCAAAATCATCAGGTTCTAGGTATCAATGGTCCTTTGTATTAATTTGGTTTATAAAATTATGTTTTAGTATAATCTACGCAAATTTGTATTCTTCTACCTATAACTTATTTTGCCCAGGGGCAGGAGGGAGGAGCGGGGGAAACCAAAACCCGGTTTGAAATCAGATTTATTAAACCGAAAATTGGTTTTGAGAAAAAACGATATTAAAATCCCTTTTGGTTGTATGGCTTACTTACATGGAACACCCATAAACTAGATAATATTACTAGTACACACAAATGTGCAGTATTTTTAAATCTTTTGTATAAAATGTTCTATTTACTTATTTTTCGGTTACGGTTTCGGTTTCCGCCGAATGTGTAGTGAAATTTTAATTATCGGCTTCGGTTTCGGCCTAAAGTAAATTTATTACATTCGATATGGTTTTGTTTTCGGCCGAAACCGAAAATTTGGTTTCAGTCGATCTCTAGTGCCAACGCATGTCAGGAGTCACACCCATGCTTGGCTTGTTACAAACGCTCATGACCTTTTAGTTAATCTCAGTGTGGAGGACAGATGTCTGTTAAACCACTTTCTAGTTTTTCTCTACCTACGACTTTAGAAGCCCAGAGGATCGTAAAATCCCGCAAATTAAGAGGCAATAATATTGTCATCTTTAGATCAGATGCAGCAGCCATGTTGTTGCAGCCTGGCTCAAAGATCTGTATGCTCACTACACAACTTGTATTGTCTACACTAGCCACACCCTTCTCATCACTCGATCAGTCTGCCCCGTGGAAGTCGGATAATAACATCAAAGCTACTAAACGTATACGAAGTCGTGCAGAGAGAAAGTATAATAAGACTGGATTTACAGTTCACCGACAGGTGCGTGTATAAGAAACAATGTTAAAGTAAATCGAAAGGTGAGAGATGCTAAAACTCGCTATCTTTGTGTCAGGATCCAAGGAGCGTATTCTTCCTATTAACTGTTCCGGATAACTACTGCGATGTTTGGAGGTGCAGGCAGACCAGTACTAAATTGTATTTCTAAATTAGAGTTTAATGCCTTATGTATTATTACTATTTTACTCTTTGCCCTTCTGTCCTCTAGTGTTTCTAGGTTTAGTTATTTAACTGTTAGTATCACACTTGTCAGTTGTGAATATTTGCTAGTAATAAACCTTGCAGCTCTTTTCTGAATTTGTTATAATTTTAATTTTTAAATGTTTTCTTCAGTTGCATAGGCCTAGGCCTTATACAGATTCTGCATGTTCTAGTATAGGCCTAACTAATGTGACATGGCATTATAGTTTTATATTCTTATTACATGTGTAACAGTTCCTTTTTATATAGCCTAATGTTTTTATTGTTCGATTTTGTTAAATACTTCATGAATATGAGAATTCCAAGATAACTTATCATTTATTAATACTCATAAGTACTTTGCATTGTTAGTTAGGATTAGTTATTTGCCATGAATAAAGTAGTTTGTAATTATTTGTTTGTTTTTCTTAGATACTCTTAGCAGTTGGCAATTTTCTGGATGAAAAGAAATAATCCAGTAGAGAGACTCATAATGCGCCAAACTGCTTCATTGCAACCGACGTATCTTCCCAAAATGTATCGATATACTTCATCAACAGCGTTGTCATCTGTCTCTCCAAACTCCAAACACAACCATGTCACTCCCTTTGTTCACTTACTTGCAAATGTATTTGATGGAGTTGACAGAACTGCAGTACTCGGCATTGCCATGGGCAGGAAACATTTTGGAAAGAGATAAAGAAACAAGCAAATTAATTGTTGTCTTCTTCGACTTTCGTGTTGCCTTGAAATATAATATTTGACGTGACACTATCTTCTTGTCTGTGCGTCTTCAGTAAACGGAGATTCCATCCTTACCAGTAAGTCTTATTTTAAACAATATTCTAGGATAATGTTTGCTACACTTTTCATCATTTATAGATGGTGCATCGACATTGATATTTCCACAAGTTCTATGAATCTTTTATCTTCACCACTGCAAACAGATTGTGGTCATGCTCTGAGTTAGGAAACTCATACCACTTTATAAGAGCAATTAACTTTATCACGCTTGTTGCTTGAGCTACTTGATGCTAGCCGTTCAATTCATTTATGAGATCTCTCATGTTCAATAAAAAAATCGAGAGTTGCCTAACTTAGAACAGCATACTCCAGTCTACAACCATCATCATCAGACCAACAAGCCAGTGACGACGGGCATGCAGAGTCGGTGTTTGGTCTAGCAAAAAACGGATACTCCTACGCATCTCAGAGTGAAAAGTCTCATCCACTTAAGCCAGCGTACACCTCATCATAGTGTCCACCCAGTTATGATGAGCAATGTTTATATGTGTAGAATATGTATTAAATAACTTATTTGAATGTATTTGTTAAGTGTAGAGTAATTCAGTACCTAACTTTGGTTAAAGTCTACATCATTAGTTATCTCAGGGGTTGGCAACATTTTGATAATAGTTTTCTAAAGTAGGATATATAATAACTTTAGCGTGCCAACGGCATGAAAGTCGTCCTGTTCTTTCCTTATAGAAGTGGTCTGAACTGCGTTTCATTTGACCTTACGGGTGCCATGGAAAATAGTCAAGTCTTGCTCGTGCGCTAGGTTGCCGAACCCTAAGTTATCTTATCACATATTACTGACGCTCCTCATATAAAGAAGATTATTGCGTCCTACGCTCATCCGTGGTCCATGTCTAGAATAATTCAGGCGTTCTGTGAATTTTCAATGTGTATTAATGACCTTTCCGTAAATGTATTCAAAATTGAAACAAAAAATATTGTAACCAAACAAATAGACAACCACGAAACAAAAAACAAAACAAAAAACAACAAAGGGCTAATACATAAAATAGTAAAAAAAAATAGTGAAATGTCACAGTTTTACAATCGGGTATTTTTGGTGGTAACAAAGATACAATGATAGATATTGCGATAGCCATTGAGTATAAAGCTATCAAAATTTATGAAAATTGCAAGAATAATACTTTTTTTCTTTTTATTAAAATGTACATACTGGAAGTAAAAGGTATAGGCCTAGCCTACACCTTCACTAGAGACCCCTGGCCAGTGGGACCATAGTTAACGTATAGATGGATACGTCACTAACATTATAAATTGTTATAATATTTCTATTTCATACTAAAAGACACAATAAACACATAAAATGAGCACTAAATGTTATTGTTTTGTTTGCCACGCGTTACATCAAGCCTATGCATAATTTTGGTTGTTATTTTTTAAAATCCGGGTTACGAAAAATTATTATTTTTTTGAAAAAAGGATTAAACTCAAAAAGGTTTAATTGTTGTCGACACGAATCAATCCCAAAAGTAGGGTCCTACCCAACCGAATCTAAACTTAGAGCTTTACCAAACCTAATATTCTAATAGTGAGTCCGAATCCTATCTCTACCAGAGACCATTTAAATAAAATAAGTATTCAAGTTTATCCGTTATAATACAAAGACTATGCTAGCGTTCTTTTGTCTGGTGGTTAAAAGGCAAATCAAACGGGGTGAAATAAAAAATGTAATTTATTTGTAATTAGTCCATACGAATTAACTAAAAAATACAGAAAAACTGACACTGGATATATTAGGCCTAATTATGTCATATTATTATCTTAAAATATTTTAAACCTAATTATAACGTGACTAAATCACGAAAGCCCATAGATGATTTATTTTCTATCAAACAAGGAGAAGTCAACGAAAGCATTACAATACACCATTATGTTATTTTAAAGAAAAAACATGCCAGTATTGGTTATTGGCATTCGTTAGGTAAGTAATTTTACAATTTTTCAAAACAAAACCTTAAAAACAGATACACAGAAAACTGTTTTATAACAAAAACGTGTACCAAATCTATAGAAGAAACCCTCAAAAAAATAACATAGATGACTGATTAATTATAAAATATCTGTTAACATAATTATAATTATAAAATACTAGATCTAATAATTTCTAAAAATATAATAATATTGTGAATCAATTTGCTGTAGGCACGTAAAAAGCTTTTATTTTCCTTTCCAACTCTTTTAAAGTATTGAGCACTTGGGTCTCAGTGCTTTCAGTGCTTCGTATCTTTCTTTTGTGTAAACTCCATTATTACTTTGCAGATTGACAACCATTTCAATAATCCGTTCTGATGAGGCTAATCTCTTGCTGCCCTCACTAAAGTCTCCTATGTTGGAAACCAGAAGTATTCTATTGTCTACCTCTTCAATCAATTGTTGAAATTTTGAATTTTGTCTGGAACACCATTGATTAAAACATTCTTCTTCTGTTTTACCCTCAGGTACCTCTAACAAATCCCCATGGGTGACCACAATGATTCCGTGTTTTGAAAGAAATGTTGGTCCAAAAAATTGTTTTAATATATCAATAGCGTTACTTTCATCCCCCGTAAATGGAGCATTATATCTGTGGACCAAAACAAAAGCGGCCAAGATTGGGGCTGTGTTAACAACCAGATCCATAATGGTCCGTGCATTTTTCTTATCATCCCTTTCGGTTTTAATTAAACCACACAGTCCAGGCGTATCATACATATGTAAAGTGTAATTATTATACTTAGATGATTGTTGATTAGGAAAGTTCTTTTTCCTCAAAGCGTCGTCAGAAGTATCAAAGACTTCCCACTTCAAAATCGTGTTACCTGTGCTAGATTTTCCATGTTTAGATTGACCAATTAATAAGATGTTATATGCTTTCATGTTTGCGAAATTCTGCAATTAAAATAAAATGAGTTCAATAGAACATATTTTAAATATTTTAACAAATGTATCAATTATGCATGAACAAAATTTGCATACATATATTTTAGTTTCTTGAATAAAGATGGCCAGGAGATTTTCTGTCCGAAACGAGACACAGAAACATTGAATTTTTCAAACCTATGTACACAACTGTAAAATAAATAAAAAAAACGTATAAAACTTTAAGCTTATAATAATAATAATAATGGTGCTTGTATAGTGTATATACCGTTGATGACAGTTCTATGCGAAGATGACAGTAAAAAACAGACAGAGTACAGACAAAGAAGAACAGATGAAGGCGTATAGAAAAGAAGATGTGCAGTTCGCTACTTGAAAAGGTGAGTCTTTAGCCGGCTCCTGAAGGTATCTTCGGGCGGAAATATTGACAATCTAATTCTTGTAATGTTTAGACTTTAATATAAAAAAACAACAACAGAAAACATAACAAACCTACCCTTACCAAAAATAATTTCAATATAAAAGCCTATAAATACATTTTTCTAGAGTGATCGAATTTATAAAGCCAAGTTTAAATCAATAAAAACAATGTATAATTTAAAAAAAATATTAAAAAAAAAAGTATAAGAGTAGTAAAATAGTTGTTGTCTCAGTAAGTGGATCATAAGTCATAAAGATCTAAGAGACAAATCCATTTTTTTAAACCTATTATTTACATAGAGTTTTTCCTTTTTATTGTTTACTTTTTTTTTAAATGTCCTTATTATTTAAAATATCAGAATTTAAATTCAAAGTATCTTTGGCTAATATAATATTTTAGTGGAATAATGTTAACACTTACAGGACTCATAAGTGTACTTATATGATTATGTAATGAATAAAAATGTGAATTTTAATATGTAAAAAAGATAGGTAATTGTGCTTTAGATTATTTGTTTTTATGTCAGAAAACATGAAATCATTGTAAGAATTGACATTTTTTTTAAACTGAACTTTAAAAATCTCTAGCGGAAAAAGTAAGTGTACCATCAAAAGAATTTCGTTTTATTTAAAATACTCACCAAGCGTAGCCGTGTGTCAATAAATTTGAAATATTAAATATATATTAAAGGTGTAAATATTTTTGAATTACTTTGAATTTATAGTACCTCACTTCTTTCAACTTTTAGTCTCAATGGTAAGAAAGTAGGCGTACAAGGTTTAAAAGAAAAGACCTAACTTCACCGCTGTGAGAATAACAGACGATATTACCGTCCTAGGACTTGAAGGACAAACATACTTGTGCTAAAAAAAAGATTTCTATTCCCAGAAATCAGTATCTTGCTTTAGGCCTACTATTGATAATTTATGACGGCTGTCGTAAAAAAAGAATTTTATTTTTCATTTATTTGTTTTTATACTTCCTTTATTTAGAGATAAGATGTTAGGTTAGTTGTTTAGTAAGTAAAGTAGATAGAGTTCTGAAACGTAACTAGGTAGAGTTGTAGAACTTAACTTAACCAGGTAGAGTTGTAGAACTTAACCAGGAAGAGTTGTAGAACTTAACCAGGAAGAGTTGTAGAACTTAACTTAACCAGGTAGAGTTGTAGAACTTAACTTAACCAGGTAGAGTTGTAGAACTTAACTTAACCAGGTAGAGTTGTAGAACTTAACTTAACCAGGTAGAGTTGTAGAACTTAACTTAACCAGGTAGAGTTGTAGAACTTAACTTAACCAGGTAGAGTTGTAGAACTTAACTTAACCAGGTAGAGTTGTAGAACTTAACTTAACCAGGTAGAGTTGTAGAACTTAACTTAACCAGGTAGAGTTGTAGAACTTAACTTAAACAGGTAGAGTTGTAGAACTTAACTTAAACAGGTAGAGTTGTAGAACTTAACTTAACCAGGTAGAGTTGTAGAACATAACTTAACCAGGTAGAGTTGTAGAACTTAACTTAACCAGGTAGAGTTGTAGAACTTAACTTAACCAGGTAGAGTTGTAGAACTTAGCTTAACCAGGTAGAGTTGTAGAATTTAACTTAACCAGGTAGAGTTGTAGAACTTAACTTAACCAGGTAGAGTTGTAGAACTTAACTTAACCAGGTAGAGTTGTAGAACTTAACTTAACCAGGTAGAGTTGTAGAACTTAACTTAACCAGGTATAGTTGTAGAACTTAACTTAACCAGGTAGAGTTGTAGAACTAAACTTAACCAGGTAGAGTTGTAGAACTTAACTTAACCAGGTAGAGTTGTAGAACTTAACTTAACCAGGTAGAGTTGTAGAACTAAACTTAACCAGGTAGAGTTGTAGAACTTACCTTAACCAGGTAGAGTTGTAGAACTTAACTTAACCAGGTAGAGTTGTGAAACTCATCTTAACCAGGTAGAGTTGTGAAACTCAACTTAACCCGGTAGAGTTGTGAAACTGAACTTAACCCGGTAGAGTTGTGAAACTCAACTTAACCCGGTAGAGTTGTGAAACTCAACTTAACCCGGTAGAGTTGTGAAACTCAACTTAACCCGGTAGAGTTGTGAAACTCAACTTAACCCGGTAGAGTTGTGAAACTTAACTTAACCAGGTAGAGATGTAGAACTTAACTTAACCAGGTAGAGTTATGCAACTTAACTTAACCAGGTAGAGTTATACAACTTAACTTAACCAGGTAGAGTTATAGAACTTAACTTAACCAGGTAGAGATGTAGAGCTTAACTTAACCAGGTAGAGTTGTGGTACTTAACTTAACCAGGTAGAGTTATATAACTTAACTTAACCAGGTAGAGATGTAGAACTCAACTTAACCAGGTAGAGTTATATAACTTAACTTAACCTGGTAGAGATGTAGAACTCAACTTAACCAGGTAGAGTTATATAACTTAACTTAACCAGGTAAAGATGTAGAACTCAACTTAACCAGGTAGAGTTATATAACTTAACTTAACCAGGTAGATATGTAGAACTCAACTTAACCAGGCAGAGTTGTGGTACTTAACTTAATAGGGTAGAGTAGTGGTAGAGTTATGGTACTTAACTTAATAGGGTAGAGTAGTGGTAGAGATGTGGTACTTAACTTAATAGGGTAGAGTAGTGGTAGAGATGTGGTACTTAACTTAATACGGTAGAGTAGTGGTAGAGATGTGGTACTTAACTTAATAGGGTAGAGTAGTGGTAGAGAAGTGGTACTAAACTTAATATGGTAGAGTAAAGGTAGAGATGTGGTACTTAACTTAATAGGGTAGAGTAGTGGTAGAGAAGTGGTACTTAACTTAATACGGTAGAGTAGTGGTAGAGATGTGGTACTTAACTTAATAGGGTAGAGTAGTGGTAGAGAAGTGGTACTAAACTTAATACGGTAGAGTAGTGGTAGAGATGTGGTACTAAACTTAATACGGTAGAGTAGTGGTAGAGATGTGGTACTAAACTTAATACCGTAGAGTAGTGGTAGAGTTGTGGAACTTAACTTAATACGGTAGAGTTGTAGGACTTAACATAATACGGTAGAGTTGTGGCACTTTACTTAATACGGTAGAGTTGTGGCACTTTACTTAATACGGTAGAGTTGTGGCACTTTACTTAATACGGTAGAGTTGTGGCACTTTACTAAATACGGTAGAATTGTGGCACTTTACTTAATACGGTAGAGTAGTGGAAATAAACTTAACTTAACCATGTAGATTTGTAAAACTTAACTTAACACGGGAGTTGTGGCACTTAACCTAGTAGGTAGAGCTCTGGAACTGAGCTTAACCCTGTAGAGTTGTTGAACTTATTTTTATTTCACATATAATGCACATATACTTTATTTTGTCTGTACGTATACTGTACATTGTCTACAATTTTAATTGACATTGATTGCAAATATGATGTACATTGATTTCAATTATACTTGTCATTGACTGTACTTATACTGGACATTTGCCGCAATTATATTTGGCATTGAGTGCACTTATACTTAACATTGTTTGATTTTATAATTGACATTGACTGGAATTATAGGTAACATTCAGCGCACGTAAACTTGGTACTGACATCTATTATAGTGTACACTAACTGTAATTATACTGTACAATGACTGTACTTATACTGTGTATTGACTGTACTTAAATGTTCAGTGACTGTAGGTATACTGTACATTGACTGTGCTAATAATGTACACTAAATGTACTTATGATGTACATTGACTGTACTTTTACTGTCCATTGAATGCACTTATTGTGTACTTTATCTGTACTTATAACTTATAATATACACTGACTGTACTTATACTGTACATTGACTTTAATTATACTGCACACTGAATGTTTTATACTTGGCATTGAATGTTTTAAAATTGTACATTGACTACACGTATACTTGATATTGACTGCACTTTTACTTGACATTGATTGCACTTATCATGTACATTGATTAAAAATGAATTTTACATTTACTTTTCAATTGTACGTTACATTGAATGCACTTGTATTTTGAAATTCACTGCACTTATAGTGTACACTATCTGAACTTATATTGTACATTGATTGTACTTATGATGTATATTGACCTCATTTATAGTGTATGTTACTTTACTTATATAGTAAGCTCTTTGCATTTAAACTTGACATAACTGCACTTTTCTGTAGTATAAGCTATGAACTGTCTGTAGTCAGTTGCGTAACCAGGTTTTGACGCAAGGAAGAGCGAAATTTTAGATAAAAAAGCCCACTTTTAGCAACTTTTCCAGATTAATAGAATAACTAAGAATTCGTACATATCAAGTGTTATAAGAAAACTCTTTGGCTCAGGATACACACACTGCATTCTTCTTCTTCTATTAGCCAGTCTGCAGAGCTGTTTGCTCTATTGCAGTCAATGCCAGACAAACACATTTACATGTCTTTTTCAGTTGTTCAATATTGCTAAAGAGTGTGTTGGTAAAGGTAGGTTGAGGTGGAAGCAGAGTGTATCTGCGGTCGGTTAGCTCAGGGCATTCAAGCAGGAAGTGGTCTACAGTTTCTTGTGGGCAGGGGCAAAGTCTGCAGTTAGGTGGGTGAGTTAGGTTTATTCTATTTAGGTGTGAGTTAAGTGCTATATGTCCTGTTCTCAACTGGAATATAGTGCATTATTCTTTGCGGGGGAGGAACTTTATGAACTCTTGTTTGTTGGGGTGATTCATTTCTCTGTACATTTTTCTTCCAGTTGTTCCCTGAGCCCATTGATTTAGCCATTTCTCCTTAAAGTTGTTTTTTTTAGCACATTGCACACTGTGTTGTAGCTGACCGGTCTTTCATATTGGTCCATGCTAGCTCCCTTTCTAGCCAGTCTGTCAGCTTTTTCATTTTCTGCTAATATGTCCTGGGATCCATTGTAGATCTATGTTGATGTTGTATGTGCTTATTAGGTAGTCCAGAGTGTGTTCAAATAAGGTGATTTCTTTCAAGCTTGGTGAGGTTTCGCTTGCTACTGTTTGAAGTGCTGATTGAAAGTCAGTGAAAATGACTATATCTGCTGGGGCAAGATGTTTGTTGTTATATTTATGTTTTACTGTCTCAATGGCAATAATCATGGCATCTAATTCTGCTTGAAAGTTTGTGCAATAGTTCCCACATGGTTCACTTATCTCAAGGCATTTTCTATCAGGGAAGATCAGGTAAGTGCCTAGTCCAGCATTTATTGTGGCTTTAAATGCTAAGCCATCTGTATAGATGTGGATGGCTGTATCTGTAAAGCTTTTGATGGTTTCTAACTTTAATTTCTTACGGGTTAGATGTTTTGGTTAGGCTTTTGTTGTTCAAAAAGTTTTGATTCTTGGTTGCCTTTGTCTTCCACAGGGGGGGGGGGGGGGGGGTAAATGCGAATGTCTTGTAATTGGTTCTCGGTTTTGGGGGAGGTGGAGTTTTTGCTCTTGTTTGTCTGCTATTTGCAATAATGAATTTTTGTTTCCTTTTTGAGGCTTTTCTGTTGCGTTCAATAAGTATTTTGTTGGGGTGGTCATTCTCCAGTCTTTTGTACCTTTCGACTGCTTCTAATGCTGCTTTGTCTCGTCTTAGTTGCAGTGGTTCAATGTTTGAGTCTATTTCACACGCTGCTGTAAGTGTTGATCTCATACCCCCACTGATGAGGCGAAGGGCTTGGTTCTGTTTTGTGTCTACTGTATTTAGATGTGTCCGGTTGGCTGTTGTTTGAAAGGGCAGGCAGTATTCTAGAGCTGATCTTATATACCCTATGTATAAATTCCTTAAAGTGTTTTTTTCTGCCCCATCATGCAGTGCTGGATAGATGTTTTATAATGTTTAGCTTTTCTAAAGCTTTTTCTTTTAAGTCAGCCATGAAGTTTTTTAAGGAGAGTTTTGATCAAGTTTCACGTCCATGTATGTTTGGTTTTCTTTTTTTTTTAAACACACACTGTATAATAGTGCAGTTTTTATTTAACCATTCACGTTTTTTTTTCTAGCAGCAAATGTGCAATGGAATTTCTACAAAATTGATAACATCTACTGTTCATATTCGGAATGAACATCTGTCATGATGTGACATTTATTATAGCGTCATAGTTTAGTACGTATAATTTAATGCTCTGACCATTGTATGTAATTAGGTAGGCAGGGCGTAAATCTACCCCTTCCCACCTTCGTTGTCCCTCTCCACTCCGATGGCGGGATATCCCTTGTCTTCCCTTTATGTCCACACGGACCTGGTCAAGGGGCAATCATTCTCCTTTTGTTCTTTGGTTCGACACAGACCTAGCCCAGAGATTAGTGGCCACTCCTGGCGTTGTGTTATCTATCCCTTTGAACTCCCACCGCCCTACTAGTAGCTCTATTAAGCGCCTTTATCTAGGTGAAGGTAGGGTAAGGTGATATCGTACAGATAAACCATTAGGTATGTCTGTGGGCGAAAGATTCGCGTGAAGCACACGAGATATACAAAGATAGGGGAAATGTGGTAAGAGATGTGACCTGGACGTATGTAGGTACCGGCGTAGGAGACAAGACAAAGGGAAACTGTAGCGTTGGTCAGTTGGCCACGCCCCTGAGTTATGGACTGACAGGTGACTAGTCGATTAGTGGGCGTACACATTGGAACTGATTGGACCAGAGGTTGATGACGACATACAAAGGACAGACCTTGACGGCCATTGTATTCATATATATTGTGTAGACTTGACTCTAGTCTAACAGACAGTCTCACACAGATACACGGGAAGCCATATTAGCTATGATGTGTGACTGATTTCGGATTATCTTGAATACTTTGCTAAAATCTGTGTACTTGTTATTTCTTACTAGCTCATGTTAATATCTACATGTGATTACGGATTAAACGTATGGTCTATTCACTAAAAACTGATAGTCTGTTTTCTTAATCCGTTTGTGATTGGAGTGATTGTGAGAAGAAGATAATGAATCTGCTTGATAGATAGTACGCAAATAAAAATATCGGGCATTGTTTACGGAGTATTGCCTGGTCTAATACACTGCCATCGACCTCTAGACCAACGAACTAAGTGAGGTAGAGAACTCAACGTGTGAGCATTACAGTCACGAGGACATCGTACTGGCCACACTATCCCGCATCATCACAACATCTAGTATCGAAAATTATTTATATAATCAACGCGAATGCTCTATTGCAGGGGTCGGCAACCTAACGCACGCGTGCCAGACTTGGCAAGAAGAATGATTTTCAGTGGCACGCGAAAGACCTCCAGGAAAATTGTTTAATGCAAGTTAAAACAACGTATGTCAGCATAATTAGTGGGTGCTGCATGGCAAACTACATGGGAATCACACTGGACGTCGACTGTTTTAGTTCGGGAATGTTTGTATCCAAAGCTCTCATCATTGGACATGCAATATGTGATTGAATCCATTGTTAAGATAGTCATTTGTATAGTTTTTCAAGTCTCTTCTAGAAGTAGTCATAGGGAGTAGGCCAATAGGTAAAGTATTGGATAAATTCTTTTCTTGTCTGGAAGCAATTAATATGTATCTTTATTGAAAAAAAAATTACGTTATTTAAGAAGAAGAACTCACGGTTGAACGTAATGTTTCTGTATGACTGGGCGAAACGTTTCAGTGAGTTAAACTTCCATTTACAAAACTGGGTCCAAAAGCACTTGAAGTGTTGTGCAACTAAAATGGATTTGCATTGGAACTGGACATATCTTTCCGTGAGATCAATTTTAAAACATTTAACTCTTTCCCTATTTTAAGGCAAATTAAGATAGATGAGCATTTTCAGAAGTACACTAGTTATATTAAAAACAAGTTGGAGAATTTAATTAAAGGGAGATAATTAACCATTATTATTTACATTAATCTTTCTAATAAGTTTTTTTCCATTTTCTTATGAAAAAAAAAAATGTCCTAAAATGTTTTAAAAGTTAAACATGAATCACTGAAGATGATACTTTTAGGGATCATTTCTTGAGTATGACTTGCCGAGACGTCGAGTAAGTTTACTCTCCATCACGTTCATCAAACTTATGATACGCACGCATCAAGAACCTGACAGTGTCACCACTACCACACATAAGAGATCGCAGTTTCAAGTGGCCACTACTGGCCGTCCTCTTAAAACGCCTTTTTCCTGACCACACACGTGGCCAACACTGGTCGTACCATTGGGAATCGTTGCCGAGTAAAATACGTGGCCAACCTTGGTCGTCTCCCCCCCCCCCCCCTGAGACGCACTGAGCGATCAACACGTGGCCACTCCTGGCCGAAAGCCTCTTCTGACCGAAAGCAAACACCTCCTGAAGGCAGAGATACTTCACCCACCCCCAGAGCCTACCAGCCGTACCCCCGGCGAGCGACGTCACCTGCCGCCGACGACCAAGAAAAGCCACTCACCAGGACCCGCACAGGGCAACACACTGAACGATCCTGTTTTGTTTTGCTGAAGGGTAAGTGGGCTACCATTTGTTCTTTCCCCGTGCTTGACCATGGCAACCGCTCCCTCAACGACGCACTACAAAGCGGAAAAAAAAGATCTAAGTGTAGGTTACACCCACGCACCAGACACGTTAGTCTTAGAGCTAATAGGATCCAATGTGGCGCGACTCAGTAGTATGCAGCGCATACTTTTCACCATTGGCCTAAAGACCGAAGAGGTGAAGGGCCTGTATAGATTGGAAAACCCCACTATATGGTTTTTAAAAACCACCCTCGAGGTAAAGAACCAAATAAGTAACCACGAATTTGGCGACATAAAATGTTTCATAATAAGAGTAAAACCATACCAGCAGGACGCAATAAAGATCACTCTACACTGGCTTACCGCCGAAATTAAGGAAGACTTTGTCAGAAAAATATTCCAGGACCTCGCAGAACCGAACTCTAATGTCCATGTAAAGCAGCCCCCAAACTCCCCGTCCGACATGTGGACCACATAAATACGACCAAGAAAAAATCGAGAGATCCCTCACTACCCTACTATAGAATACGAGGGAGATCCGCGCCATTACCGCCTTCTTTTTACAGTCCTAGTGAGGCGCCAACGCTGTTATCGCTGCCAGAAAGATACTCACTGGCCAAACCAGTGTCCACAGAGAAAGACCTATGCCATGGCAGCAGCCCGCCTCCAGGTTCCCCTCCGACTCCTGACGGGTATCAATATCCCCCCTCCAGACAGGTACACCCCGAGGTCACCCACAACACCCACCAACCCACAGGTGGACTCTTCCCCCTCAACATGCCCTCCTAACCAACAGACAAAATCCACAACAAGTCTCCCACCTATTACTCCCCTAGTAACCTACCTCCCCAGCCACCAAGAAGAACCCCCAGCTGCAACGCTCTAGCCCAATGACTAGCAGACCCTACAAGTTCCAGCAACTCCTGACCACCACATAGAAGGCCAACAGAATGACCCTCCCACTGATACACCCCAGCCACAGGAGATTTCTGAGACCTCCCGAGGCACTCGACCGCCTAAGAAGAAAGGCCCGAAAATAAAAGGGTACACATGCGGAGAGTCCGACCGACAGAAAGAGTTATCACACGAGGAAACCACCCTAACGACCTACACGGCTCCCCTCCCTCCTGTAACCCACTCGGTTTCATGTGCAGAGGCCTCTGCTGACACCCTACCTGACCTGCAGGACTTCAACCTCCCTCCTGTAACCCAACCCCAGGACACACTCGAGAATCCACTTATAATGACACCCAACGACAAGAACAATATCCCAGCAAAGCGTCCCTTCAGGAAAACCACCTCCCCTCTGGGTCGCCATCAAGTGCTGGCGTACGCGGAAGGATATGGGGAAATCCTCTTCCGACAAAAAAATGACAAGTCTGGAATAGACTACTGGGTGCACCGTGAGAACGACCCACGAGGATTTGCACTATACGAGGAGGCGACTGGTAGAGTCCCGGAAGATATCGATGACTCTGAACCCTCAAACGAGACAGACCCCGACGAGACCTCCGCACTCCTAGAGATAGACTTGGACAAGTAAACCTACACATTTTGAACTACAAAAGCGGCACTCTCAAATAAAATAACTTAATAGAGAACGAACAGACAACAAATACAGGACAAACGTTTTTTAACATCTATTTTTAGATATTTTCAATATTATCTTAAAGCAACCGAGACGTGACTAAATAAACAAACACAGTGACCAGACACGACACAGACCAAGACCACCGTAAGTACAGGCCTGTACTCTGATACCCGTCAAGATTGTGACGTCACGACTAAGGGGCTATTGCCTGCTGTACTACCGGTCTACCTGTAGGTGAAGATGTGTAGGCGATGCCTTAGTCTTAGACGCGTTGACCGTGTGTGCTGTTAACCATTCATTTTAAGTTTGGGAAATATAAAGGTCTAGTATTCAATAATTGGATTAGTACATTTACTTCATATTACAAGACTACACCATGGTACAGAAATGTTGTGTGCCTCGTTGTAAAGGTAATTACAATAAAGACTTGAAGGCACATGTGTTCAGAAAGATGAAAGCTTAAAACAAAGATGGCTAAGTCGCTAAGTCAAAGCCTAAGAAGAAGGTAAACTTTCGTGCAATCCCTAGGACCTAGGAAAATGTGTACACGTACAGAATATTCCAGGGTAAGTCAAAACTTTATCAATAGTATTTGTTTGATTCCTGTTTAAAATAAAATCGCATTTGAGTTAGATAGTAGGGAACCCAAAGTAGGAGTATGCTTTAAAATTAAGTACACAGTACAGTAAATGATAGATGAATGTATTCTTTACTGAGCTTAAGGTTAAGCCTTAATTCTTTTTCTAAAGACTAACCAATTCTGATTTATTTTACCAGTATCCTACTATAATATAACTATAGACTACTATTTTATAGGCTACCTAGATAATATAATAATACATAGGATAGGCCTACCGTACGTTTAGTATTATGATTAGGCTACTAAGTAATGATACTCGTCTTTAAAAAAAAGTTTTTATTGACATTAAAACTGTTTTTTCCTTTTTTCATTTCAGGTTTGCCATCCAAATAAGAATTTTGCTCCAGAGCCTCTACTATGCCATCTAAACTAACTATGGATTAAAGACAGTGTAGTAGTACCATCTGAATTAATTGTAGGCCTACATCATGTATACATCATCTACTCTGTCTAAACTAACTATGGATTAAAGACAGTGTAGTAGTACCATCTGAATTCCTTGTAGGCCTACAACATGTAAACATCATCTACACTTATAAACTAACTATGGATTAAAGACAGTGTAGTAATACCATCTGAATTCATTGTAAATCCAGAATACTACATCATCTACACTAAACTAACTATGGATTAAAGACAGTGTGGTAGTACCATCTGAATTCATTGTAGGCCCACATCATGTATACATCATCTACTCTAAACTAACTATGGATTAAAGACTGTGTAGTAGTACCATCTGAATTCATTGTAGGCCTACATCATGTATAGGCCTACATCATCTACACTAAACTAACTATGGATTAAAGACAGTGTAGTAGTACCATCTGAATTCATTGTAGGCCTACAACATGTAAACATCATCTACACTAAACTAACTATGGATTAAAGACAGTGTAATAGTACCATCTGAATTCATTGTACATCCTGTATACTACATCATCTACACTAAACTAACTATGGATTAAAGAAAGTGTAGTATAGTAGTAGTAGCCTACCATCTGAATTCATTGTACATCCAGCATAGTACACCAGCTACACTCAACTAACTAAAAGTACAACAGGTTCTTTTTAACCTTAGATATTAATATTGTGATAAATGTACACATTAAATGCACATATAGTATTACGGTACACTTTATTTCTACAGTGAACATTGTTTGCACAACAAAAAAAATAAAAAGAATAAAAAAAAGGTTGAACACAAACGTAGTGGTTTTTTTTTACTTGTTCTGTAATCTGATTGTTTTCTTGTTGTCTGTAAGTTCAAATTAAATAACCTTCAGATTGATCTAGACCTTATAATTATTTTGAAACTATAAAATAACTTGAGAGAAAACAGATTGTAAGCAAGCCTATAATAGCAATATATGCCATATTCATATAGTATAGCATCGTAGTTTTAAACGACTGCTTTAAAAAAAAGCAGTAGGCCTAACTTATAGCGGTATGTAAGGCATTATTTTATGGTAAATTAAGTACCGGTCAACATTCATGAATAGACCTAAAATTAACTGTAGTAGATACTACTACATAGTAGACACTACAGCGCTGATACAACACACAAATGCCTTAAGGCGCCTGAGGCGAGTGTTTACACACCACGGTCACTACGCTTCGCAAGCCTAAGGCCCCCAGCGCGTGACGTACAAAAGTAGCACTTTGGCCTGTATTTACGATGGTCTTGCACAGACCCGCGCTACCCAGCATTACGTCGGTTGCCATGTGGTGCACGGGGTGAACTCGGTGACACACTGAGCCTCGCAGCGAAAACACTGTATGCATGTCACTTTATAATATATGGTTCTTTATACTACATGCACTACTCCCATAGATTGAGAATAAAACCAAATGTTTGTTTGTTATAATGTAAACATTTGAACTATCAACGATGCGATTCCCGGTAACACACTGAGGCCTTCTTTCAAAGATATACCAACTATGTTTTTTTTAACCGGAAATGCTTTATACAATTTTAATACTTTGTTCATAATGTGGAATGGCAATCTCTATGTTCTAAACCATTCGTTTCTATGCAATACAATTAAATGGGAAAAGGTCACAATAACTAACAATGCCTTTTTGTTCAACATAAAATGTAATCTAAAATAACAATACCGTCTTTGGCACTATTCAATTTCAATGGCAAAAATTATCGACAAGTGTAAATCAAAATGTGGTCAACAGTGGCCGACTAGCACACCCACCCCAGCCCTCTGTTACCAGACGGAGGAGGGAAGTGAGGAGCAAGTCGAAGCGGTATAAAAATATCACCCCCACCCCCTTCCCCGCCACGAGTGCCCGGATGGCGTCAGGTGAAAATCAGTCGTCTCCGGGTCCGGGGCGGGAAGGGCGGGAAGGTAGAGAAGCCGTTCCTGGTTTCGCCAACAGTCTACACACCCGTCCACCTCACATGCCTATAATCTCACGCTTTAAATATGTTAATAATACCACCCCCACCCCTGCCTGTACCAGGGCGTCAGCAGAAGTAGATCTTCTGTCCCAAGGCCCCGCCGGTCGGCAAGGAAAGAAAACGTAAAGACTACAGAACATCTAGTAAATAATAACTCCTGCTGAAAGGGGAACAGCAGGTTTCACTGAACACTGATTTTTCTCCTTTTAACCCCCTTTAAACAAAGATATCTTCTATCTCTTTCCTTTAAGTTCTTAAATGTTAAAAGTAGTTTTTTCTATGCTTAGACATTGTAAGTAAGTTCCAATATTCGTATTAAAAATACTTCAGAGATACCAATTGAACCACCCTCCGCACACATACAAATGATAAAACTATATAAAGACAATGTATATGAATTTCTAATGTTGTCTTCTATCTCTTTGGTTTTGTTTTAACAAATTAAAATAATGTCTTCTATCCTCTTTATTCTATAGAATATGATCAATGGGTAAAACAAAGTATCGGAGTATACATTTATATATATATATTTCTTTGATAATAAAAAGTAACATTTATACCCTAACAAGGGACATAATCCAGAAAATGTATCACATAAATCTCTTCAATGTCTTCTATCCCTTTGATTTGTACAAAAATGAATAAATTCGTCTTCTATCCCAGTGCCGTTGCTAGGGATTCGGGGGCCCGGGGGGCTTGGCCTCTTTAGGGGCCCCTGTATTTTGACATTCAACATTACGACATAAGAAAAGAACAATTCGGACACTCCTTTCGGGGCCCCCCTCAAGTAGGGGCCCGGGGGGACTTTCGAATTTGGACCCCCCCCGCCCCCCCACCCTAGCTACGCCACTGATCTATCCTTTCCTTCTAATTTACATTTATTGAGGTGAACCAAAACTTAACATTATTGTACTCTATAAATGAATAACGAATGTATTATACATGTATTTCAAAAATGTCTACATTATTTAAACGAAGTATGAAAGTTACGACTGAATAGAAATCTTATGTAAAATAAACAGAATGAAAGAAGTGACAATTTTAGATTTTAGATGAACCCTTCTTTAAATATATTATGTCTTCTATCCTTTTGAATTGTAAAAGTGAAGTAATTGTATCCTATCCTTTTTCTCTATGTGAAATGAACAGTGACTCAGTACATGTATTTCATGAATAAAGACTTTTGAAAACAAAAAAAATGTTATACTATAACTTATAGTAAATCTTAGTTATTCTGAGATCAAACATTAAAGACTTTATATGTAGTACTAGAATAATATCTGGACAACAAAATTCAAATGTTGATTATTATAAATGGGCAAGTTGAGTAATGAAATTGTGTATTAGCTATGAATGGATTTTTATTTTAAAGCTTAAATGTTTTAAACGTTAAATTTTTATTAAATATAAAACGCTTTAATGATTTTCTTTATTACGCTCCTTTTCTTTTGGTCTTGGTCTTGCTACGGCATTAAATAAATTGTCTTATGAAAATAAGTTTCATCATTTTGACTTTGATGTTGTTGGCACGCTGAATGATTCAAAATAATTGTAATAAATTAAATTGTTGAAATGCACTCTAAAGAACAACATTAGAAACAGCATAAATTGTGCTTCGTGGATTGTTAATATTATTTAAGATTTTTTTTTCGAAAATGGTCGTAGGGGGAGCCGCTGCTCCCCCTGCTCCCCCCCCCCCCCCCCGGCTACGCTACTGTCTGTAGTTATACTGCACAATGACTGAAACTAAAATGTAAACTAACTGTACATATAATGTACTCTGACTATACTTACAATATCCATTGGCTGTACTTATGCCGTAAACAGACTGTACTTTTATAATACACTGAATGTTCTCATAGTGTACATTGACTGCACCTAACATGTAAAATGACTGTACATATACCGTAGACTGACTGTTTTTATAATGTATATTGACTGCACTTATACTTCATACTTACTGCACTTTTATTTGAGATTAAATGTTTTATAGCGGACATTCACTACAATAATACTTTGCATTGACTGCTTTTAAACATGATATTGACTGCACTTATAATGTACATCGAATGTACTTACACTTTAAATTGACTGTTCTGTCCCTGTACAGTGACAGTACGTGTACTTTAAACTGACTGTACTTGTACTGTACATTGACTGTAGGCCTACTTATACTGTACATTGAATGTACGTCTACTGTACACTAAATTTACTTATAATGTACACTGATTGTGCTTATATTATATACTGACTTAACTTATACTGTACACTGACTGTACTTATATTGCACACTGAATTTACTTATAATGTACACTTAATGTACTTATACTGTAGACTGAATGTACATATACTGTACACTGACTGTACTAATACTGTACACTGACTGTACTTATACTGTACACTGACTGTACTTATACTGTACACTGACTGTACTTATACTGTACACGTGATACCGGGTAAACACTCGATACACAAAGCGCTTTTTACAAAATGCTGCTGTCTGAGGGCGATATGAATTTCTACGTTAATTCTCCGTGCAAAGAAAATATAATATCTTCATTTCGTAAAGGATGAAACTGGACGTTATTTCAGTGGTATTTAAAAAAAAAATAACAGTTAAAGACAGCTAGTCAAATATACAGACACTGTTTTGTTCACTGAAATATAATAATGTTTACTTGGCACGCTGGCTTTCTACTAAACGGTCGAGTTATGCAAAAATTAGTTGAAAATCGGTGCTAAAGGCACACACAGAATCGAAATGAAAATAAGAGAAAAGACGGTAATGTAATATGTAATGTAATAGTCACACCAAGTGTGATGACACGGTTGGGTATCGGTGTATGTATATGTAGGTCAGAGTTTGTAATATAACGAGAACAGAGAGCGTGCGAATGAAGGAAAGTGAAGCGTGAAGCGATTGGGGTCAATGTTAGTGTGTAAGGTTTAGGACGGGGGGACAGTGTGCGTCTTGACCGCTTGGAGAGAGGCTGGACTTGTTACTTGCTACTATGTTACTGTTTCTTGTAATTCTAATTATTTCGATACATTAAAGTGTTGTTACTATACACGACTTGAGTTAGGTGTATCTTATAGTGATCCCACAGTCACCAGACCAAGGACAATGGATAAATGCACGACTATTGTGGAAAGGATTGCTATTCAAAGACCTAAGGTCCAATAGTTTAAAATAGGGGATGGTAAGGGGATAATGAGGGGAGGGGGGTGACACTTTATAATTCTTCTGCAATATATTTTCTTTTAAACTAAAACGTTAAACCGTAAATATTATATTAAATAAATATTTCAAAAATGTAATTATAATAATCTGAAAATGTCTGCTAAGATGTTTAATTATTTTCAAGCATGAAATGAAATAAATACAGTCTCAATCTAATACCGTAATGAGCCTTTCGCCTCTCAAGTACGGGCAAAATATTTGCAAAAAAAAGTTTGTCAGAACATTGAAGCATAATGTTTATAAACATGAATAGAAAGCCAAAGTTTTAAAAGTTTAAAATTGCCGAAATAGTCATAAATTAATATTGAAAATAAATATATAGAAAATAAAATATACATTTTAAAAGACTTATATCTAAAGATTTCACCAATAGAATGAACATAGTCACACATTAATAATTTTGAGAAAATCTAATTTAATACTTAGAAGACTTATCTACAAAAATATTGAAGTTATAAAATAATCTAGTTTTACTATTAACTTTTTTTTTTTACAGGGGCCCTAATATTAATGTTTTTATACATAAATATAAAAAGCTGCACTGAAAAGAAGAATCTATTTCGCCCTTAGTATTTAGAATCTAAGACCTATTTATCAAGAATATTTCGTTCAATGTATAGATCTATGTCCAATATAATGAAACATTGCATTTTTAAATCAAATGAAAGCTCATAATAAGCACAATTAGCAATTCGTGCTCAAACTTAGGGTAACCATTAAGTATTTCAAAATGACCAGTTTCTAGGCCTTGTGCACAAAGTGATTTGTTTCTTAAAGTTATATTCAAACAAAAATATATTTTTACCATCACTTAATGCAAAGCTTTTCCTAAGAAATTGCTTTCAACGTGAAAGAAATAAAACAATGTTGTTTACTAGACTAGTTGTTTTGATATTAGATTTGTCATTGACTTCTTCATGACAGCGTAAATATATATATTTTTTTTATTACAGTCTCAGAAGACGGAATGGGCTCATAACATCCTTATCCCCAAAAAGATGATAATTCCGATGCTACATGTTTGATATCAATTAAATTAAATATCCAAAGAGTCGAGCATGATGAGACTGACCCATCTATGATGAAATTTGCATAATTTTGGTTTTGTAGGATCAGAACCAGCTGCAAACACATCCCAAACGTTGAAGACATGCTATCAATAAGGATCTCATGGTCAAGCGAATGAAATGCAGGCGATAAATTGATTGGTTGCTAGAATTGACACTTAATGAGCGTTAGACGCGCAGAGTAGATCAGTATTTTTACCTACCCTGACCAGTGCCGTCTGTCTTGGTTTGGACTGGGGGATTGAGGATGTTGTGGCTAGTTGTCGTAGGTGTATGTTGCATCGATGCTGTAGTTGACCTGGATTATTTATTTGTTCTCTCCGGCTCGTTAAAATGATGTAAAATACACACACAAACAGACAGTTCTAAGTGGTATACAAGCAAATCTCTGGTTACGGTTATGGTGTTTATTATCGTTCAGCAATCCAATGGTAAAATAAATATAAATTTGACACAGTGATAGCTAGCACGTAGCATATGGTAATGTCGTGTAATCTATCGTTAAGTTACGCGACTATGCAAGGGAAAATCTATTACTAGTCGGGATTCACAAGTATTTTCAGGCCTAAGGGTTCTAATATTCAAGACGGAAATGTACAGTGTTTTTAGGCTGATGGCCAGAAGCAAGACTAAGGGTTTAAGTGTATGGGCCAAGCGCCAACCCAAGACTAAACTAGCTCCTAAATTTGGGTAGCGTCCGTCTGACCAAAGTCACGTGACCGCTCTCAATTTGGTTGGTTAACTCGTTTAATTTAGATTTAGATCTGATTTCGATTGGCTAGTTCGAAAGTACCTCTGTATAAAGAAATGACTCAATAGAAGAAAAAGGGGGGTATGCGGGGTGGGATGTGTAATTAATACAGCCAACTGCCTGGAGGGTAGGGGAACAAAGAAGATGGGAACGATTTATCCTCCCTACAGGAGACATGATCTAGTTGTGTCAAGTGGTTCAGCGGTCAATCTTCCCCGAGAATGTTATGTATGTGAGAAAAGATTCCGCTGGTCAATTCGTTGGGAACTAGCGTCTCAAAAAGAGATTAGCTAACCGGGCCGCTGATTACAAGTTAGTTGGGCAGGGGAGGGGAGATAAGTGGTGGCGGGGAGGGAGGCGCGAAAGGGGGGTTGTGGTTAGCGGGGAGGAAGTGGGAGGGGGTTGAAGCGAGGAGTCGAGTATTTGGGTCAACTACGTAATGCCTGTATACATATAGGCCTACATTAAAATAGCAACATGAATTAATACATTAAGACATGACATAATACAATAAAATAACACATGATAAAATATATAGGCCTACATTGTAACTTCCATATAACTAACACATTCACACTCATTTAACCAAGATTTGGTACCAATTCGGCAGTATTTAGTTAGTAGCTCTGAATTGGGAAATAATAGACTGTAGTGAAGGTTGAGGAGAGGGTGATGAAAGGTGGCTAGAGATTTATAGTTGCGTGAGAATTAGAGAGATAAAGACGTCAGGCTACTTCCCTCTTTACTATCCTAACTTACGCTAAACTATGGTCTTACTTTCTACACTACTAACTATCTAATTACATGTGCTGATAAGTCAAGGCTGCGTCCAGAACCGTGACACCGTCTTTGTGCCATGGTACTTTCTGTAATCGGACTGGAACTGTTCCAAGAGGCCATGATGATCTAAAACATAGGCTCTCAACGAGGGCGTTACAACTGGACTGTCAACCGACACGTCGCGGGTTCTATCCCTAACTTTTGCTAATATCAATGATATTTTGATCTCAGTTTTACTGAGATGTAATTTAATGAGTTTCTAATGCTATACTTCCTGCAGCACTATTGATAAGCGGAATAAATACGTAGTATTCATACAGATTGGGTAGTTAATGTAATTTTTGAAAATATACATATAAATTCTTTAGTCATATAATATTTATATAATTTTCAAATTGAAAAGGCATTCGATAGCATCCACCATCCAACGTTATGGACAATGTTAGGAATCATATGGATTCCCAGGGAAAGTCATTAACATTCTGAAAGACATATATACTGGTAACCAGTGTTGTGTACGCCATGAAAATTAACAGAGTGAATGGTTTCAAGTGAAAAACAGGTGTCCGACAAGGATGTGTGATCTCACCTGTTATCTTCTTAATAGTAATGGACTGGGTCTGAGGAGAACTACTGCAGACAAACCCAGAGGCCTAGTATGGGGACTAACTGCCTATCTAGGCGACTGCTATTTTACAGCTCTGCTCTCTCATTGTCAGATATCCAGGAGAAGACATCAAGAGTAGAACAAATAGCCAAAAGTGTTTGACTAAAGATCAACTCAGGAAAAACAGAAGTCATGAAAGTGAAGACAAGGAGCTCTAAGAAGACAAATGACAATGGTGTAGAAATAGAAGAGATTGAAAACTTTAAATACATCTCAGCTAATGGAAGCATATAAATGGAAATCTCCACCAGTCTAGCTATGAAAGCTCAGGCTTTCAACAAACTGGGGAAAATATGGAAGTCATCTTCTCTGCAATAAGAACAAAACTGAAACTATATGAATCAAATGTACGCTCAGTCCTTCTCTATGCTGCAGGGACCTGGAAGAACAATACGAAAATCGAAAGCCGCCTCAGTGAGTTTGAAGGAAGATGTCTCCAACGTAAAGAGCGTTCCCAATGGGCGTTGCTTAGGTTTTTTAGTGACGTATTTGTGTAAATAAAAGCCACTATTGGTTTACAAAAATGGTGAAGTACTTCTTTATCATGCAAAAATCACATCTGAATATTGGCTATCCTACTAAAAAATAAGGAGGTAAATAGTAGTAATGTAGATTAATTGATTAATGTTATTAGGCTAGGGCCGGCTAGACCTATTTACACTTTCAATTTTACTTTATAGGCCTACACCTTTAATGTTTCGTAGGCTAGGCTAATGGCTAAGTAGGGATGCCAAGTGATAGTGTTGGTGAATAGGCTATCTAGTCAAGTCACTAATATGCTCACATCGTCTATGATCTACGTCCTTGATAATAATAAAATAGCCTATTTTATTTAACAGACATAATACAGCTTAAATCTTAACAAGACTTAAAACACAAAACATCATTTTAAAAAAGCTCGAGCCTATATCAAACTTTATTAATACAGCGGCTAATGTTACTTGTACACCATTACTCAAAGTAAACAAAAATCACGTGCTTTTTGTCACGTGATTGCAAACGCCCTATACTAAAGATCAACTGGGAAGACCACATCTCCAAAAGTGAGTTCGCAAGGGAACTGGATAAACTTCATCATTGAAAAAATCAAGAAAAGAAGATGAAGATGGCTGGGTCACGTCTTCGTATGGATAAAAAGAGGCCCCCAAGCATTGCTTTGAAATGGACACCACCAGGAAAAAGGCGAAGGGGAAGACCAATGGGACCTTGGAGGAGAACAATGGACAATGAAGCAAAGGCTACCAATAAAACATGGCATGAAATCATACGGCTCGCCCACGATTGTTGCTGCCTTATTATGCTCCACGGGGAGCGATAAAGAATAAGAGATACTTTTCAAATACTTTCAACAGTTTGATCATTTCAAAGTTATAAATTGTAAACCCTAAATTTTTTTTTATAAAATAAAAAAAACACATTAGAAATATTAGCTCAAATGAAACGGGTTAATTATCTCCCTTTAATTTAAAAAAAAATGTTTCCCCATTTTTTTATTGTGATGCCTAACAAGTTATATAACATATATTATTGACTAATTGTTATTTCTTTATATAAATTAAACATTATGGTATTTATAACAAGATTTATTATTAGAGAATTAAAATAATTTACGTTGAACCGTTTTAAATTAACATTCCTACATTAATTATTTGTCTAAGGAGTTTATATTTTAAACATTAATAATTGCAGAAATTACATAATATAGTGCTATTAAATAAGTCTCTTATATTATAAAAGTAATAACACAAAGAATTTTTTTTTTAGAATTAATTATATTTATGCTTAATTAAAGAAGATGAGCATAAAAACTCTTTTTTTTGTAACTAGACTCTATCCATTAATAAGCGGTCAAGTGTAGGTGACCTCTTTGTATGCTTAAAACCGCTTTGATGTTTGATAAAATCTGTTTACATGTGTAATTTGAACCAACAGCTGAAAGTAAAAGAGTGAATGCCTAGCAGTTGAGAATATCAGATGACTTTCCTAAACAGCTTCCGTCCTGATTTATTTCCGCAAATGGGGACATTTGGATGCCCATTTTTGAAATGTTGAAAATTTAACTTGCTGCATTTTAAAATCGCCAATATTTCTCAACTTTAAAAAAAGATATACATCTAAGAAGGTTGTAGTAATATCAAACCAGTAAGGCTTGATGTGGTATAAAAAATTAGTCCATGAATTTAAAAGTCTTGACTTTGATTAAAAAAAACTCCGCTTTGAGTGCTTCGATGTACTTCTGAAAAAGCCCAACTATTTATCTTAATATTTTATTTAACATAGGAATAGATCCTCCCCCCCCCCACACACACTAAAAGTCTTGGTTATTGTCTGTATCGCTCACTTAAATATTACAGCAGTTCACAAATAAGTAATGTATTCAATGATTTTTTTAGACAGCTTTTTATTGATACCTTAAATTATTATTTTAATTTTATTTTTTATTATTTTTATTATTATTATGTTAAATATATGTGTTACTGTTATTGTCCCGATATAATTTTGTATTGTTTGCCAATGTTATAATTTTATTGTATTGTCTTCGACTATGCCTTTATTGTACTCATGTACTATATTGCAAAATAAATCTTGTTCATTGACGAGGACTACAAGCGATGGCAACTGCACACATAGGTGCGTTTTTTAGATAAAGATGACTCTTTAAATATAATGTGTGAGACTTGGATTCGGTGCTCGATTTAAAAAAAAAAAATGCAATTATCTGTAAGAAAATCAATCAGTTTCTCTAGGTCTGTGAGTATTTAGCAACAATTTTGTATAACATTCTTATCACGCTTTTTTTGTGGAAAGTTGATTTCATGCTAGTACCATTCGGCTGTCAAAAAATATGCAGCAAATAGTGAAGCGTTGAGACCTAAGGCTTTTGAAACCAAAATTGAAACACAAATAAACAAACTACTAGCAACCCACAAGGCAAACGATTAACATTAATACTGATTTTTTGTAAGCCTCTTGTTTAGATAGTTTTTTGATCTCTTAATTCTTACAATATGTTTCCTTTTCATTTTTTTTTAAAGATAATAAATAAGCACTCAAATCTTGTCGGCCTAATAATATTGCGGAAACTATATTGACCCTTTAACTTCCAGAGGGAAGGGGGGGGGGGAGTGGGTGCTAAAAAACGTTGGGAGGGGGGCGGTGAGCGGGAAAAGAGTGTAAAAGGGGGCGGTGAGCATAAAAAAAGTTTGAGAACACATGCTATAAGAGGATCAATAACTGTACCAACACGATACGCTCCATGACCATTGATAGGAATGGTAGTTTGTAAACAGACCGGTAATTATTTAGGCAGCATCCAAATTATACATTTTAAAAAGGGGGCTGACAACAGAATGCTTTAAAGACTGTGGTACTATGCCGGTAGTCAGCGAAGTATTCATTATTTCTGTTAAGGTAAGAACAAGTATGTCAAGGCAATATGAAGTTATTTAAGTTCTACTTCTCAGTTATTTAAAAATAATTTTAGCCACTGTGTTGAGCTGTGTGTTTTGCTTTGTGTATGTGTGAGTCTGAATAAAAAAACAACTTGATAAATGTTAGTGTCTCTTATTCATGTTAAATAGACTGTGACTTTATATAACTACTTGGTGTCATGTCACAGTTTTTCAATAAAAGATACATTAAAAAATCATAATAAAACGAGACACAAAGCACACGTTTTTACTGAAAGCCTCGGAGACCTTGGGAAATTACAAACATATTTTTTTTTCCTTAAATTTTTTAATCGGTGAAAAATGTATTCTAATATTTCACCCATGTCGTCAAGTAAAACATGACTTCAAATATGGCGATAGAAGTGTTTGGTAAATTTATTAAATTATTGTTTAATGCTTAAAAGTATATTATAGTTGAGTGGGATAAAGGAAGTGCAAGTTAAACAGTTGTTAATTTACCATGCTAATCATAGAATCTTAGATATTTTTTTTCGTTATCACCCGCTTTTATTTAAGACTATAAATTGAAACCAAATTTGTTGGTTTTTTAAGCACAGATCGTGTTTTTAAAATCGTCATTTCACTTGAAATACTTTTCTACAATGTATTATTGTAAAGCATGCTTGTATTAGGACAGTACTTCTCAAAATGTCCATTGTGGTGGACTTACAAAACCTTTTTCTTTGAAGCGCGTATCCGCGTTTATTTTTATTTTTTTCAACTTATCAGAATTGTTTGTTACCATTGTTTTTTGAAGTTCATATAATCTTATTTCCTCAAAATCACTAATCTTCTTACACGATAATATATTATAGCTCATAAATTCTCTAAATTTCTCCCATAAACTGTTTGATTGGATGTGTTGCATATAGTAAGAATAATGAAAAAAAAATGTTTCATATCTAAGATAAGATAAGATAAGATAAGATAAGATTGCTTTATTGATCCAAATGAATAGAAAATTGACTTGATTACATAAATTCCGTCTTTAAGCATAGCTAAAACAATATTAAAGAACCATTTGTACTCAAACACATTAGACATTCACGCTTATTATCATACCATTTATCATACAAGAAAAAAGTAGGCCTATTATTTAGGAGTCAGCTATTGAGCCATTGTATTTCCTGGCTGAAAGATGATTCTTTTGAAAAAGTCTCACTGACAGTGGAACAAAAGATTTCTTAAATCTCTCTGTTCTTGCCCTTATTGAAAGAAGCCGACCACTTCGACTAGATATTATGTAACTATCATGAAGCGGGTGTGCATGATCTTGGAGGATTTTTATCGATCATAGACAGGCACCTTGAACTGAAAATATCCGCAAGAGATGGTTATTATGTCTGTGTAGTACGAGAGGCTTGGTTTATTAGGCGGTCTATCCGATGTTTGTTCAATGTGGTGGTATTACCATACCAGCAGGTGATTGCAAAGGTTATGATGCTACCAACAGTCGCCGAGTAAAAGAGATTCATAATGGTTTCCTCTATGTGAAATATTTTTAGTTTATTAAGACAGAAAAGTCGTTGGTGCATTTTCTTACAGAGGCTTCGGCAGTGGTCAGACCAAGTCAGTTTGTCAGAAATTGTGACGCCAAGATCTGCTCTGGAGATTATCTTAAAACAGCCTCGAATAAAGTAAGATCCCCATTTGTATTATCTTGAAGTAAAACAGCCTCGAATAAAGTAAGATCCCCATTTGTATTATCTTGAAGTAAAACAGCCTCGAATAAAGTAAGATCCCCATTTGTATTATATTGAAGTAAAACAGCCTCGAATAAAGTAAGATCCCCATTTTTATCATCTTGAAGTAAACCAGGCCTTTGACAAGCTTCTCTGTAAGTCTGACACACTTAACTTCTAACAGTTTTCAGATATTCAAAAGAAGTCGGTCCTCGAATTGCATGAAGAAAATTTCTGGAATAATAGCACACCAGGTGACGGTATAGACACGCCCACATGCTTTGCTTGCTAGGACATCTTGACCTGAAACTGGTAGGCCTACACCATGTTATTGGTTTTTAGCAAAACACCTTTACTAAAAACATTTTAAGTGTAATAGCGAGATACTTTTGGATATAAAAATGATCTAGGAAAAATGGTCAGTTTGGTAAAATGATACGAAGCTGTCAGGGTTGTGTTTAGTGGTTTGTGGACGTTATCATTTATGAAGTAAAATATCTAACCGTTCTTTTAATAGACATTTAAAAAAACTGCAGTTGCGTCGCATACACGAATAGGAAAACGTATTCCTTACCGCTTCCTTACTACTGATGTATTTCCCCAATATGCTCCACTGTCTCCTCCTCCTCCCCACAGTGGCAACACCGCGAGTCGAAGTTAGGTTGGGACCTGGCAAAGTATACCCCAATGAGGCAGTGGCCAGTGCGGAATTGTGAGATAATACATTGTTCCGACCTATTAAGCCGCCACCATGGGTCAGCGCGGTTAGGGCGGGATAGATGCCGCCAGACCTCTCGGCCCATGTCCGAGCTGTCCCAACTCTCGTTCCATATTTCAGTCTCCCACCTCTGGATCAATGTACGGGTCTTTTCAAAGGCTCATGGTGTGGTGCCTGGCTCCTCAGAGGTGGGCGTGCTCAGTCTACCATTTTGGCAAGGTGGTCTGCTCTTACGTTACCAGATAGGCCTGTATGCCCTGGTACCCACTGCAGTAGCACGCGGTCTCCAAAGCGCTGGCTTTGCTCATCTGAAGCCAGTAGCATTTTCTCAATCTAGGGAGTTGCTCAGATTCTCAGTAACCTGGAGCACCGACAACGCATCAGTTCTGATTATGACGACCGTAGAGCCGAGGGTCTGCTCCATGGCCCGACTGATGGCCTCGATCGCTGAACTGTAGTTGCAGAGACCGTCGCAAGGCCCCCATAGTTTGTCCCTATTCGGGTTACCGGGGTATTCGATATTAACAGCAAAGCCGGCGGTACCGGTGTTTATATTTGCCTTTGGATAGGCAGCCTTGTATCGGGTAGGTTGATTTTGGATGACAGCCTTGTTGCGTTATACAAAAAGGACTGCATCTTTAGTCCTCCCTACCCTTCCAGGAATCTACTAGGACTCTGGATTGGAGGCTTTTCTCAAGTCTTTTATAGCGCTCATAGGTCTTTATGACGGCGCGCTCGCTCCTAAGCTGAAGGGGTGGTATGTTAGCCATCACCTCAGCCGCTGTCACTGGGGAAGTTTAAAAGGAGCCACAGTTGAAGCGTAGTGCTTGGTATTGAAAGCGCTCCAAAGTTTCAATGGCCGTTTTGGACGCGTACACCTGTAAGGGCAGGCTGTAGTCCAGTTGAGTTCTTACGGCCCCTGTGTAAATGGTCTTTAACACTCTGGCATTAGCACCACACTTTGTGCTAGGCAGCCGCTTTACAAGGTTTAATTTACTCGAAGCATTTCGTGCCAGCTCCTGGTCGAATAGTGTAAGCTTTCTTTTGAGCACTACTCCGAGGTACCTGGGTGATTTGTCCTCTTTGAGTGTCACATCGCCGATATTTAACTCTATGTGCTCCTTGAGAATATCAATGCCCAGGCTGAACAGCGAAGATGCCGTTTTAGAACAATTGATTTCGAGTCGCCATTGATTGGCGTACTCGGATATGGTTTGAAGGTCTTTCTGCAGATCCAGCTGTATGTCTGCAAATTTCTTCCCGAACTTCCGAAGGACAAATTCGTCCGCAAATAGCAGACTCTTACAACTTACAACCAAGCTTTTCTAGCAGGCAGTTAATGTACACTAGAAAAAAAATGCAGGACAGAGCAGAGCCTTGTGGTAAACCGTTCTCCAGGTTTTTTTCCCTGGATAAGCTTGTCCCGTATCTCGTCTAGATCGTTCTCTGTGATAGAAATGACTTGATCCAGTGTTGCATATTGCCCTCGATGCCCATTCTCCTCAATTTCTGCATGAGGCCCTGCCACCAGACTCGGTCGTAAGCTTGTTTGAGGTCTAGAAAAACTGCTACACTTTGGAATCCATCTGCAATCTTTTGTACAAAGAGGTTGGTTTGATCTATCGCGCTCATGCCCGCTCTAAATCCTGCCTGTTCTGGGGCTATAACGCCTTATTTCTTAAGGTACCACGTTAGCCAGTTGCCGATCATGCGTTCGGCCAACTTCCCTACACACAAGGTAAGTGATATTGGACGGTATCTCTCCGCCTCTGTGGAGATCATGCCTTTTTTCAAAATTGGGACTATAACTGTTTGCCTCCTTGCCTTTGGCACATCGCCGGTTGACCACGTTCGGTATAAGGTCCAGTAGTCTAATGATGCGGGATAGTGTGGCCAGTACAATGCTCTTTGCTGACTGTAATGTGCACACGTTGAGTTCCCTACCTCATTTGGTTCCTTGGTCTAGAGGTCGATGGCAGTGGTTCAGAACAGGCAATTCTCCGTGACAACGCTCGATATTTTCTTTTGCGTACTACTATCAATCAGATTAAGTATCTTCTCTTCTCACAATCACTCCAACTGGACAAACGAATTAAGAAAACAGACTATCAGCGTTAACTGAATAGACTATACGTTAAATCGGTAATCACACGTAGACATTGATATATCAATAATCAGACACCTCAATCAGAACACTAGCTGTATTCTGACGAGTCCAAACATTGGTAAAATATCCAAAGAGTGAAAAAGAAATTATTAGGAAATAACAAACACACAGATATCATATCACAGTATATAAGAAATCCGAAATCAGTCACAGGTTATAGCTAACATGGCTACCCGTGTGTCTGTTTGAGACTGTCCCACTAGAGTCAAGTCTACACAATATATATAAATACTGTCAGGATGTGTTTACGATTAGGACATCAACCTGGCAGAAGTTGGGCGATGAGAGGGGTGCAGAGTCGTAGGTGAGTGGGGTAGTAGTGGCAGATCGTCGTGGGGTATGAATTACCGTGACTGGAATCGCCCTGGAATAATTATCATTTCTCTCTCTGGCTCGTTAGATATTATGACGGACACAACAGATAGTTCTAAGTAGGCAAATAAATCGCTGGTTAAGTTCAGGTGTTTATTATCATTTCAATTCTTCACTCAATGGCAAGATACATATACGAATTTGCACAGGCTTCAGTTAACACTCAACACATGGTCCTGCTAGGTTGTCCAACATTAGGCAAACGTAGCTGTGTTCATGAAAATACTTATACTGACAAAATATCTATCTATACACATGCAGGCGGTATATCCTATGGAACGAACTGAATAAGTGGAGGCTAGAATCGAACAACCTTCTCCACCTAACGCTTGAGCCAAAGTGCCCTAAAACTAGTTAAGCGCGCTTTCGTGAATTTTAGTCACGTGATCAGTGGTCAATTTGATTGGATAGCTACATTAGTTTAGAATTACATATGTTCTGGTTGGCTGGTTTGAAATATACTTGCATAAAGGATTGACTATTGGGGGGGGGGGGAATTAGGAGTGATTTTAGGTGAACAATTAGTACCGCCGACTTTTGCGGGGTGGGGCCCAGGGGAAAAAGGGGGGGGGTGGGTAGACGTATACGGAGATACAAAGGATAAGATAATGACTTATCTCCCTTGATGTACCTGTGTCTTTTGGTTCTGGTCTAGCGCAGCCCGAGGCGCTTACGTATGTGCGAGACGCTTCGCTCCAGATGTCACTACGACGAGTGGATCAAGGGCTTGACCACGGGCGCTGAGTAGGGGACGAAGAGGGGAGATAATGAAAAAGGTGTAGAAGTGGGTGGGGGGTGTCTACAGGTGGGTGGGGGGTTTACGTGTATGCTGATTTTAGCAAAATAAATGAGTAGTTACTATCAAAATACAACATGAATCATAATTGACAGCATAATAGAATATATATATATACATACATTAAAGAATACACACATCATTCATTCACGGTTTTAGTACCAGTTTTGGCGTATTGATTAGCATACTCTGAATTGGGACTAAAAGAGTGTAGAGAGGGTTAAAGAACAGGTGAAGAAGGGGTGGTTGGGGTGTTCCTATTGCGTGAGAGAGGGAGAGGGTAATAGCTCCAGGCCACTCTTCTACTCCCTAATCTAACTCTACGCTAACCGGATCATCTCGTTTGCTATTTCGGCCTGGGGCCTTCTTTAATTTGCTCTTTCAGTCAGCTCTATCTAGTTCATGGATAGTGAAGGGGGGGGGGCTGAATATTGAATCGCGCTCTAGGACACATCTGTCATAACGCTTGGCTCGCAGGCGTATTTCGGATTGCCTTTTTGTGGTTGATTTGGTGGTTGCCGGTCGCACCTTACTAGCCCCAGCAAAGAACCGTATTGAGGCGTCCTGGATTAAAGCCTTGTCGAAAGCAACTTCTGTTGCTTGAAGGCAGGCTAGTAAGCTTTGGTGAACATTAAACTTGATCCGTCGTTGGTTCTGTTCCCTTTGGGCTAGCTCTGTTGTCTGGCCTTTTCTAAGTCGATACGTACTACTGTTGGCTTTTGGTCTCTGCCAACATCGTCCAGGACTTTAAAGGTTGTAATGGGGAAAAGGTCGCCTGAGACCAGTATTAGATCTGGTCTTGACAGGGTGCCTATTCCCGTATGGAGTAGGGTTGGAGGAGAGTTTGCGTCCTGCAGTCTGAACAAGTTGGTAGTGTTACAGAGCTCCCTGACCATATAACCGGACGTGTCAGCAATTTTGTAGTCCAATGCAGGGACATGTGCGTTAAAGGCGCCTCTGGTGATAGTGTTTGAGAATATGGATGGATCTAAGGACAGAAAGATGTCGTGCTTCGACGTTTATGCATTGGAACTTTCGTCCACCCATACTTCCGTGGCTAGTTTGTCTGTGCGCAGGTCGAGGGCAGTGCTCTAGTGGTCTGGCGGTTAGTGAGTTTGATATTAGCGTTGCCACCAATTTGCAGCCCTGGCAAGTACAGTGGTTCATGGTGTACCCTTTAATTACGACTTTCTTATTTCTAAGGATGGTCTCCTGCAATAGGGCTACATCGACTTGGTTTTCGTGCAGGAGCTTGGTAAGCTCATTTGCCTTTGGAGCTAGTTCGCAGACGTTGAGCTGCAACACAGTGAGACGTTTAATTTTGACAGGGGCTTCACAGTTTCCCCAGTCGCGGTTTTCCCCGGTATCGCTTATATAAAGTTACATCTAGAGCAATTAGGATTAGGATATATATGGTCAGAACAAGACACAATAGATGCCAAACTTTCAAAATCCAAAATTAACCTACGTATAAATGATCAAAGTAAACAAGAACTGTATTAAAGTATGCAAAATAGCAATAAAGGTAAACTATACAGCGCTCTTAAATATAAATCTGACTGGGAAAATATTCCACCCTTTGTAAATAAATTAAAGAAGTTAACTATATACTAAAAATACGAACAAGTAATAATAATTTCCCTGTTGAACTGGGTCGCCACTCAAAAATAGATTATACTTTAAGAGTACTTTGCCTAAAAGATATGTGAGATTGATTTCATTACTTACTCCAATGTGAGCATTTCAATGCCCAACAAAGATTATATAATATAAAAAATATTATTTTAACAGACCAAATGTAGACAAAATTCTCTGAAAGAACTTAAGAAACTAAGCCGATTTGCAAAAATAGTATAATCTGTTTTTAACAAACGGATAAAGATTATAAACAGTTAAATATATTTACATGTATTAACAACTTTCCTTTTAGAATACTTTTTATTAAATTATAATTGTTTTTATGTACTATGTTACTATGTCTATACGCCTACTGTATTTCTATGTTGGTATTCTCTTTTCTTGATACCTTAAAATGAATCCATTATTATTAATTGTATTATTTCGGTAACTTTTACTATTATTCACTAATGTTAAAATATTCGAATTATGTTTTTGATTATGCCTTTAAGGTACTGATGTACTTTGTGTCAAATTTTTTTTTAAATATTGTTCATATTGTTCATTGTATTGTTCGGGCTTTCCCCATACGTTTATCAGCAGCTTGGTGAGCTGCTGTTATTTCAGTATGGCTCACTGAAGTTTGGGCGCTTCATAATGGGAGTGCTACTTGGGTGGCTGTACCATTGTAGCCACAAGCTCAATGCGGGCTGAGCGTTGTCCAGCTAGGGCTTAGACATTTTTGAAGCCTTTGCTGTCGGACGCTGGATAGCCACGTCTTTTGGTGAGGACCTGTTGGTTTGCTACCCTTTTTGGCTAGACAGGTTCCTCAGGGATAGGTGGAAGGTAGCTGCTGCTACTTTCTCCTTGCGCCTTTTAACCTGTTACTTCTTTGTGGGTCTTCTGGAAGTACCGGAAGAGAGTAGGAACGGTACATGACTTTTCACAACCTGGCCAGTTTTTACTCGCCGAAGTTGCGGGAAGACGTAATGGATTTTTTGCCTCTGAGCATGACGCACACTACTCGGCGGGCAGAGCCTGTTTAGGTCTGCCCGTACCCGAGTTTTTTCTATATTCGTTGTGATTTTCCATAGTTTTTTTATTAGCCCAGGGGTTGGGGGACTCTTGGTTTGATTTAGGGGAGGCTTTTGGATACACTGTAGCTCCCCCTTCTCGTAGTTTTAGAGAAATGAAGATGAAACATTTTCCTTTTAATTCAGAGTTCTTTGCTCATGGAAGGAGTGAGTTGGGATACCTTTCTTTAAAACCCAGTTTCAATGATTTAATTTTTTTTTTCAAACGGTGAAGCATAATTGTATTCGACGTATTAAAATGGTATTTAAAAATATAGTTTAGCCAGTTTGAAGAATCGGATACATAATGCTAGTTTTGAATTTAAGAAGAACGTCAAAAAGAGACTTGTGACATTTGTCAAGCACAAGTGTCTTTAGTATTATTCATTGTCATAAGTGATAAAGTGTTAACTTAGATTAATCTAAAATAGTTTGTTTTCAATAATTTTTTCTTATGTAAGATTAGAAGAATTTATAATGTATGTTAATAATTATTTTTTAAACAAAGCATGTCCTGTTATGTCAGATCTTTTTTATAGCCTATAATAATTTAGAGCTACGCAATTTTTAGTTTTTAAATTTTAGTTATAAGTTAAAGTTAAAAGGAATAAATGTGAAACAAATAAATATCAATCAAATAGTGCTCGACATGGGAAAGACGTGTGTCTTTATATTATGGCTGGATTAAATTGTACAATGAATTAACTTCTTCTTCGTTCTCAAATGTTATGATTGGAAGGATTCTTTTCAATTTAAATTGTTAAAAAATTGTCATTATTGTGTATGTTTACATTCGTATAAACACTCTCCTCTCAACCTCTTTAGTTCTCTGCTCTTTGTTGTTTCTTGTATAAACTAATAAAAGTAATAAATATATCAAATAAAGTATTTCTGCGTCTACATCAACATTTTTATTTACAGCTAATCTAGATTTGATAATACATGTAGGCTAGTTATATATAAAAAGAAATATTATTTTCAAATATATTATAACCTGAAAAAAAATAAACATAAATTTTGAAGACATTCTTGAAAACGCTGTCCTGTTACACGTGCACTAGACACTGCCATTACGTCTAACATCATTATAACTCATATATATTGGCCAGATGAGTTCAATTAGGGTTTTAAAATGCCTTCAAAGAGCATATTTTAATAATGCTTACTATAAAGTGTTATTTAAAAAAATGTTTTTAAGCAGATTAAGTTGAATATTCTATCTCAGACAAGATCTTGACTTAAAAACCGGAATGCTGGTCAGGTTTTTTTTCTTTCATTATATCAGCAGGCTATTCTATAAAACTCTTCTATCTGCTAAATTTCAGATTACCTATAAAAAGAAATGCAGAGAATAGAAAGAAAAGAGTAGCGATCAATTACAATTGGAAAGCGAGGTAAGAAGAAGGCATAAACACTATGAAAATGTAATCTTGTTAGTTTATTTAGAGAAGGCATATGCATTTTACAAAAGCATTGACAAATCGATTCCATTACAAGTGATTTAAAAATATAATGGTTTAGTATAATACTTTAAGCATAAATAAGCAAAACTACAACTAAAATTATTATCGTGTAGAACCGCTTTAAAACAAAGTGAAAGTTATTAATTTCTTGGAAAATCATTTTTCTTAAAAAAAATATTTTAACATAGAAAAAATCTATATTTTATTTATACAGAATATATAACATTTTTATAATGGACAATAACCATGTGAAACAAAAGTTTGTAGAGTATTGTACATTACTTTTGTCTAAACTAGTATAAGTATAAAGGATTAATAAGTCAACGTTATATGTCACTGCAGCAAACTGCTCAATCCAATAAACAGTGTTCTTGCTATCTATTCTCCTGTTGAACCTAATTGGTTCATTGCACTGGTGAAGCAGCGTTCTGAGACCACGGCATATTAGGGGATTGTGTGGACAGCAACTGTTATATTTTTTAATTGTAAAAAAAAATATTTTATGACAGGGATATAATATATTGACATACTTATTATTAAGCACTATGTATGTGTTTATTATATTAAAGAGATTTTAAATTATAGCACTGATTTACATCAAACCGAAAAAGTAGGGTTAATAAAAGATTTAAAACTTTAACATAGAACAATAAAAACAACTATACATACTGAAATATTAAAAATAGACATGGAGGAATAAACAATTATTGTATTTAGAAAAACAATGAGTATTGAAGAATTATTAATATAAATCAAATACCAACTATTTCATTGATGTAAATTATATAAGGCATATTAATATTAATTGCTAATCAGTGATAATAAACATATTAATAAAAGGAAATATACATTCATTGTATATGGTTCACATGTATAAACATCTTATCTTATATAATAGATTATACTTGATAAAATACAGTTTTTTTGAAGAAGCTATCAAGTTGTGTATTGCGTTGAAATGAACTTGCTAAAAAAGCCAAACCACTCAAAGTTTCTTCCCCGCTAATACTAGGATTATTAGGAGCAGGACAGATAACACCCAACTTACATCTAAACTGATAAAACCGAACACACCCTCAAAATTTAGGACATTACCTATACCCACAAATTAAAAGAGAATATAACCGTTTACAAGAATGCCCCAAGTCATACATTATTGTCCCCTCAACCTACCATTACCAATATGTTCTATAACAACACTGAAGAACTAAAGTCGTATAAACAAGTTATATTGCTTGCAAGAAAGTCGACGGCTCTGGCGTGAAGCTATGTAGATTAAACACATTTACCACAAATAGAACGATATATATATATATATATATATATATATATATATATATATATATATATATATATATATATATATGTGTGTGTGTGTGTGTCTGTGTGTGTGTAGAAAGAGTAGTAAGAGATAAAAATGGAAAGTTAAAAAAAGATAAACATGTAGACTATATAGTAACAGTAGCCTATAACAGTTTTGTACATATTTAATGTATATTTTGAATGAATTAATGGTATTCTTCTTATACTAATTATATTAAGCTTATATATTTTAACGGCAAGGTAAGAAATGGTAACAGCTATTTCTCTCGCTTACCCCCCTTCCCTTCTTTTTTTTTTTCACTGTCAGCATTCGGTTAATTTTAGAAGTGTCGGAAAAAACATCAACATAAGCCTTAATGTTTTATTGCTTTGACGTTTACAAAATTTTTTTAATGTGCGAATAAATGCATTATATATAAAGGGTCAAAGTGACATTAATTTTTTGGTCTTTTTAAAATCATTGTTATTCTTTGTTAATAATATTAGACATATATAAATATATAAATATATAGTCCTCTGAAATTTTGAACATTTAAATTCATTACTTTTTTAGTTCATTAATTTCCTCTTTTAATGTCCTTAACTTTGCATCATATGCTCTTTTTTCTAACGCCGCTGATACTGTAATCGCGCCGCTAGCTAAGGCCGTTGTTGAAAACGTAGCTAAAGCAACTGGTGGTGCAGCAATGCTTAGGGCAGTTACAGCCAGCCCTGTCAAGAAAGTGCCTACAGCTGCAAGAAAAGACTTATCAGTGTTTGGTCGATTTTTTATATGCTGTGCCAATTCGGCGAGTTTCTGTGCCAGTTTTTCAGATTTTTTCCCTCTCAAATCCTCTACCATCACACTAAGTCCATAGATTTCGCTTTTAAATTCTTCTAGTACGCCAGTATCTTTGTCGTCATTTTCAATAAGTTCCATCACCTTCTTAATGTCATCTTGGATGTAATCTATCTTTGAGTTTTCCCATGTTTCAGATGCATTTTCTAGCTTAGCAGAAATACGACTTAATAGCGACTGATATTTCGCATCTAATTCTGGAAACTTGTATTCTACCATCATTTTTTGTTTACGTTTTTCTATTTCCTCGAAATTTCTATCGGTGTATATCATTCCATAACTTTGAATAAGTTGTACAACTTTTCTGACATTCTCCTGGCGTTTTTGTTTATAATTTGGATATTTAGTGGTATTATAAAACTGTAGGCACCTTTTTTCACAAGCAGCAATCAATTCTGCCATCTCGCCTCTTTGGTCATCTAGCCAATCATCAAATGGTATAGCTCCGTTGCTCATGTCAAATGCATCGCCATAGGTAAAAGCTATTATACAAATGTCTATAAAATTTGGTCCAAACAAAGATTGTATGATGTTTAAAGTTTCTATCTCTGCATCCGTGTATCTTGCAGTGCTTTGCAACACAAACAGAAAAGCATGAAAACCATCTGGACAAAGACTTATAGCTTCTACCAGTTTTTCCCAGATTTCTTCCTTAGACATGGATGTGTCCATTAATCCTGGTGTGTCTATTATATTTATGGTGATGTTTCCAAATTGTGCACTTTCTAACTGGCAATGGGCAGTAACTGATGAGGAATCTTGTTTGGCTTTGAAGACGTTTCGATTTAAAATATTTACCTGTAGAACTTTTGCCTGATCCTGTTTTTCCAACCATTACAATGTTATATGTATGTTCAACAGATTTACGGCTGGCCATGGTTAGGATTTATTCAAATATTACCTGATTTAAAATATGAATTTCTTGATTGTTCTAATAAATGACTTTAGATGACTGAAATATAAAAAAAAATGTAACAATATATATATTAAGTTTTTAATGATGAATGAAAAAAATATAGTTAATTAAGCTTTATTTTTTTTCTAAATTGTATCTTTACAGTTTTACAGGTATGAACAATAGTCAAATATATCTTTAATACAATGTAATTGCTATTTTATTTCTTTTTATGAATCACACAAATGAAATTAATTCTTTAATTCATAGCTACCCACATTTTTTTAACCTATAAAAAGAAGCTTTGGTTAAGCGGCAGTTTGCGGTTCCAGGCCAATGCTCCAGTAGTGTAGAACCAGGCGCATAGGGTTGTTTCAGTCGTTGGAAAAGATCTCAACGACTTACAATGCATTTACCGCCAGTTGGGCATCCTCAAGTCAATTACGTAATGCTCTGCCTTTGCTCACATGCACTATATCGAGTGTGTGCACGGGGATCCAAGTGAACAACTTGAAATGCGAACCATCAAACACGCATTGTTCTAAATTTTAAAAAGAAAACGAAGTTTCCAGCATTTCGACTAACAAGTTGAGATGTCTCGGACTAAATGATTACTTTATTTCAATTGACGACACTAGAAAGATTGCAATCCTTGCGAAGAAACTATGCAGACTAAATTTAAATATTAAAATCTTAAGAATATGGAACTGGAACATAAAGTCAAATTTAGTGATTCAAAGGAACGTCCCACATAATGACGAAAGCAGCATGTAGTTGTATTTTGCCTTCCAAAACTCATAGCCAATCATTGTACAAGTGGCATCAGACACTGAGGATCTAACAACAATATCAACAGCATCAGGCGCCGCACATTTCCTCAACCTGTACGCCCTAGCTCTTTGTTCTAAAGAATGAACAACGACCACATTATGAGGCACTTGATTTGATAATATCATGTCTCCCCAGATATTAGAGTTAATATCTTCTTGGCACTTTGTTATTAGCAAACCATGTATGGGAAATATAAACAAAAAATGATCAACATTTAATTATACTAAGTAGCGTTCATACCATTTGTGTAACTAGCACATACTTCAACTGCAAAGAGATTCACAAAATGTCATGGAGACACCAACGCTCCAAAGAATGGCACTATCTTGATCTCATCATCACCAGGCTCTCAGACTTGTCCAGTATCCTCATAACACGTATCTACCTCACTGCTAAGTGGGATACACGTGACTATCTAGCGCCATTGTAATGGAACTGATTACAAAACCATTTTATGACTCTAAGATCAACTGGCAATAAGGCATATACATGCGCCATAAGACATATCAGAGAATATGGCGCAACTAAACAGATAGCCTCTGTCTGCTCTTAATAATCATAACTCAAAGATATTGACGCCACCAGGCCACTTGAAACAAATGCAAACGAGTTTGTCACAGAAGATATTGATGCCACATGACTTCAACTAGGCAAAATAACATTTATGTCACTATCAATGGAAGAAGGGACATCGAAGTTTATTGTTTTGAAGCATACTGGTAAAATATGTGACTATGGCAAATAGGAAACTTTTATAGGCTTTCTTAACTGCAACAGTCTCGTATACTCAGCTAAACCTAAGAACCGACATACATTGGGCTCGGATGACTATAGTTTTTTCACGAACACCTTTTTGATAAATCCTTACGGAAGCAATCAATCGGCTGCCGATCAGAGAGATGCAAAACAAATTGTATGAAGGCATATAATGTCTACCAAACTGAAGTCAAAGACAGGTGTGGTGAACAGTGAAAAGGTTAACAGTTACAACTCTTGCCTGGAGTACTACCTAGAAAATTATTCAACACAGAATGTCAGCCCTCGCTCTGCTCTAGATTAGATAGAATTTCAGAACTATCAGTACTGGGTCAACCTAATGCAGATTAACACCACTGAAGCCTCGGCTGAACTTCATCTGTTATTTCTGGGAATATGGTCACAATCTTAACGACATCTTAAAGAAGACTGCAGTGACAACAACAACGACATTTACCTACCAGTCATCAACATTGTAGGCAATGAAATGGCAATAATGTTTCCGGCATGCCTGTAAACTCTGGCATCACACGTCTACCCATGATTTCAATTCGACTTTCGGGACATTACTCCGATAACTGCAAGAAACATGCAGGGAACAACAAAAACGTCCTCCAATGCCTACTGAGATCTGATCAAGGCATTCGCCCTAGTAAGTCGTGCGGCATATTCAGCATATTAACAATTGTGATGTCTGCGTTGGCTACTCAGCAGGTTTGAGACGTCTGCTAAAAGGAACTCATGGTAGGATTTTGCTTAGGACCGCGTTACCTGACGATCAACTGTGCAAGAGGGAACTCGGGTAGCAGAGTTTACCCTTGCATCATAGATTGCAGAGAAAAGAATCAGGAGAAATACACAGTGCATCACCGTGGTTCGAGGTTGCACTTCCTCGTGTGGCTGAGCAGGCCTATTCTTGAGTGACAGTCTTTTTTACAGCCTTTGCACACGTGTTCCGTGGATTCTATTTTCTTCGCCTTTATTCTAGCCCTTTTATCTATGGTCTCCACCATTCTACTTTCCTCTGCTATTTTAACCCCTTCTTTGACAGCAGTGCGCCAAGTGGACCGATCCTCTGCCTTCTCCTCCAATTCACTTGTGCTTATTCTGGCTGCACTCATGTCCCTCATGCAGACATCTTTGTAGCGAAGGCGTGGGAAACCTGTTTTCCTCTTTCCAGATGCCAATTTTCCATATAAGAGGTCCTTAGGGATTCTGCCTGGACTCCTTTTTCTTACATGTCCTAGCTATCTTAATTCATAAATTAACGATAATAAAAACAATCTTACCTGTTCACACTTAAAACTTGATAGCCGTAATTTAGTTTGGGTTGTTGAACCTAGTAAAGAAATAATATGAGCATTTTTTTTGTCGATATCTACCAATCTAAATACACGGAACATCATTACCTAATATATTATGTCTATTCAATATTTTAAGTTTACGCAGTGAGATGAGCTAATCTTTGCCTTATCTAAGGACATTTTTTACCGCTTATAAACATAATTGTTTTTATATTTAATGTAAATAGTTTTTAAATAAATAATGAAAAACTTAAGTAAACTCTTTGTTCTATAAAACAAATTTATACAGTTATTTGACGTGATGTTTTGTGAATTTTGAAGTCAAGTCTCTACTTGTCTGAAAGTAAAATGTTTTTGAAGTTTATAAAACTAAAGTATATTATAGGTACTAATAAACGAATATCAAGAAATCATACCATTTAGTTAAATTGTAAAAGTTTTTTATGAAAAACTTTTTATTTAGGCCTTAAAGCTTTCTAATTTCTAACTCATCTAAAACGCAAACATAAAAACTTATAGCATGAAAATAAAGAGATAAGTACTTATGTAAATTACAAACTTACTAGGCCTATACATCTGAATACAACAGAAAACTGAAGCTTATGCTGCCGTTGCGCCCAATTTAAGGGAAAATATTCTTCATCCTGATTGGTTAGCCCTGAGAAATAGATATATGCAAGCTGTAATGACTGGCAGTTACCAGTCACGCATTTACTGTTCACGTGTTCGTTTCATGCAAATAATTTGTCAACCGTAAGGAGGTGGGGGGGGGGGGGGATAACGATCTTTATTTAGCTTTAGGACCCACCCTTTCGAAAAGGTTGTCATCAACTTTAAATTTTTTTTTTCCCCAAGGATAAATATCATGTAACGATGGGAAATACATAATACGTTTCAAAAGGGATGTAAAATAAAATAGTAGTTGTTCAAAGGACCAAATGGAAAATAGCTGACACCGAAACTTTTCAACATGAAACTTGGGAAAGATATAGAAACAGCGATATTTTTGGCGCTGAAGACTACTTTAAAACATAAATAATTAAACAGAAAAACATATTTTTTACAATTGACAAGTCTTAAAAAGGCAATTCGGATTAAAATGCATTTCCGCCTTATTTCCGTAAATAATCGTCTAATTATCTTTTCGGCATGTTTCAAGTGCATCTTGAGCTCCCGGTTTCATTTTGGTTTGCTTACAGTGGAAACCGTTTCTAAGTCTAAACCTAAGACTCTATATTCTTTTGCTGTTTATTGTTTATCATTAAAATAAGTCTCACTTTTGTCAATTTTACAATCCTGCATTTTACGGTAAAACTTTAATATACTCCGGGAAATGTAACTCTTTAACATTTTGCCTCACTCGCACGTACACACAACCAGCAACGCAGAAGGGAGCCATTTCTTAAATCCAATTTAGCGAATAGGATTGGAAGTGATGTGTAATCCAAAATGTATGCATGCATAAGATTTTAGACTCGTCAATAGGCCCAGCAAGCACACAACGTTCGGGTTGAAAGCGTATCGTGTTCGGCTAACAACTTTGGCCATCTTCGGCAACCATATTCGACACGCATGAACTTTAATAAATCTATTGCATATGGCCAGAACTCGGGCTCTATTAATTTCTATTCTTTTTTGCAAATGCAAGACTACACTCAGACCACGAATGAGCGTAGGACGCAATATACTTCTTTAGAGAAGTAGCGTATGTATTAATATAGACAATATAAAAAGTTGAAAGCTTTGAAAAAAATATGTTAAGATAATAAATGCAATTCCTTTTTTAAATATTTTAAAATCTTTAAATTCTTACTACTAGACATTGTTTGACATAGTCTAGCTAGTAATTATTGGTTGTTAAATTCATAACATCTTGTCAAATATAATGATGGAACATTTCTAAGTATTAGTAAAAAGGTGAATTAAAAACATAAAACCAAAAAAAAAATAATAAGCCATATAATTTTGTAAATAATTTGTAATATTTTGAAAGTGAGGATATTTATTGGCTAATTGAATTTTTTCCTTAACACTGCTAGTAATAGTATAATAATAATAATGACCCTTTTAGGTCATTTGCATCCTTAGGGCTAGTGAAGTACGGTTCACCAGTGTTTGTAACCACAGCACACTGGGAGATAATGTGGTCAGCATTTACTTTATCACGCGTAATGATAAGTCTAAAAGGTGATATTTGGACATATGTAAGCACAGACAATTAAGCCTACATCTTTTAATTCTTACAGTCATGAATTCCAGTAATGATAAGTCTAAAAGGTGATATTTAGACAAATGTAAATACTGACAATTAAGCCTACATCTTTTAATCCTTATAGTCATGAACTCCAGTAATAATAAGTCTAAAAGGTGATATTTAGACATATGTAAATACTGACAATTAAGCCTACGTCTTTTAATCCTTACAGTCATGAACTCCAGTAATGATACGTCTTAAAGGTGATATGTAGACCTATGTAAATACTGACAATTAAATTGTCGAAATATTGTTTCATTCTGACAGACATGGCAGTATCACATTTAAGAAAATAAATATTTTATATTTATATTATGGTTTTCCGTTGTCATTCCGCTTGAATATTCTCATGGCGTAATTATGATAAATGTTAATTGTATATTTTAGTTCAATATAGGTTCGAATTAAGCCCTTATATACCTACTGAAAAAATTTAAAATGTTTTCTCTACCTCTTTATATGTGTTATATAATATATAAACCATTTTAAATCATAACATATTCTAATAGTAATTTATCATTTATAGTAATTCTAAAAATGTGCAGAAATTTTTTTTTTCAAAATGTGTATAGATCCACTTCTTTTCTATGTTGGACGAATGGTTTTATATTGCTGTAAATTGTATGATTATTTAAATAATATATAGTGTAAGTTTGATATAATATTTAAACTCGTTTCAGACCATTTAACATATAGACCTAGCCAGGACGTTTATGAAAATTATGCATTCGTTTTCATGAAATAAATGCAAATCTAATAATATTAAACGAGAAAAAATTGGGGGTATATTTATTTGTGGGTTTGTTTGTTTGTTTGTTTGTGTGTTTGTGTCAGCGTTCTCGAAAACGGGCCCTACGATTTTCGCGAAAACTGTCCTATTGATGTATTCTGGTGAGAAAATGCGTTTTAGATCAATCTCATTTCATTTGAACCACTGCTTGACCCTCAATTTTTGGAAAAACCACTGACCATTTCTAAAAATAGATTTTAAATTGGGCTAAAAGAAAAAAAAAGCATGTCATTGGATTCCCCATATAGCGCGATCGCGTTCAATACAACTCTTATGACGTCATAGCCAAGACGACTTTTATTTAGTATCCGCGTTTCGGTAATTCCCGTTTTAAAGCATTTAAATCGTTACCATTTTCGCCGCGCAATGAAATAAAATCAGCATGGCATTGTATCATCAATAAAAAAAAAAGTTAAGTTATGTTTTAACTTTGTATTTTGCGCTCCAATTAGTTTTTAATATGCTTCTTTTAAACTGAAAGTGAGCTTTTGTAAACATCTTTTAACTACCTACATGCTCTATACACCACCTGTTTACGATTTGTGGCGATGCATTCTTCTAAACAGATATTATTATTTATATTCACGGATACACTTAATAGTTTATGTTTCTGAGATGGGTAAGATTTAAATCTATTATCAATACCTTTTTTCTATCGTTTAAATGTGTATTTAATTTATGTTCAAAACTAATTTCTTTGTGCACTGGTTGATTGAATTGTAAATAAATAGATAAAACAAATGCCAGACTAGACTCGGACCACGGATGAGCCTAGGACGCAATAATCTTCTTTATAGAAGGAGCGTCTATAATGTATAAGATAAGATGGGGTAAGATTAGTTTTATAGTTTATATTATGATTGAAAGAGTCCAAATTGATTTAGGGCCTAACCCTTACCGATACATCAAACAATTAGAGTACTATTAAAGTTGTGGAATACATTAAAACTTATATAGTTAATTGCATAGTTATGATGGTAAGTAATTTATACAGTCTTTAAAGTTATAACATTTACAACTTCAGGAAAATGCATGGCAGACGAAAAAAGAATAATTATATTTTAAACTTGAAAAAGAGAACGGCATGGACACATGCCTATGTAGCGCCCCAGGGCAAAAGTTTCAGCGACGCACACTTGCATACTGTAACTGCTTAATTTAATACTATATTTAGGTAATATCTGCCACCACCACCCCCCTAGAAGTGTAGCCCCGAGCATATGCCCCCTCTGCTTCACCCCCCCCCCCCCTATGTGAGGCCACTGCTGATGATAGTGCAGAAGCAGACACTATTTCAAAAATTATTTCTTGCATGACTTCGGATATAAATGATTCAGTGGATACAAATGTAAAACCAAACAGAGCAGCCTAGCTAAGTTGCATTAACAACAATTAAAGAATAAACAAATGTGTAGATTACAGCAACTAGAAAATGAAACTATAGATGAGACAGAAACGAGATTGGATTATCAAAGAAAGCGTAGGACAAAAAAATTAGAGGAAGAAACTGCAAAAGAACGAGAAAGACAATTGGAAGAAAAAAGAAAGCGGAGGAAAAAACCACTAGATAAGGAACTTAAATTCATGTTCCGCATTGGCTTCGTTTAACGAAGATGACGACAGGACAATCAATAGTCACGGAATCTACAGCTTCCTAGCAGCAGGACAAGTCTACAAGAAGATGAATATGACAGTAAATCCAGCACAAAATGTTAAGGATAAATAAAGTCCACAATATGGACAGATGTACTTCTTAGATTCAGATGACGCCGTCACCGAGTAACTTATACATCCCCTCAATCGTGAAATCAGTCAATCTATAATTAATTCATTGGAACAAATCATTAGATCAAGCAACTCTCTTGCACAAACTTTTATGATGATGAGAGAAGTGGAAGAAAATGCCAACCGTCATGCTACTGAAGAAGGACATGCACATTTGTCCGGCGAAGTATGTACTGTCGTTACATTAAAATCAGATAAAATCAATCCAGATAAGGAAATGGTGGTTCATAAGCGTGTCCAAAAAAATTTTACTTTGAAGAATTTAGACAGCCGCGTAGAGCCTTTTACTTACCCGCTGTTTTTTTTTCTAAAGGGAGATTAGGCTTCTCTGTTGCCTTATGCGAGCCGACAACACCTTACGCGCTTTGAAATGGCCCAGTACCGTATTGCTTTTCCATCCCATCTTACCAAAAACCTACATTCTCAAGCTGACTGTGTGTGGTTCCTGATATGCGAGAAATTAAATTCAATGCCCTGCATTTTGGAGGCCTGCTTTTTCAGCAGTATCTCGTGGATACGTACGTTCGATGGGAACGCGATCGTATTCAGTAGATCAAGAACAATCAAAAGAAGTTATAATCTGACAAATACATAGGAGTCACCCGTTTTCTTCAAGATCTGGAAGAAAAGAATAATGCTGATATTGGTGAACGTATTATTCTACCCTCTTCGTTTCCAGGCTTGAATAGAGACTACGGTGAACACTTTGAAGATGTTGTGGCTATTGTTCACTGTTATGCTCTGCAATTTTGATTAGTCATAAAGAATATCATTGAAGATTGAGTTGTTCTACTAATAACAGCTTATCAATGGGCATTAATTAAATTATATCACCAAGTAATTGTTCTTTTGAGAGCCCTTAAAGCAGATTACAATAGATATTGTAATGAAAAAGAAAAGAGATGACTACAAAATACATTTGTAGGCCCATACCTGATTAAATATACTCCCTGTAAATAGTAGCCTAAATTATATGCATGTATCTTATTGTTTACAATTTCTCTATTGTTTTAAAGATCTTTGATGTTAAAGATATGTATCAAATATTCTAACACTATTATTAATTTCACCCTATAAAGACCGATCTCAGATCGGTCACCCCGATATTGAATATTATACATTGATGGAGTTGTATTTAATTTTTTTTATAATGTAAAAAGCGAAACTAGATATACATGTAATAAAATAAATGAACAAATCTCGAATTCATCTGGCTAAGAGAAAGCGTTTAATTGTTTAAAGCAGAAAATAAATAGAACGAAGGACACAATGAAATAATGTGTTTCCTTTTAAATTTTATTATGCGATTGTATGATTGATGTATACTGTCACATATTGGTAATTTCAAATATTGGAACACACTTTACTTATTCCCCCCTCTCTCTTTTTCCCTACGCAAGATTTTGTTGGCGGGGCTTAGTTTTTCCATTTCCTTGATTTTTAATAACGAAGGCGAAATATTCTTGGTAATCTTGGGATTCCGTGTTTAAGCAGACCTCAAATTCGCAGAATGGCAAGGAATAGTTTATTATTCTCGTACGGGGGAGTTCTTATCATTTTAATTATGAGTTTTGTAATTATTTTCACCCCTCCTAGTGATAGGTCTGTCCCCCGCACTACTAAGAGAGTATTTAATGATTCGCGCTGTCTTTCAAAGCAGTCAGTTTCTGCAGAGTTTTTGCAAAGAGTTAGTTTTGTAGATACTTTTCTTTGAGCTTGTTATGGACGCTTGTGTTGGCACTATTCTATTAATGCTGTAAATACTACATCTATTGTATATACTTTACCACCAGAATTAAATTGTCCACAACCTTTACTCTGAAGCTTCCTCGTCAAGTTACTATTCTATTTTTTGTTTCATTGTTTACAATACTGTAATATGTATTTACAACTACAACGTCAAGGAAAGGAACTGTTAGAACGCAAATTCAGAGTTTGTTCCCAGGACCATAAGGAGAGTTCGTGTAATACTGAAATATAAATAATAATAACCAAAGTCTACCCTAGGACGAACGAGAATTATCAACGATATCTTCACGGCTCTGACCACAAGGGAATTGTGGACGTAACAATTGACTAACTGTACTTATACTCTACATTTATGGACTGTATTTATACTAAACATTGATAGGCTGTACTTATACTTTTTATTGACTAACTGTACTTATACTGTACATTTCCTGACTGTACTTATACTAAACATTGACTGGCTGTACTTATATTATACATTGACTAACTGTATTTATACTGTACACTTACTAACTGTACTTATTCTAAACATTGATTGGCTGTAATTATACTTTACATCGACTAACTGTACTTATACTGTGCATTTTCTGACTGTACTGATACTAAACATTGACTGCCTGTACTTTTACTTTACATTGACTAACTTTACTTATAATGTACATTTACTGACTGTACTTATAATAAACATTGATTGGCTGTACTTATAATTTACATTGAATGGATGTACTTATACTTTACATTGACTAACTGTACTTATACTGTACATTTACTGACTGTACTTATACTAAACATTGACTGGATGTACTTATACTTTACATTGACTATCTGTACTTATACTGTACATTTACTGACTGTACATATACTAAACATTGATTGACTGTACTTATACTTTACATTGACTAACTCTACTTATACTGTACATTTACTGACTGTCCTTATACTAAACTTTGACTGGCTGTACTTATACTAGAGAACCACCATTGTAAGAAGCAGTAATTCTGGATGTACAGACGGAATTGGACATCAATGTAGAACCACCTACAAAAGAAGAAATTGTAAATGCCATTAAATCACTAAAAAACAATAAAGCTCCAGGATCCGATAACTTGATCACTGAACTATTTAAGTCTGACGCAGAGACAGCAGCTAATATATTGGAGCCACTTTTCAGAAAAATGTGGGTGGAAGCATACGTACCAGAAGACTGGACTAAAGGAATAATTATCAAAATCCCCGAAAAGGGTGCACTTAGTGACTGCAATAACTGGCGTGGCATTATGCTTCTGTCAATCCCAAGCAAAATACTGGCCAAGGTGATCATCGGGAGACTTTACGAAGCTGTCGACATCATTCTTAGAAAAGAGCAAGCAGGTTTTAGAAAAGGGAGGAACTGCACAGAACAGATTTTTGCTCTACGAAACATCATAGAACAATGTACAGAATGGCAACGACAACATTATATCAACTTCATTGATTTCGAAAAGGCATTCGACAGTGTTCACCGAGACAGTCTGTGGCGCATTCTGAGAGCATATAAAATACCTGCTCACATGGTACAGCTGATCAAGAGTTTTTACAGTAACTACAGCTGCTGCATGAAAGGTAGCAACATATGGTTCGAAGTGAGGACAGGGGTGAGACAGGGATACGTGATGTCCACATTACTGTTTAACATACTAATTGACTGGGTGATGAAAAACACAACAGAAGTGAGATACAATGGTATCAGATGGACTTTGTTATCAACACTCGAGGATTTAGACTATGCTGATGACCTTGCACTTTTGTCTCACACCTATCAGCAAATGCAAGCCAAAACAGACAGACTAAATAATTTTAGTTCTCAAGTTGGACTAAAAATAAATCATAAGAAATCTGAAGTCATGGTGCTAAATACCACTACTATGATTCCAGTCAAAGTAGACAATAAGGATCTTCCTAACTCAGAAAAATTCACATACCTAGGAAGCTCACTCACATCAGATGGAGGAAGCAAAGAAGATATTCAGAACAGACTGAACAAAGCAAGAATTGCATTTTATAACATGACCAACATCTGGAAATCCTGTACATATACTACCAGAACGAAAATAAAACTATATAACAGCTGAGTGCTTCCTGTCCTTCTATATGGTGCAGAATGTTGGCGCATGACACAACAGGACCTTGTGAAGCACTCCATTTTCCACACGAAAAACCTCAGGAAGATTTAGAAAATATTTTGGACAACGAAAATAACCAACGAAGAATTAATGTCCCAATCCAACCACGAAGACATGGGCACAATCATAATGAAAAGGCGTTGGCGATGGATTGGCCATGTATTGAGAAGAGAGGAAGGGAACATCTGCAAGACAGCACTACACTGGACTCCAGAAGGGAAAAGAAAGAGAGGTCGGCCAAAAGTAACCTGGCGCAGAACAGTGGAGCAGGAATTAAAAGAATTTGGTCACTCCTGGGGTACGATTAGAATTGTCGCACGTGACAGAGTAAGATGGAAGGACTTTGTTGCTGCCCTATGCGCCCACGGCGTTATGGGCAGTAAGTAAGTAAGTACAAGCGTCCTCAAAAGAAATTATCTCGAAACTCCCTGCCTTTCAGACAAACAAATCATTAAATACTATTAAAGTGGTGCCGGGGACAGTCGTATTACTAGGAGGGGTGAAAATAATGGTAGGCCTTTCATTACGAAACTCATAAAAAAAATGATAGGAACTCCCTCATGCAAAAACAATAAACCATTCCTAGCCACTCCAAGAATTTGAGGTCAACATGGAATTACAAAATTACCAAGAATCTTTCGCCTTCGTACTAAAAGTCAAGGAAATGAAAAATAAGCCCCGCCCACAAAATCTTGTGTAGGGAGAAAAAGAGGGGGGAATAAGCATTTTTTTTAAAATACTTTTAAATACTTGGAAACCACCAGTATATGACACTATACTAAACATTGATAGGCTGTACTTATACAGTACTATATACATTTGCAATAAAAGCTTTTATATTCTTTCGTGCGTTCAATTTTTATTTATACTTAAGAAAATAACAACGTTGTAAGGGAGTTAAGATTAATATAAACGTTACAGATACATATTTTCATATTACCTCCCTTCTTTTTCACTATTGGATATTTTGATCAATGGTTGCGGTTTAATCAGTTTTTCACTGATAATGAATTGTATGTGTCTCTCGCTGTGACGGTGCAATTGTACAAGATAATAAAATACTGATATAATTATTATTGATTTCATTTTTTGTTAAATGTTAGTAAGAAAAAAATTCTTCATGATCAAACGCTAAATTAAAAAAAAATAAAAAAATATGGCTACTTTTAAAGTATAAAACGTTTGGCTACATAAATCTGTTAAAAATATGTTTTATTCTATTATTTAGTCTGCTGCCGATTGTGTCTTTTTAAAAATAATAATTGAAAGATACGAATTACAAATTTTTGGAAAGAATAGAGTGGGACATAAAAATGAAACCGTCAGGAAAATGCAATAAATGCATTCTTGAGGTTTTCATTTTTTCAAAATAAATAATAAAATGCACTTAACAATAAGTGCAGACTCGAAGAACAAGACACACTTTTATTTCATAAAATTATTTTGATTTTTGTGCTAAACTTCAAAAAATATTTTTTCGAATGTTATAAATTGTATGCATTATAATCCTTATCCATGATATAGTATGAAGCAAACCACATGGACACCATCAAACTTGTTATAACATTCCAATCTAGTCACTCTTTCCTATACCTACCTTTTATCTTTGTGCCCCCTTTACGTTTTAACGATTTTTTATTATAAAAAAAACTAGAGCTTTACTACAATAGCAAAACGCAGTGGCGTAGCTAGGGTGAGGGAAGGGGAGGGTCCAAATTTGAAAGTCCTGCCGGGCCCCCACATGAGGGGAGCCCCCAAATGAGTGTCCGAATTTTTTTTTTACATTAAAAATTAAATATTAAGCCGCTGCCATGTAATCTTGCTTTTCACGTTATTATATAAGTTAGTGACCCTGTTGAGGCGTATTTAGGCATGTTCCACGTGTTCCATTAAAACAGGGGCCCCCACATAAAAAGGGGCCCCCACACATCCCACAAATATTTGTATAGTGACGTCCCCATTCTTTCGTTGAAAATGTCAAATAAAATGCATTTATTCCCCTACAATTTTAAGCAGCTCTCCAGTCCAACCAAGCTAAGCGAGACATGCAATGTATTTATGATTTTACACAATGTAACATGCATTAACAGCATTTTTCTTCTGAGGTATGTGGAAGGCAGAGACGAGGCCAGGAGGGCCCCATATAAATTTGGGAACAGGGCCCTCACAATCCTAATGACGGCCCTGGGTAACTTCTATTTTTATGTCCATGCTATAATCTGTCTGTCCATAGACATAAATAAAAGGGTAATAGTTCGTATATAATTGGTTTTTCGATAAATTCTCCCACCCTTGCAATCAATTTTCCAATGGAAAATTTTACCCCTTACAATTTTATTTGACAATAAAAAAAGGGGCAGTAAAATAAAATAAGGGTTAAAATCTAGTACAATCCGAACTTCTATATTATGTTAGTAAATTAAATACCATTAGATAACATCACAACGATATCGTTGATCGGTATAGATACATAGTAATCATAAAATCTGAGTAGTTGTGGTAATGCTTAGAAATATACATATACATTTTTTAGTCCTATAATGTTGATATAATTTTCAATAATTTTTACAGTTTTATCATTTCAACGTTATACATTGTAAGCCATTAATTTTGTTAGATATAAAAAAAAAAACATTAGAAATATTAGCTCAAATTAAACGGGCTAATTATCTCCCTTTAATTAAAAAAAAATGTTTCCACATTTGAATCAATAGTGATGCCGAACAAGTTTTGCTTTGTAATGTAACAAATATTACTGATTATTATTATTTCTTTATATACATTTAACATTAAGATTTAATTATTAGAATATAAAAAAAATAAATAAACAGTTGTAAATAAACATTAACTGCTTTATTTGTTTGTTGTTAATATTTTAAACATTAATAATTACAGAAATTACTTAATATAGTGCTATTAAATAAGTCTCTTATATATCTAAATTAACTATACAAATAAATTTGTTTTATAATTATTTTTATGTATGTTTTTAATAAAGAAAATGAGCATAAAAACTCATGTTAATGTAATTAGTCTGTATTAATTAATGATTGGTCAAGTGTAGGTGACATCTTTGTATGCTTAAAACAGCTTTGATGTGCAATAAAATCTGTTCACATGTGTAATTTGAACCAACAGCTGAAAGTAAATGAGCAAATGCCAAGCAGTTTAGAATAGCAGATGACTATCCCAAGCAGCTTCCTTACAGATTTTTTTCCGCAAATGGGCACATTTGGTTGCCCATTTTTTAAATGTTTAAAATTCCATTGGCTCCATTTTACAATTGCCAATATTCCTCCACTTTAAAAAAAAGGTCTACATCTAAGAAGGTTGTATGAAAAAATGTGTCCATCAATTTGAAAGACTTGCCTTTGATTAGAAAACTCCACTTTAAGTTCTTCGATGTAGGCTACTTCTGAAAAAGCACAACTGTGTGATAAAAGAAAGTTGGGGTGAGGGGGGTGGGGGGGCGTCGAGCGGAAATATTTTTAAAAGGGGGCGGTGAGCCGAAAAAGGTTGAGAACCTTTGATCTAGATGATATTATAGATGAATTGATGCACAGAAAACACGACGTGAGGCGATATGAATTGAGATTTGTCACTTGTGCATTATCTCGACAATACACAACGGTATTATTCATTTTAAAAAACCTTAATGATTTTTTTTTTGTTAATTTTACTGATAAAATGTACCAATTTGAATCTACACTTATATATTTATTAAGTACATTATCTACTGTCATAATGTCGAATGTCAAAATGCAGGGGCCAAATGTTCTGGGATCAAAAGTGTGCACTATTACTTATAATATCATAGACTATATGGACCGCTTGCTTTAGTTGTTTTTTTACTCTTATCTTCTTGTTTTGTAATTCCCGATTCTAAATAAAATAGTTGCTATACAATTTCCGTTTTATTAAATCGCATATTTTCGACTTTAAATGAATACTTGTAGGCCTATTATTCCTTATATTCTTTTTCAGTGCGCATACAACACATCTATAAATGTTTCCGCTGTATAAAACTTTCGATTTTAATTTTACTTAATCATAGCGATTAAATAAAACTGAACTAATATAGCAACTACTTTATAGCAACTACTTTATTTAGAATCAGGAATTCAGAAAATCTGTGTTTCGAGTCATCATATAGCAGAAATAATAAAGCAAGCGGTCCATGTATATTATAGTCTATGATAATATTTATAACATACAACAAGAGATTTAAGCTTAAGCCGAAGACGAAGTTTCCTTTGCTAATCCAACACTTAAGTGATGATTGCGAAGTCGGCACAGTAGGAGCAATGATGTAGACTTTGACTAATGAGTTTCAGTCTAATATGAAAAAAAAAAGGATATTTGTAAACGTCGGTGCGTGCGTGTGAAACAAGCAGTTTGAGATGATGACCTCTGGTAGAGCGGTACATTTGTTGGATGGGACCTGTCTGTGTGGACATGCCCTTGTGGTTATTCATGATCTTGCACATCATCGTGGCTTTGTCTACCGTTCTGCGGTGTTTTATAAATGAGGCGCTATATAAATGACCAATTAATTAATTAATTTTAGGGGCTCAAGTTGGAGTTTTGATGACGTAGTCCTGTAGAATGCAACGCGATTCACGTCGTAAGGTCATCTCTGGTTTAGATATCAGATGTTGTTGGTGGGGATCTCACACAGTTGATGCGTAGTCCAGGCTGGGTCGAGCTAAACTCTTATAGCAAGGGGTATGGATCTTTGTGGTTCATATGGACTTATTATAATTATTATTGTTTTGATATAATTTTATTAAATCTACTAAGGTTATACTTGCCTATACCTTTATTGCAACAATGAATTCAATGGCTAATAAATATTGTTTATTGTTCAGGATCTGTTAGATTTGATAACAATAGATATAACATGTTCGCCCCAGTAAAGGTTTCTTTGATAAGCTCCCCCAGGTACTTAGCATCTGATACTCTCTCAGAGTTTGACTGTGTAAGGCATGTTAGTAATAGCTGACGGGGATCCTAGTTATATTTCTTGAAAAAGAGAGCAGGTAGCACTTATCGACGTTAAACGCAATTTGCCATTTCGATTCCCAGGTCTCCAACCTAATGAGGTCGTCCTCTAGATGGATTGATTGCATTATTTGGGTTCTGGATGGGAGTATACATGATGGTATCGTCTGCAAAGAGTCGTACCTAGGCTTGGAACCTGTCTACCACGTCATTGATGAAGATCAAGAACAGTGTGGGCCCAACTACCAAGCCCGTATTAATTCAGCTTGATGAGGAGACACTGATGAGGGACTTTATCATAGACCATAAAAAAATCCAATAGGATGATGTCGGTTTGGCCAGCCTAGTCAACTACTGCTGATAGATTGTCAACTGTGACGACGATCTGGGACTCGCAAGACCTCTTTTTTTTTTTACAAAAAAAACCAGTAAAAATGTTGTTCTTATTCAGATGGCTAGAGATCTCCGATCTGACAATCTGTACAAAAAGCTTGCAACACACACAAGTCAGTGAGATTGGCCTGTAGTTGGTTGGCTGGCTTCTTTTTATACAAGTCTCGTGAGCAAAGAAATATATGGTAGATCAATACGAAAAAAAATATTAGTAAAATATTAACTAATAAAAAAAATAAGATCATTTTATTGATAGACTGATATCCCCGTGGACATAACTCATTCTCACATTAATCCACGCAGTGTTCAAGATAAATATGATCGATCCTTTCATCGGTCTAGCAAAGGTCACACATTCTTCAGTCAAGTCCTCGGCGATCACGAGTATTTTGTTTATCATTGCAACGTAATTTGTTTGTCAAAAATTCCTTTTTTTTTAAAAAAAAGGAAAGAAATGCAGTAGTCTTAAAATTAGCGGGTAACAAAGACATTGCAACAAGAATAATTAAAAATATGATAAGTTAAGTTGATAAATTTACTGAAACATTTTATCGTATTTTTATAATGTTTGTTAAAATGTTATTTTATACATAATAATTTTGTCAAAGAATGCTAAACTTATTTTTAAAAAATTACCATCACCAGTGGCGTAGTTCTAAAGTTGGCAGATACAATTAACTAAAAAGAAAAACAACAAAACAATGTCAATTTAATTATAAGGCCACAAGATACAATCTATAAGTAGATTTTTGTGTAATGTATAGTAAAATGCTTTATGAAAGTTTCACCATCACCTATCCCATAACACGAGTGAGGGTCATTGGGGCATCATTTTTTGACAGTTGGATGATTTTATGCCATTCGTCTCGGTGCGCCGCAATCTGGGATTCTGCAAGAAACAAGCTGGTCTACTCCTTGATGTCATCTTTTCATCGTCTCTTCTGCCTGAGTCTATCTGAAAGTTAGTGCAGTTGCATTTGTATTGAGTCTATTTGACATGTATGGCAGTTGCATTTGTATTACGTTTATGTTACATTTATAGCAATTGCATTTTTATTGAGTCTATCTGACATTTACGGCAGTTTAATTTGCATTGCGTCTATATGACATTTAGATCAATTTGCATTTAGTCAATTTGACATTTAGAGCAGTTGCATTTTTACCGAGTCTATCTGACATTTAGTGCAGTTGTATTTGTATTGCGCATACAGTGGTATTGATTTTGTTTGTCTTGACAATGTACATGTTATGATTGTGAAGTAGTAAGGATCGTCTGTAATAAAATATAAAACAAGGTACCTATAAAATAATACTGTATATTTATTATCTTCTAGTTTAATTTGGGTTTATTTTTTAACCGTACTAATTTGTATTTGATAGTGTTCATTTGTGTGATTTAGTACGCAAGTTATAGCATGCAGCCATGAACGAAATTTTCATGGGCAGACCTTTTACGAGGAACCAACCGTCTCAGCTCGGATGAATTTTTGTTTTGTTTTCCTGGCTTGTTATTCTTGTTACTGTTTAAAAATATATTTACAAAAATGGTGGTTTAAGAGAATTATCTGCTGTGAGCTCCGGTTGAGTTGGTATTTTAGGATCAGGCTTCCGCAAGTCAGGGTTTTTGTTGGCTGAAGTAGAGTTTGCCCATTGTCCATTCTCCGCCCTCTGCAGAAATCTATAGAATGTTCTCGCACTCCAATATATTTTTGTTTCCTTTGTAAATGCAACGAAAATCTCCGTGGAATGGTCACACATGTGGATTAAGTGCCCTTCAAGACATTTTTTATCTTCACACTCTGTTACAGATGTAAGAAAAACAGCCAACTGGAAGTACAAATAACCTATATCCAGATTAGTACAATCGGTACTTTTGTCAATAGGTCCCTTAAGGTCGGGGTTTATGTTTTACGTGCTTGGTTTATACCATCAGTTCAAATCACTATCAGTCGCCTTTTACGACAAGCTATTATAACTAGATAAAGGGTTATTTTTTCACCTAGTTCTGCAGTAAGTGCAGTTGCAACAGGTGCGCGCAAACAGGAAATGTACAAAACAACACAATAAACAAACATAATTGTGATTAAACGTATCTGTTACTCTAAGTTTGACGAAAAAAAGGCTAATTGTGCTAATTTAATGATTTTGAAAAAGTACCCTGAATTTCGGCCCTATAAACAAGTAAGCCTACAAGACAACGTTTTGCTTTTTTTTCTAGTGATGCGCGAATAATAGGCCTAAGTACGCAGGCACCGATAAAAGATATTTTCCTTTTAAATAACATTTCTTTTTTAGAAACTAATATTTGTAATATTTTTCCCTGGAAAAAAGCTTGCCGCATCAATGAGCACCACGCATGCATTGTTAGTATCACGTGATACCGAGTAAACAATCGACACACAAAGCGCTTTTTACAAAATGTTGCTGTCTGAGGGCGATATGGAATTTCTACGTTACTTCTCCGTGCAAGGAAAATATAATATCTTTTGACCGATATTCATTGAAAGACAAAACATTTTTCAATGCAAAATTATTGCCAAGGTTTGTTGACAAAAGAACAGAGTTTATTATGTTCCTATGTCTTGAAGAAATATAATTCTTGCCCTAGATCTTATTATTTGATATAACAAGTCGACAACCTTTTTTGAGATTAAAAAAAGGTGCGTACTCCCCCCCCCCCCCAAAATAAATAAATAAATAAATAAAAATGGGACATTTAAAAAAAAAGTTGCACAACTAAAACCCTAACCGTCTGGTTAAAAAACAACAGAAAAAAACAACAACATCAGATGAAGTGAATACAAACGAGTCATCAAAAAAGCTTTTGTGAAATACGATACATAGTTTACAATGAGCACGACGTCAGTTACGCCAAACAAATATTGCTCAATGAACTGAGGAGCCAATAACAACATCCCAGCTTTTGCTGTCGGGACAACTACAGAAAACCTGATAATTTCCAAGAGACAATCCTAATTAGGACGATAACAGTAAGAGTTATACTTTATGCTTTAATAAATTACAAAGTTACAATTATTATGTAAATACACTTGTAACACCTTATCTAGTTTACTTGTCAGTCAGGCATGAAAAATAATTTTGAACATTTCCCAAAAGATGAAACTGTTGCTTTACTTTAGTAGTCCTTTGAATGTTTAAAAAATAGTTAATACATCTACTCAAAAAAACACTGGTTTGTTCACTGTAATCTAATAATGTTTTCTTGGCACGCTGGCGTTTTACTAGGCGGTCCAATACGTAGACTGATGCAAAAAGTAGGTGGAAATTGGTGCTAAAGGCACTAATAAAATTGTAATGAAAATTAGAGAAAGGAGTAATGTAATATGTAATGCAATATTAACACCGGGAATAATGGATATCTGTACAACTACTGTAGAAAGGATCGCCATTCAAAGACATAAGGTCCAATAGTTTAAAAAAAGGGGCTGGTAAGTGAAAAATGGGGGGGGGAGAATCTTTTTAAGTCTTGTGGAAAAAGCAATAAGGATACAATTCTGCTTAGTTTTACTAATTCTGATCTGTTGAATAGTTTCATCCTACATTTTCGCAAAAATATTTTTTTCAAACTTAAAACGTTTAAACGTAAATGTTATAGTTTTAATTATCATTATCTGAAACTGTGTACTCAAATGTAGACTCTATACTTATTTTTAAACATGAAAAAATACTTTTTAGCCTTCGTGTTAAGCTGGATGTTTTGCTTTATGTGTGAGTTTGTGTGTATGTGTTTGAATTAAAAAAAAAACTTGATGAATGTTAGTGTCTCCTATTAATGTTAAATAAACTGCGACTTTATATAACTATATTGTTATCATGTTACAGTTTTCTGCAAAAGATACATTAAGAAAATCATAATAACACGAGGAATAAAGCACAGGTTTTCACTGAAAGCCCCGGAGGCCTTGGGAAATTGAAAATATTTTTTTTTTTATTTCTTGAAGTTTTTTAAGTGGAAGAAAATGTATTCTAGTATATCACATATGTCGTCAAGTGAAACAAGACTTTAAATTTGACGATAGAAGGGTTTGGTAAATTTATTATATAATAGTTAAATGTTTAAATGTATATTTTAATTGAGTGGGATAATGGAATTGTAAGTTAAACATTTGTTTTTGTTTTACCAGGCTAATCATAGATTCTTGGATTATATTTTTTTTGTTTTTGGTATTACCTACTTTTATTTAAGACTCTATAACTTAAAACCAAATTTGTTTTTTTTTTAACCACAGATCGTGTTTTTTAAAAAAATATTCATCTCAAATATTCATTTCAAATACTTTTCTACAATGTTTTGTTCTAAAGTATGCTTGTGTAGGGCAGTGCTTCTTTTTTTCTATTTAGCGCGGTCGAAGTTTATTTTGCTCTTAAGACTTTTCAGAATTGCTTCATAGCATTGCTATGTGAAGTACATATATTCTTCTTTCCTAAAAATTATAATTTTCTTACACGATAAATATCAATTACTAAATAAGCTTATACGTTAATGGATTCTCTCTTTTTTTTCCTCAAAAACTGTTTGGATTGGATGGCTTGCAGATTTAAAGAATTTTGGAAAAAATATTTCGTTTCTGCTGCGGAGATTATCTTAAAACCGTCTCTTATAAAGTTTGATCCTCATGTCTATCATCTCTAAGTAATCCACGCCTTTGGGAAGCTTCTATGTAAGTCTGCCATCTTTCATCATTTTAAGTTATCAGATATTTTTAAAAGAAGTTTTGGTCCTTGAACTGAGTGAAACGATTTCTAAGATAAAAGCGGACTTCGTAACTGTATTGACACACTCCAATGCTTTGCTTGTTAGGGCATCTTGACCCGCAAGCAAGTACACCTTGTTAACATTTGCAAAACACTTTTTTCTGGACTTATTTCAAGTGTGATAGCGACCTACTTCTGCATCTAAGAATGTTCTAGCTAGTGATGTTAATACTGTTTTTTTAAAAAAAACGGTTTTATGTGCAATAAATCCGGATTTAACCTGCTTTTAGCCTCCCCTTCCACCCCTTCCTCGCGATGTCACAGGCCGGAATAGCCAAATGTGCGTAGTTTTATTGATCTAGGTCTATTATAAAATAAGTTAAAACCTAATTAGTGTTTTGCAGGGCATTCAGGGGGTCAATTTGTGGCAATAGAAAATGATTTTTTACACTTTACCATAAAACTATTGAGAACTAAAAAATAAGTGGTCTAATTGATTAACTTGCCAATAGCTTTCAATAGTGATAATCAAATTTATGATTATTGTTAACCTTATTTAGAATCACAAGCTTGCCAACTTTAAATTGTTTATATTCTACTCAACTATAGGAATAAACTTCAGTCGTATTTGAATGACATAATGTATAAACAATTAACCTCTTAGAAAATGTTTCGCGTAGCGCAAATCAAAAGAATATGTGTTTTTTAGTACCGTTAATAATAGGCCTAAAGCATAGATTCGGTGTCTAGCCTAGTTATGCATCTCCATTGCGTACATCAAGTAGAGCACACATCAAAGGATGATGTTAATTTGATGTTGTTTTCACCTTATCGCAAGCCATAGTTAGGATTTGGAGAAACAAAACACACATTAATTGGCATTTAAATAATTGTTTTGTCTGAATCCAGCACATGTTTCAAAAATATTTCTATCTAAACCAAAAAAAATGTGTGCTAAATGATTACCTTTGAAACAAAAAAAAAACAAAAAAAAAATCCAAAAATGGTTTTGTAGATCCAAACCGATTTTCGTTTTCAAAACTGAAAATCGGAACTCTGGTTTTCGCTTAAAATCCCTACTTTATACACTGATCATTGCTATTGGTATTTCAGCGAAGTATATACATATTTTTTTTCAACATTTCATCATCGCCTGACGTCTACGCTGGAAATGACCCAACGACGTGCAGCACGTCGTATCTTAAAGGACTACTGCCTCAAAACAATCGCCTCTGCTTTGTTGGCAAAACTACATATTGAGCCCATAGAACACCGTAGAGAGGTAGACAAGGCTACTGTAATGCACAAGCTCATAAATGGCCACTTGGACATGTCCACATATACATATATCATCCAACCAGAGTTCGCCCTACCAAATGACATCAGCGCAAATTCCATGTTCCACACGCACGCACCGACGTCTACAAATATCATTTTTTCCGTCAGACATTAGACTGTGTATATCATTAGACCAAGCCTCTATCACTGGCCCATCTGTGCCGAATTTCAAGTAATCTCTGAAGGGTTAGACTAGCAAATTAAAATTCGTCGTCGGCTTACGCTTAAAACTCTTGTTCTTATGAGTAGTAATACACACTTTTGATCCCAGGCATTCGTAATAAACTCATCTTTACATTTTAAAAGGTTTCCTCGGGTATAACGAGGTATCCAGAGTATACTGAAGAAGAAGATATGGGTTCTACTCTGGAACTGGAAACTGTGCAAGGTATAATGTTATCAATATTGACAGGGTGTAATTTTTCGTTCACCCAAATTCACATATGAGAGTGTGAAAGTCCTCTTTTCTTCCATTCAATTGAAAACATCCAAAATCGTCTTTCTACGAAAACGTATGGCCGATTTAAAAGTAAAAATTTCAAAATGAATAAATATACTTGTATTGATCTTTTCATAATATTGTCACATGTTGGTAGCTCCAAATATTGGAACACACATTACTTATTCCCCCTCTCTCTTTCTCCCTACGCAAGATTTTGTGGGCGGGGCAGTTTTTCAATTTCTTTGACTTTTAGTAACGAATGCTAAAGATTATTATTAATCTTGGGATCCCACGCTTATGCCGACCTCAAATTCTCGGAATGGCTGGGAATAGTTTATTATTTCTCTTACGGGGGAGTTCCTATCATTTTATCTATGAGTTTTGTAATGATACCATTATTTTCACCCCTACTAGTAATAGGTCTGTTCCCCGCACTATTACTTGAGTATTTAATGATTCGCATTGTCTTTCAAATAAGTCAGTTTCTGCAAAGTTTTTGCAGAGAGTTAGTTTTGTAGATACTTTTCTTTGAGCTTTTTATGGACGCTTGTGTTGGAACTATTCTATTATCGCCGTAAATACTACATCTATTGTATATACTTTACCACCAGAATTAAATTATCAACAACCTTTACTCTGAAGCTTCTTCGTCAAGTTACTATTCTATTTTGTTGTTTACAATACTATGATATATTTATTTACAACTACAACGTCAAGGAAAGGAACTGTTAGAACGCAAATCCTGAGTTTGTGCCCAGGACCATAAGGAGAGTTCGTGTAATACTGCAATATAAATAATAATAACCAAAAAGTCTACCCTAGGACAAACAAGAATTATCAACGATATCTACACGGCTCTGATCACAGGGGGATTGTAGACGTAACAATAATAAAACGCTAGATTAAATTGGTAATTAAGTGAAACTTTTGTTGTCTCAATAATAGTCATTATATTTTCATAAATACATTACATAGTTAATATGCATTGCCTGAAAAAAAAAGTTATATTACAGATTTGTTACTTTTCATTTATTTAATGTTCATTAGTTCATCCAACAAGGTTATGTGGATTTTTTTAATGATCTTCAGACTTCTGTTGTATCGAGTAGGCTTGCTCTGTATATATTTAACATCTATTTGCTTATACAGAACATCATCTTGTTAAAAATATGTACACGGTGATCGAGGATAACACATACTTTTTAGATGCCCAATATTTATTTTGTACAGATGTAGGGCAACATTATTTCAGTTGTATATAAGAGCTTTAATGCCAGTATACTCCTCTTTATGTTTTTTCGCCATGCCAGTGTAAGTTGCATAAAAATACTAAGAAGAATTGCATGTACACCCTAAGTGCCCCATTAATAATAATTGTTAATTTTCCCTTGCATCCGCAAACACCATAAACAGCGGGAACACCTTCAACCACTGTACATTTTTTAAATAGTCGTAAGGCTCATTAAATTAGATTTATTGAATTTCGTCGGTCACACAGTGATACTTGTACTAATGGGAAATCAAATAATTTCGCGATGTTTTGAAATGGTGTTATAAAAAACAAAGTTTGGATGTGCTACCCAATAATCTTGAAAACGAAGAAATAACATAATACTACGAAATACATTAACTATTAATGTAATGCTGTAAGACCAATTTATGTAAAAGTTGTATGACCGACGCCACCCATTTTATTTTCATCAAATTTTATCAAATAAGTTAAAATAGCTCTTGGTTTATTTTCGTTGTTTGTATGTCTTTTAATATAAATGAGCTCATTTTCTTATCTTATCCAATAATTTAAATGCATGTCTTTTAATTATAATATTTTTCCGACGCCCCTATTTGAAAGCTTAGTTGAAGTCTAATCTTGTATTTTGCTAGGATTTATTTACACATTTTGATTGGCATATAGTTTTCAATAGTTCATTTACCCAACTCAATGCCTAAATGTCACATATCTTAGTTCGCTAATCATCATCATCATTATTGCCCGTCACCCCAGCTATGGTTTAGGCCACCAACCACAGATCTCCAGATTGCTTAATACATTTACAATAATATATGAATTGTAAAAAATGCTTTTTTTACTTGATATAAAATTATATCTTATAATAAGCTTAATTTTCAATACACATATTATTATTTCTTTTCTAATATGAATACAGGTAAAGCTGTTTTAATTGATACCCTATTAAAGACAAAATTGTTAATCTTATTTTATATATATTCCATTTATAAGCTCATTTATCATATTATGATTATCTAACGAAATTTATATTTCTATTTAAACTTTAGGATTACGTCTTTAAAAAAATAACTACACTTTTTCCCCCAGTAAACACACAAACTGAAGTATATTCTTGTTATAAAAGAAGTCAAGTATAAGACGTCTCTTAACCAGATGACATACTATAAGCTTAGTAAATTTGAGACGTCAATTTTATCATAATTCTGTTGGTATCAATTATGTTAAATCGATGATGACATTAATAATGCTGTCATAATTTAATGTATTTACTTTGATTCTAATATTTATGCATATAGTTATTTCTCTAGCCATACACCAAATGTAATAATTTATTTATGAACCAACTAGAGTTACAACTATATGTAAGTATCTATATTTATATATCTATCTATTTATATGAATTGCATATATCTATGTATGGATTCACTATAAACGATGGACGTCAATATTTTTTAATTACAATCGTTAAAGTTTCAATCTCGGTTACAGATTTACAGAATAATTTTTTTCTGCTATCATCATTTATTATTAGACACTTTCTTTTAGGTAAGAATTAATGATTTAACTACTTAAAAATAAATAGCTTTTTTTTATTAACTCTAATTCTTTAAAAGAGAGACCATAAGTAAGCATTATTATCTAGCATATAATTTTACAAAAGCCAAGGATTAAAGAAAAAAAAAGAAATCTTACAAAAGATAATAATATACCAATATGAAAAAACAAAAGCAAACAATATGAAAAGTGATAAAAGTGTTAAAACCATTGGCCGGGCCTAGCAGCATTGCAAAACGTTAACCGTAAAAACAATAGTAGATTACACATAATTATATTGTCAATCAGTATATAAACAAAAGTACAGTAAAAGAAAAAAATAATAGATAAAGCCTTACATGATGTACTACCGGTCTTTTGTGTATTTTTCTTCATCTCATTTATCACTGTAAAATTATTCACAACTTTCATCAAGTTGCTTAGTTGAATTATTTCAAGTGAATTGTACCATAGGCAGAAGTTATGAAAACATAACAATATCCTTTCTAAATCATAATAGGTTAGTTAACACTGGCCAATCACCATAAATCTCAATTGGCGTAATATCGAATGGGGTCGTAGAGACAGTCATGACAGAAGCTCTTTAAAGGAATCCAGAAGTAGTACTCAAGGTTACTTTGAATCAAGTCTCTAAAAATAAAATACTTATTAATATTTCTACTCTATCGGCCTCCTCCCTTCAGGGCCTCCAACGTATCCAGAACTGCGCTGCCCGACTTGTCCCCAAAAAGAAGAAGCCAAATAATATCACTACTCTGCTCCGATCTCTGCACTGGCTACCCATCAACAACCGGATCTCCTACAAGCTGGCTTCTCTCTGCTATAAGTGCCTGAATTACTCTATCCCGGACTACCTTCACTCCTGTCTTGAGCTATACACCCAATCTTGTCCACTACGCTCGGCTTCTGACGCGCTTACTCTTCGAATCCCTCGTGCGAAGCTAGTGTCAGCTGGCCAACGTGCATTCTCCCGTCGGCCTGGAATCACCTGCCACTACACACTTCAGGAGCCGGCTGAAGACTCACCTATTCCAGTAGCAGTATTTACCTTTACATATATACATTTTTATCTGTTCAACTTTGTGTGTACTCTGTAGGCCTAACTATCGTCAGCGCTTAGAACTGCGATCAACGGGATATGCGCTATAAAAGCACAATTATTATTATTATTACTAGTGGTTATGCCCGTCAAAATGACGGAGAAACGAATGACTACAATGTGTTTTGTTAAGAGATAAAGAAAAGAGACTATATTACAATAAAGACAATGAACGTTTCTTTTCGGTATTTAGTTTTTGTTCTTTTTAATTGTTTCTGGTCGCCCTGACCCTGGTATATGCATAATAATTGTTACTGTCAAGCTTCTGGTATTAAAACGTAGCAAACAGTTGTGTAGACTTGACTTGTTATTAACCCATATCTTGCTGAGGTATTATTTTTTCGTGATTTTTACATATGTAATAGAAAGTGATGATGTTATAAGCAAATGAAAGTTATTTTGTGAAAATTATATATTTTTTTTATTGAAATATGGAAATTTTTTGAAGTGTCTTTAAAAAAGGACGCCAGCAACAAATGATACCGTGACATTGCATGTTTGCAATAGAAACAGGCCCTCTTATTTCAAGGAAAAAAACATATTTTTTTAACAATTTAAGTTAGAATTCTTCATTTATAACTTTTTAAAACACTAAGATAAGCAACTAGTGTAATAAACCATTGGCATTCGAGTGACATCCGGGCACAGAATGGGTTAACAGAACAAACCAGAAAAACCAATAACATCATTTAAAACACTATTAAAAATGCAAGATTAGACTCTGACAACAGATAAGCGTAGGACGCAATAATATTTTGTACAGAAGTAGCGTGTGTAATATATAATATAAGAATACAGCAATCATATTTTTTTTTTTTTAAAGTATGCTTTATATAATAATATATTTGTTGTTTGCATAATATGCTGTAGATATTATTACAAGGCAATTTATTCACTATAATAAATCATGGACGGGACCTTCCATTTATATCACACAAGAATAATTATAATTTATATTGTTATTACGGCTAGAGCCCCCATTCAGTTTATGAAAAATAATAGTTATAGTGTTGTTATTGTTAGTGTGAGTATCCTTTTATTTAGTGAAGGTCTTATTATCTCATTCTGAAATTTGTTTGTAGTAGTCTAGAGTATTCCTGGTTCTTAGTAATCACCTGGCAATTCACATAACGTAGTTTAGAGTTTTCAGTTGATTTTACTTCATGTATAATTATTTTTGGCTCATATTATACAGCAAGAACCTCGATGTTGAGTTGTAGTGTAGATTATTAATATAGTTGAATAAATACTACACATACGCACATGTATATAACTTTGATATATTGACGTTAACCAAGTTGTGTAGAAAGCAACGATAAATTTGGTTTAATTTACAAAATCAATCCAGTAGGAATCCAAATAATATTATATACACAATTAAGAAATACACATATTCCAATTAGTAATTAATATCTTCAATGAACATATAGCATTGTAGCTAATAGTAGAATAATAAAGAATATTCCATAATACAAATCAAATAGGAACGAGACTCAGAGACTCAGAGCGTAGAATCTTAGATGTTACTCGATCGGCTGCACGCCAAGAACTAAACCACAAAATTTGCGTGGTCGCTTAGGTAAATTTTACTACGATTCGATATTGTCACCGATTACATGAGAGTACATTATAATACATATTAAAATATTAATATTCAATGCAATACAGGATTGTAATCGAGTGTTGACATCATCCGCCATCTTGTCCGGACCACTAGATTGGAAATCCCAGATAACCTCATTACACGGGTGTCAAGCGACATTGGCATGCTGCATGCGTGATCGGATAATGTCTTTTATTAAGGTTAAAAAAAAAACAATCGTTCTAATTAAATTGGGGAAAACCTAAGACCTTAGTCTAAGAAATGTTTTGTATCGCTTTTACGGCAATTCGGATAATGATTAGTATTTGTTTATTAACAATGTAATGTAGGGAATTTACGTTTCGTAACAATATTGTGATACTCGGCGTAAGCACCTAGATATATATATATATTAGGCAGCTGAGCCAACAGTATATATATAGTTGATATCACTCATTACGTATAACAATATATAATATTCTTCCCGATAATGCATTATATGGTACAAAGAAATATATTCTATGATGGGGTCTCCTTAAATTGTTTTCATCTTATTGCATTGTAAATATCCTATTTCGTATTGGTATTCTTGGCGTAGGATAGGTCTCCTGGGCAACCGATTGGTTTGCTGGGCAACAAAGTGCTCTTCTGGGCACCAGACCTGAACCCCTCTTCTCAACGATAAAGCGGACCGAGATTTACTCTCTTAGGGCCCGGAGAACGAAATTAGCCATATTACGCAGATGTGATAATCCCCAAAAAGGGTCGGCACAAACGGTTGCCCCCCCTCCACTCTGAGCCCCTCCAGAGCGGGGCACTCGACAAGCACATATTCGACCGTCTCCAACGCCTCCATCAGTTTCTACACCACAGATTAGTCTTCCGTGTAGCAGACAGGTCTTCTGGGCAGCAGATTCATTGTTTGGGGAACTGATTCGTCTTCTGCGCCGCAGATGCCTTGTGGGCAACATATTGATGTTATGGGCATCAGATAGGTCTAATGGGCACTGGATTGGTCTTATGTATAGAGGATAGGTTTAACGACGGCGCATTAGTCTTTAGTGCATCATATTTGTATTTTGTGTCTTCTTGGAAGAGGATTTGTGTTCAGGCCATTTGACAGATTTTATGGGCAACAATTGTCCTTTTGGACATTATATTGGTCTTATTTGTGGCGAATAATCTTATAAGCATCTTTTGTCTTTTGGGCAATGTATCGGAGCCAGCAAAAGACAAAAAAAAAGCAAGAAAGGTTTTTGTTGATCTTATTGTAATAGAAAAAGAGTAGCCAGCTTAAGAAAAGGAGAACCCTTTCTTTGTCGGCTGTATGATGTATTCTAGAATTTGGTCAACATAAATATGCTTAAAACAATCTGCAAAGCTGAAAAGTCTTATCCCAGATTCAACATTATTTGTATTTGTTTTTACATAATTAGGAGAGCTAGAATCTGGAAATTCACTAGAATGTCTTTAGTTGCATCATATTTATTAAATATATGGCGGCTGAATCAATATATTGAGTGTATTATATAATCTTCGTCTTCTATTTAAGTAATAGCATGTTGAATTGAGTAAAGGTTGTGACAGATTATGAGAATATAATTAAAATATATCCTAGAAGTAGTCTAATAATGTATATTTATGTATATAAATGTACAATGTTGTTTTATAACTAGTTTATATGGAAAAATATAATATCATTCCTACTCAACTTGCTTTAAATGTTAAAGACTCCCAAATATATTCCAAAAGAAATCCAAAAAATAACGTTTTTCTATGTTTTAGCAAAGAAAACACTAAAAAACTAAATTTCATGTCATGGTATCATTTGTTGCTGGCGTCCTTAAAAAAAAGACAGTTCGTTTTAACACCTCTGTGTAATTATTATTATTGTTTTAAACTTAATATCTATGTTTATGCCTTCTACGAACATTAATTAACAAAGTTATGTTAAAGATTAAATCAATTTTTATCATTTTCTTAAAAAAAATGTCTAAATTTTCAGACTTGACTTTTTTTTCCTCAATTTTATCAAACTCGCGATATAAATTTGTTTCGAGCGCACAAAAATCTAAAAGCAGACAGATAAAGATAATAATTAGATAGGTCAGTGTATAATCTTTACATTCATTGAAAAAAATGCAAACTATTAACTTAATTTCATGTCTTAAATCGTATTTTACGAAATGTCCTTAATAAAAACGCCAGCAAGATATGGGTTAAAAATAGCCTATTAAATTAACAATAATATACTATCTAAAAGAAAAAAAACACAATACCAAACAAAAAAAGGTAAATAATAAAAGAAGCGTAGAAAGTAATATTTCAATACCATAAAAATTAAAGTGAGAACGATTATTTTTGGTATTTAATTTTTGTTCTTGCTTATTGTATTAATAAAACAGTGTTGAGAATGTTTCTTTTGATATTTAGTTTTGTTATTTTTAATTGTTTCTGGTCGACCTGACCCTAGCATATGCATAATAATTGTGGCCTCAAGAACTGGCGTTGTGTGTAAACCGCCGATACATTCCCATTAAGAATACACTGGCGGACGAACGCATGGGGCACAGCCCTCGCAGCGGGGCGAGGTCCATTACACTGCCAAAAGGCCACTGGTCTCGGTGGTGAGGGAGCAATGGACGCTGCAATCCCGTCTCAAGAACCACCCGGTGCCTGGACGCATGTACCTATAGTATAGGATTTGTGCTACCGGGTGACAGTGTAGGTATACTGGCGAGCCACCACGATAATGATCCTTTGGAGAACCGCAGTGAACGATCGCTGGGCTGTGGAAACCTTCCCCGTTATACGGCACGCCACGCCTTCGGCTTGTCGTTGGGTTGCTGGAGCCTGGACATAGATTGCTCAATCCTAAACGTTACGCCCTAGACACAAGAGCCGAAAGAGACTATTAGAGACTTTTAAATTCGATATTAAAATGTAGCGAACAGTTGTGTTGACTTGACTTGTTATTAATAATATTAAATTAACAATAATATAAGAAGAAGAAGAAGAAGAGGAATTGGCATTTCTATAGCGCTTCTATCCATGCTATTAAATTAGCATGCTCATATACTATCTAAAAGAAAAAAAAACACAAATACAAAACAATAAAAAAGGTAAAAAATAAAAAATAGTAAATAATATTTAAATGCAATAAAAACTAAATTGAGAGATATTTTTTCTGTATATAACCTTTGTTCTTGCTTATTGTATCAATAAAACAGTACTGATAATGTTTCTTTCGGTATTTAGTTTTTATTTTATATTGTTGCTGTCAAGCTTATGGTACCCGGTATTTGAAAGTAATCATTTATAGGCCTAACTTGTTTTTTTATAATTCGTATCATTTAATTTATAGAGTGTATAAAGTAGCCTATTAAAGGATATTCTCAATGGCGACGTAAATCCATTAAATAATTAAAACATTTGGTTACTTTTACTTAAAAGGATAATGCAAACATCAATAATGAAAAAATAAATAATTTGATAGACATTACGTCATACGCTAGTATTTTTTAAAGTAAACAATTGAAACTCTCCAAGCCAAATTTCGGTGCGTAACTTATCAAAAAAAGTCTCGCCACATTAAAAAACAACAACAGCATAATTAGAAAAACCCGAAAAGACCCTCGCGTTTAAAATAGAAAACATCGCGTTCAACATATTAATTGAACGGAAATGGCCATTTGTTATGTACGGTTATATTTATTTGCATAGTTGGCTCTAACATTTTGGATTTTTTAAATCAACACATTCATGATTATAAGTCATAAATTAATACATTTAATTTTTGGCCCTATTAGTCAAACGGCTTAGGCGCCTATAGAGGACAAACATAGCCAATATATAAATATATAAATATATAAATATATAAATATATAAATATATAAATATATAAATATATAAATATATAAATATATAAATATATAAATATATAAATATATAAATATATAAATATATAAATATATAAATATATAAATATATAAATATATAAATATATAAATATATAAATATATAAATATATAAATATATAAATATATAAATATATAAATATATAAATATATAAATATATAAATATATAAATATATAAATATATAAATATATAAATATATAAATATATAAATATATAAATATATAAATATATAAATATATAAATATATAAATAGATAAATAGATAAATAGACAAATAGATAAATAGATAAATAGATAAATAGATAAATAGATAAATATATAAATATATAAATATATAAATATATAAATATATAAATATATAAATATATAAATATATAAATATATAAATATATAAATATATAAATATATAAATATATAAATATATAAATATATAAATATATAAATATATAAATATACAAATATACAAATATACAAATATACAAATATATAAATATATAAATATAAAAAATATAAATATATAAATATATAAATAGATAAATATATAAATATACAAATATATAAATATATAAATAGATAAATATATAAATATATAAATATATAAATATATAAATATATAAATATATAAATGTATAAATGTATAAATGTATAAATATATAAATATATAAATATATAAATATATAAATATATAAATATATAAATATATAAATATATAAATATATAAATATATAAATATATAAATATATAAATATATAAATATATAAATATATAAATATATAAATATATAAATATATAAATATATAAATATATAAATATATAAATATATAATATATATAATATATATAATATATATAATATATATAATATATAAATATATAAATATATAAATATATTAATATATAAGTATATAAATATATAAATATATAAATATATAAATATATAAATATATAAATATATAAATATATAAATATATAAATATATAAATATATAAATATATAAATATATAATAATACGAATCTCGGTCATAAATGAATGACGTAGTAAGGCATTGACCTCTTAACAAGTGCGTATCAGAGTCCAAGGCGACCAAAGTTTGACCTTTATGCCCTGAGGGCAGTTTAAATAAAATAATTCGTCCAACCCCGTGGAAATTGGAGAATAAAACTGAATCGCAGTATTATATAGAGAAAGAGGTTAAAATGCGTATTAAGACCCTGTAGAATCTTCGATGATAGTTTTCTTTGTAAAGTTCCGACCTCCTTAAAGTTAGTTCAGTTTAAACGTTTGTAGAGAGAAGTCGCTATATTAATACTTGTACATATAATGTCATTTTGTTGAAATACTTATGTTACCATCAGTTGATGAGATTTATAGATCGTTTATATTGAGTCTACAATTTAAATAAAATTGTTTATTCAACAACTGGAGTTGTTTGATCTATCATTGTTGAGAAAGGTGTTAAAGATAATGATCACGAATATAACTACATTACTGCATAGACCTGTCAGTCAAGGAACCCCTAGCTTGGGCTACAGATTAGCAGAATCTAGAGACTTCTAATAAAGATACAACTATATTCATTGAATCCGATTTAACGAGTCGTAATAATAGTCAATTCATTCATAGAGGTACATAACAATAAATATATAAATATATAAATATATAAATATATAAATATATAAATATATAAATATATAAATATATAAATATATAAATATATAAATATATAAATACATAAATATATAAATAAATAAATAAATAGATAAATATATAAAATATAAATATATAAAATATAAATATATAAATATATAAATAGATAAATATATAAATAGATAAATATATAAATAGATAAATATATAAAATATAAATATATAAATATATAAAATATAAATATATAAATATAAAATATATAAATATATAAATATATAAATATATAAATATATAAGTATATAAATATACAAATATATAAATATATAAATATACAAATATACAAATATACAAATATATAAATATATAAATATATAAATATACAAATATATAAATATATAAATATACAAATATATAAATATATAAATATATAAATATATAAATATATAAATATATAAATATACAAATATATAAATATATAAATATATAAATATATAAATATATAAATATACAAATATATAAATATATAAATATATAAATATACAAATATATAAATACATAAATATATAAATATATAAATACATAAATACATAAATATATAAATATATAAATATATAAATATATAAATATATAAATATATAAATAGATAAATAGATAAATATAAAGAAATATATAAATATATAAATATATAAATATATAAATATATAAATATATAAATATGTAAATATATAAATATATAAATATATAAATATATAAATATAAAAATATATAAAAATATAAATATATAAATATATAAATATATAAATATATAAATATATACATATATAAATATATAAAAATATAAATATATAAATATATAAAAATATAAATATATAAATAAACAAACTCACTGTAATTATATATATTGATGATTATTATAACAACATGAAATCACATTTGCGTGCCAAAAAAAGAAAACAAAATGCAAATGCCTGCTAAAATATTTAAGGATTACGAGAAAACCTATTTGTTTACAATAATAATCTCTAAGCTTTATTTAACAATAAATACATTGCACTAAACGAATTATAGACACAATTCTAAATATTATACAGGCAAACAAGCTCTATGGTCACTTTTAAAAAGAACTTAAAAACTCATTATTTCAATATTTACCTTAGATAGCTTTAGACCCCTACTGTTTTACTTATATTTTAGGTCAGTGAATGCTTCATTTATTTGATTAGTCCTATTTTTTTTATTTTTATTTTTAGCTTTATATTTCTTAGCCTAGAGATAATATCCGTGTTCTTATTAGTTTATGTTTAATGCGCTTTGCGCTTACATTATGTTTGTTGGCAGCACTATACAAATATTATTATTATTATATATATATATAAGCGTGTGTGATTTTAAATGCTTTCTATCGGTTCCTTTTAAAATGAAAAAAGATAGATTGTTGCCAAAAAGATTTTGCACGAGAAAAATAATTGGTCTATCAAAAGGTAACATGCGATGTCACATTCTTTGTTTTGTTTTTGTTACGACTACACTACATTATGCATGAATTAAACATTAAAATTGAATTGTAATAATTAAACTTTTTGTTACTACATTAACTGGTGCCAATCATTTTACTTTTCAAACACTTTAGACATCAAAACTATTAAACTATTTCAATATATTTTTCGATATATCCTTGTTTACCATTCATTTACGATGCGCCTTTTTAATGTGATGAAAATGTATAAAATGTATTATACAAACTTTGATTTAATATATTAATTCAAATGTTTAAATTAAGTCAATAGCTAATTATAGAAAGAGTCTATATAATGCGTTTTAAAGAATAAGTTGGATGCTCGTTTAATTTTTTTAAAACTTACCTTTTGGAAATAATATTATTACGACATAGATCCTAAGCTCCTGCAGATTGCAGAGATCAGCTGGCGGCAGTTTTAAATCCCGGGCTGCTTTGCTGACATTTTATTAATATATTTAAAGTTTAAATAAAATATTGTTCAAAACAAACACGACAAATACAAAAGAACAAATCCATCACAGGCCTAATAACTAAAACTAAAAAATTAAATGAAACGTCAATGTTTACAATGGGGTTGTTATTTTGGTGGTAACAAAGATACAATGATAGATAATGATATAATAATAGACTATAAAACTATTAAAGTTAGAAAGTGCATGAATAATACATTTATTGTCTTTGAATATGTAATTACATAAAGTTAATGTTATTAAACTTTTCCAAAGGCCTCTGGACAATGTGACTCTGGTTAGCATAAGAATTGAGACGCCGTCACTAACATACTTAAACCAGAAATCATAATAATAATTGCATTTCGTACTAAAACACCCAATAAAAACCATAATGATAACTTATTGTCGTTATTTTATTGTCAACGCCTTACATGAAACAGGTGTTATATTGACGTTTTTTTTCCCCGAATTCCTACACATTTTATTAGAAAAATAAGTAAAATAAAACCAAAAATAGTAAAAAAAATTCGTTGGTGACGAGACGAACCGAAACGAAATTTAAGATCCAACAGAAGAGGACCCAAACGTCTAAATGTTCCTATCTCTACCAAAGACCGAATTTTAAAAAAAAGGATTCATGTTTATTTGTTTTTATTAAATAGTTAAAATAAGAAAATGCTTCGTATGTCTGAAGGTAAAAAAAAAAGTAATCCAATCTAATTAAATACTAATATTGATTTATTTGTAATTATTATATTTTGAACTAGCAAGAAATACACACACACAAATTAGATATATACATTTTTAATTTAGAGTATGTATAAACCATATTATAACATGACTAAATCTCGTAGGGCCAGATTGAATACATTTTCAAACGAACAAGGACAAGTGAACAAAATCTAAAAATACAAAAATATTGAAAGTTGATTTGCTGAAGACACATGAGAAGGATTTGGAATTTCCTTTTCAAACTCTTTTAAAGTATATAGCACCTGGATTTGAGCGCTTCGTATTCTTCTTTTGTGTAAACTCCATTTTTACTTTGGAGATTTTGAACCATTTTAAGGAGATTTGTTGAATAGACAAACCTAGTGCTGCCCTCACTAAAGTCTCCTTTGTTGGCAACCAGAAGTATTCTATTATCTACCTCATTAACCAATTGTTTAAAATTTGTATTTTGATTGGAACACCATTTCTTAAAACATTCTTCTTCTGTTTCACCTTTAGGTACCTCTAACAAATCTCCATGGGTAACCACAATGATTCCGTGTTTTGAAAGAAATGTTTCTTCAAAAAACTCTTTTAATATTTCGATAGTTTTACTTTCTTCTCTCGTAAATCTAGTATTATATTTGTAGACTAAAAGAATAGCATGCAAGGTTTTGGTTTCCCTAAAAACCATATACATATTTTCCCTTGCTTTTGTCTTATCGTCTTTTTCATTTTGATCTGCATCACAAAGTCCAGGTACGTCAAAAACATTTAAAGTGTAATTATTATACTTAGATGTTTTGAGCTCAGGTAATTTACTTCCACTTTGAGCAGTGTTAAAAGTATCAAAGGCTTGCCTCATCAAAATCGTGTTACCCGTGCTAGATTTTCCATGTCCAGTTTTACCAACTAATAGGACGGTATACGCCATAATATTTGCTGAAACAAAATAAAATAAAATAAGTTATAAATATCATATTTAAATTATTTTAACACATGAAGAAACATTGCATGAATAAAATATTGCAAAAAAAAATAGTTCAGTTTCTTTGATATTGAATGGGAGGATATTTATGTCTATGTAGAGAGCAATATTATATTATTCAAACATTTGTATATATATATTGTTACGTCCACAATCCCCTTGTGGCCAGAGCCGTGTAGATATCGTTGATAATTCTCGTTGGTCCTAGGGTAGACTTTAGTTATTATTATTCATGTTTCAGTATTACACGAACTCTCCTTATAGTCCTGGGCACAAACTCAGGATTTGCGTTCTAACAGTTCCTTTCCTTGACGTTAGAGTAGTAAATAAATATTATAGTATTGTAAACAACACAATAGAATAGTAACTTGACGAGGAAGCTTCAGTGTAAATGTTGTTGATAGTTTAATTCAGGTGATATGTTCCAATATATACAATATTATGAAGATTATGAACAGTTAGAATAAAATAGTGCAAACACAAGCGTCTTCAAAAGAAATTATCACAAACTCACTGCCTTTTTGACAAACAAATCATTAAATACTATTCAAGTGGTGCAAGGGACAGACCTATTACTAGGAGGGGTGAAAATAATGGTATCACTACAAAACTCATAATAAAAATGTTAGGAACTTCCCAATGCAGAAAAATAAATCATTCCCAGCCACTCCGAGAATTTGAGGTCAACACAAAATCCCAACATTACCTATAATCTTTAGCCTTCGTACTAAAAGTCAAGCAATTGGAAAGACTAAGCCCCGCCCACAAAATCGTGTGTAGGGGGAAAAAGAGAGGGGGGGGGGGAATAATCATTGTGTGTTCCAATACTTGGAAACCAATATACATGACAATATATATATATAACTTTTGTAATCCATCAAAAGCTGATGACTTTATTACTGGTTCTTTTTAAAGCCATTAATTAAAATAGTGAATGTGATTAAATAGTTTAAAATAAACATAACAAACCATATCTTACATTAATTTTAAATAGGGCAACATTTGAATATATTTCTCTAAAAAAAAGGTCAATTTCCTAAAGTCAAGTTTTTGGCGATTACAAATAACTGTATTATTAGACATAATATTTTTTAAAGGGTTATATCACAATCTTTTTTAAAAAGATATTTTAATAAAATTAATGGACTAGTGCATGTATATAATATTTTGGCAACTATGAATTACAGAGTTTTCTTTTGGTTTGCTTTGTGAAAACGCATTTTAAGCACATTAGTAGATTGAAATATAATCACTCAATTTCAGAATATCTTAAGCTACTTTAGATTAATATTTAAAGAAACAGTGGTTATATTTCGAGGAATCAAGAGCTTATCTTTAAAGTAAATGATGCTTATAAAAAACTTTATTCAATTCAGAGAAGCTAATTGTGAGTTTTATTCATTAAAAAAATTCTCCAAAAAATCAGAAGATACTCTAAAGTTCCATCAATTAATTAATTGCATACACCTTTTTAGCTTAATTATAAACGCCTTAACGAGTTAAGAAGGTAAAACATAAAACGATTTTTGAAAATTAAAATACCTACCAATCTTAATATTTTCACACAATTTATCTGATTTTAAAAGTGTCGAAATATTAAAGTTAATATAATTCGAATTTATACTACCAACATTTTATTAACATTTACGCACTTTTATAGGAACATAAAAGTTTTCTTGGGAAATATCATTTTTCAAGAAAAAATTTTTCCTTATCTTGCTAGGGCGGCTGAGTTTGTGTGTGTGTGCGTTGTTAAGTGCGAGCTGTCTTAGAAAATAATGTGACTTTTATATTTTTGTGTTATAATATATTTTATGTCAGTTGTCCCCGCACTGTATAATCCTGACATGTGTGGACAAATCAGTATAAAGATTATCAAGCAGTAAGGGCGGGTGTAGTAACTATTTTTTAGCGTACTGCAGCCACTATTAATTTTTTTTTTAATGAATGGAAATTACTCGTTTCAAGATGTTGTAAAGAAAGCAAAATTAAATATAAGTATGTATTTTAGTAACGACAAATAATTGATTTTAAAATGAAAGTTTCATACAAAATAAAAGGAAAAATTTTCTGATCCTAAAGCGAGTCGTTGTTTACCAGAATAATGTCGCAAAAGAATTATAGACATTTTAATACACCTATAACTATCATTAACTCACTTAAATTAATGTAGCTTTATATTAGACAACGGACAGATCATCCCTGACCATAGCAATATGTTTTCTGCTGTTACTTGTTGAATGGAGACCTAAAATTCGAAAATTGAAGACATCAGAGAAAAGAAATTATGCCTGATGGTTGAAAATTATACAAAGAATAAAAATAAATACACACATATAACAAGAGAAAGAAAAGACACTATCATTCTAATTATGTTTTAAAACCAAACTATAACAATAAATGTGTGCTACAATTTTTTTTATAACTTTTTGTTGAAGATATATTTGTATTATATTTTTCATCAGAAATAAAAATAGTTTTAAAGGTCATGTAAATTAAACATGCATTATAATCACGTTCAAACGTTTTCTTAATTTTTGCACAGAAAGCGTGCGATTAGAAGAATAGACCTATTACGGACCTCCGTGTATTTTTTTATATATTTTTATAACGTAAATGTGTTTAACAAAAAAACAAAACGTTCATTCTATTCAATGAAGATTATTTATTTTTAATTAAAACTTGTTGCAAAAGTATGTGATGTGCATTTTTTTTACATTTAGTGCAAAGAAGATATGAAAGTGCATGCAAACCCTAAACTTTGGCGAATTTATTTTGAGTGACAATTATAATTAACCCCGTCTTATCTTATAAATAAATACATGTATACACACAAAGATATATACATTAATATTGCATACATACATACTGTTGTCGTTATTTTTATAGTTGAATCTATTATTCTCATTGCAGGCAACACATGAATTAAGAATATACTTTTACGCTTGCTTTCCTTAGACGCACAAACAATGATTCAAATAAGAAATCAACTCCAAATTTTAATTATCAATAGTATAATTTCAAAAACATATATGTTAATATCGAAATTTTCAGTCCAAAGCCAAGTCGAAACACATGCTATCGTTACTTAGGTCTAAGGTCGACTAAAGTTTCTTTAATATCTTAACCCTTCCCGTACCGACCTACTTCTATCTATGCTGCTTTCAGTTCCGCTATAGGCCTATACGCGCCCGGGACTGTAAGGGTTAACAACGGCACTTCTAACTGACGCGACACAGTTTTTATAATCATACTTCACTCCTTTATCTAATATTTTTAGATCGTATTAGAGATTATAACTCATGCATTATTCAAATGTGTCTTAAAGCAACAATAACATATTTTGGACCTAAATACATACATACATACATCATACATACATACATACCTACACATACATACATACATACATCATACATATACACATGCATACATACATGCATACATATTTACATATATCATGCATACATACATCATAAATGTGTGCATACAAGTATAAATAATACATGTACACGTGCATAAAAACATACATAGATACATACTTTATACATTTGCACATAAATACATTCATGCATACATCATACATGTGTACATGCATACATACATACATCATGCATACATCATAGATACATAAATGAATACATGCTTCATACATACATACATAATAAATCATTATCATCATCATTCATTCCATGATTGTTGTGGTCGTTAGGGGAGCGAATGTACACCTCAGCAGTCAACTGCTAAACATATTCCCCATCTAACCAACCTATTAAAGTTCTTTAGAATGGCGAAACCCTTCCCACCTGTAAAAGAAAATATGCGTTTATCGTGGATTCGAACCGAATATATTTAGGCAACGGCCATTCACATGCGATGCCTGCCGTGGCCCACGTTAAAAATTAACAGTGTCGACAATTCATTAGTAGGTTAAGTTTCTTATCAGACCATAATAGCGTTTTTTTGAAAAAAAAACAAACTAATTACTACTTAATAAATGTGGACACTTTTTGGTAAGCCAGTAATAAATTAATGTTGTTCATAAACGATTATCTATTCTTGCCACCACGATATATCGTACTATTGATCAAACCAGTCCCATTGAATTATTATAACATCACATAATCAATTGTGTTGCCTTTGTCTTAATTTAAAAGTATGTCACGTGGTAAGTCTCTATCCGATTATTTATCATTATCTATCCTATGACTTGTTGCGATCTTTGGGGGGAGCGAATGGACACTGGACACCTCATCAGTCAACTTTATACACTTTTGCCTATCTTGAGCGGTTGTCAATAGTTGAGTCAATTGGATCCCTATCGAATACTTTACATTGTCTAACCAGCATCTCCGCTGACGGCCTCTCCTACGTCCACATTCCACCGTGCCCTGGAGGATTGTTTTTGACAGGCTATTTTGCCGCAACACATGACCGAACCTTGTCAGTTTGCGCCGTTTAATTGTTGCCATAATGTTTTCTTGAGGTCCTGCAATTAAGGATATTTCTCTAGCATTTTTTTTGAATGCCTGCAGCTTGTTTTTAGTTGCTGATAACAGTGACCAGGTCTCACATCCATGCAGAGCGATGCTTCTGACAAGGGTTCTTCTTTATCTGTAATAGCAACATAGGCTGGCTAATTATTGTCTTTTTTTATTAATATTACTTTTGTTATAGATTGTAAAGAATTTAGGACTTAAATCTTTCCTAAAATGTTTTTAGTAAGTAAAGTCTAATAATTAGATTTAAGTCATGCCTATTTTAACCCAATTACACTATTAATTATTTTTAATTACTTGCCTAATTTAATGTTGTTAGTAATAATTAATAATTATATATATTTTAATAAGGCCTATTATAGCTATCTGTTCATTGCAGTTTACAAAAAAAATTTATAAAGTTATAAAAAAAATCTGTAATCTGTAGCTATAGGTATAGGCCTACGTATTTTGGAGGGGATTTTAGCTTGTCGCTTGCTCTTTCTCTCTCTCTATCTCTATCACATTCTCCTTTCTCTCTCTATTATTATATATATATATATATATATATATATATATATATATATATTTATTTATTTTACAATAAAAACCAACATGTTATTATTTTAAATAAAATTAATTTATTCTATAAATAGTTCATTCATTATTTTTTTCTGATATCATTTCAGTGCTTTTAGTGTGATCCTTTTGTTCTAACAGAAATACAATGATGGGAATTATGATATTCTTTTTTTTACCAATTTTGTTGTATTATTCTCGACATTAGCTTTACAATGTACATATTGCTAAACTAATGTTGTATTTAGTACATGCCATTCTAGGCTATACTTCTAATATATTAATCGCATTTTTTTAAATTAAAAGATGGCTTAAATTGTAAGGGGGCATACCGAATGTCCACGGTTCGAATCCTGGTAAAGGTTAGAATTAGTTCCCTTGTCTTTAGAATATTCTGAGTCTATCCAGCTCTGATGGCTACCTTACTTTAGTTGGGGTAAAGTAAAGGTGGCTGCTCATTGTGTTGGCTACACAATCTCTTAGTATGCAATGAAACTGGAAAGCAGGCCCCTTGGATTAATTTATTCCGATAAATAAGTGATCAGATGCCCTTTACTTTACTTTAAATATTGTAAACCTAAATATACATTGTACTTTTTCGAGTAAAATACATTGAAGTTGTTTTTTTTTTCTGTTTTAATTTTGTATTCACTTTATTTTTCAAAACGAAAGGGATCATGTTCACAATGTGGGTTACGGTGGTAGCAAGTCATACGATCTACCCGGATGTCATGTAGTGCATGAACGAGGACAATAACATGCAAACATGTGATACAATTATATAGAGATATTATACAAGTTCATTACGACACGTGACTTTCATATAAGTATAACTTTCATTCTGTGTAAACACAAATTATTTTTTTTCTTTTTAGAATGTTATTTTTCTTTCTCTTACAAACTATTCTTGAAAATAAATTGCAAATTAGTTTGTCATGTCACTGAACATTATTTCTGAGGAAATGTAGGTTTCGTTTATACCGGGAAAAAGCAAAATTCTACAAAATCGTTTATTGTCTGTTGGTTCTCATTAAAAAAAAATCTTCAATTTCAGTTTAATGTGAAATAAAGTAATTCATACAACATTTGGTATGATAAAATATCAATGAAATCCCCCTTTGTTTTTCTTTTGGACACATATTATTATTTTGTATTATTAAAAGTATCGGTATATTACCCAACACCCGACATTAGATTATGACAATTGTTTGCACTATATACACCTTAAATATGTTTTCGATCATAATAATTATGAAACAAGTTACCATCTTGTAGAATAGGTTACATGTATAGTAAGTACTCTATCACGAAAAATAGTTAACGACTCTTTATAGTTTTGTAGCTTTCATATAGATGATGATAAAACTGTGCACGAGTTTAGATAGTTGCACTGTTATTGCCGACTACCTTCTCTTTTTTTGCCCTTCATATTGCAATACTAAGTTTCGCCAATAATTATTAAACTAAACTTTTCAGTAGACAAACATTAGATAGACAAAAAAAAATTAATCATAATCAAATGTGTCTCTACATATTAATGAATTTCTATTACGTTAAGCATACCTGAGTGCCTGCTATTTTCTAAAGGCGTATTGTTACTGATTTTAAGACCGTTGAACGTATCTTTACGCGTAATGTACATTTGAATAGACTTGACTATATATTTACCGTTATTTTAAAAATAAAATTATCGTTCTACAAATCGTGACATATTCTTAACTCTGTAATTTGGAAAATTACACTCTAAATTTGTGTTTACGCCAAAATGTAGGTATATACTAAAGTTTCAATTTGAATACCTAAATGATATCACGTCCGAAACTATTTAAAATATAACATTCTTATTGACTAATTTATAATTTTCCTTTTCTAATTGTGACGAGGGACTTGTGTGACCTAAGATGATGAGACGGTTCACCTCGAGTTGCATAGATGTCTCGTGTGTTGGATGGGTCTCGACTCTGCGCGCCCCACTTCACTGGCTTGTTTATCGGAGAATGACGGCTATGAGCTCAACTAATATAATAATAACTAGTGGTCATGCCCGTCAAAATTACGTTAAAACGAAGGACTACAATGTGATTTTATATAATAAAAAATTATTTTGGAGGATGTTTCCAATTTATACAGTTAACTTTTGACCCGATTAGTGAAACGGCTTAGGAACCTATAGAACACAAATATATAAATAAATTTATTTACAAACAAACTCACGGTAATTATGTATATTGATAATGTTTATTTATATAGCGTATCTATACAAAGATGTCTACCAGAGGAACACGAGAGCAGCCAGTATACAAGCAAAATAAATGACTAGGAATGAAAAGCAGAGAATTGATCCACCTGGCACACTGCTGTCAGGGAGGAGGGTAAAAATAGCAAAGGATAGCAGGATGGAGGAGACTGTAAAAAAAAAAAAAGCTAGGAGAAAGTCGATAAAAATTAGAAACCCTAAGAAAGCACAGAACACCTATGCAAAAGCTGTGATAGAAACTGCCATTCAATGATTTATAGGTCTTCTTAGAAACATGAGAAAATGCCAACCACAATGATGACCCATCGTCTCGCTATACGGAAGGATGCCGAAGAAGACAAAAAAAAGTCACTTCTGGCTGTTACTGACGTTACAGGACACCAAAGGTTGGTGCTGGGTAAATCTCCAGTTCATTTTTCCGTTTAGAGCCTTCTACTTGAGCCAGAATTCATATCGATCACGAACTAGACCTAGTATATTTTATATATCTAATTTACTACATATTATGAACTCCAGAAACATTTCTCTTATGGTAATAATATTTCAAGTTCACGGAATGCTTGTTCAACGACTTATAAAATATTCTAAGCCTACTAACTCAATACTTCACGGAATCGTGGACCCACCCCCCCCTACTTTCAGCCCAAAATGTGTCCCGAGGGACCAAAAGAAAGCCGGAGGGCTGTACCTAAGTCTACCATGACCCACCTGCTAAAACTGACAGCCCTGAAATACATAATGCTTTATGGAGTATTACATATCTGGGGATTAAGTAAACAGGGAATTAAGTGCCTGGTGATTAAAAGTTATCTATTAACGATTACATATATATATTTAATTTGTTGCCTAATTGTTTTCAGTAATAATTATACAATTTTCATTCGGCCTATCTGTTCCTTGTAGTTTATAATGTTTTTATAAAGTTATTACAATCTGTGGCTTAAAGTATCGGGCTGTGTATTTTTCCCCGAACAACGCCGAGTAATTTAGCTTGTCTCTCTCCCTCTCTATCTCTTTCAATCTCGCCCCCTCCCCTTTCTCTCTCTCTATGTATATATATATATCAAATATTATTTTTTTACACTTAACAATGAAAACCACCAAGTTATAATTTTAAATAAAATAATAGTTTCATTGTATACATATCACATTCGTTTATTTGTACTATTTTAAATTCACTGATTTTAGTGTGATCCTTTTCTTCATACAGAAATACAATAATGAGAATTATGACATTGTTTTTTACCACTACTGTGGTATTTTTCTTGACATTAACTTTGCGAGGTACATAGTTCTAGGCTAATATTATATTTAGTAAATGCCTTTCTAGACTATTCTTCTAATGTATTAATCGCATTTATTTATTTAAAGATGGCTTAAAATTGTAAAGTCCTGGGTTCGAATCCTGATAAAGGTAATAATTTGTTCCCGTGTCTTTAGGATTGGTACCTGACTTTAGTCGGGGTAAAGTTAAGGTGGCTGGGCATAGTGTTGGCCACACAATCTCCTAGTATGACGAGGCCATAGAAACTGGTAAACGTTGCTTCGCCAGCCCCATGTATCAATTTGTTTAGACATATACTTTACTTCAAATATGTAAACCTAAATATACATTGTATTTTTTCGAGAAAAAACATTTTACGCTATTATCTTTCTGTATAAATTTAGCTTTTACTTTTTTTTTCAAAACAAAAGGGAGCAAGTTTTAAATGTGGTGTACGGCGGTGACAAGTCATACGATCTACCTGGATGTCATGTAGTGCATGAACGAGGACAATACTATGCAAGCATTTGATCAAACTTATTTTGAAATCACGTGACTTTTAGATAATTATAGCTTTCATGTAGGCCTAGTGTTAAAAAAAAACTTTTTTTTCTCTTTTTAGATCGTGATTCTTTTTTCTCGTAGTAAACAATTTCTTGAAAATAAAATGATAATTAGTTTGTCATTCCTCTGAACATTATTCCTAAGGAAACGAAGATTTATTTTATACCGAAACCAAAATCAACAAAATCGTTTACCGTCTGTTTTTTTTTTATTAAAGTACCCGTCGGACCAATTTGATCCATAGGTCCGGTAAAGCAGCGTTCACCAGTTTCTGTGGTCACGGCATACTGGGTGATCGTGTGGCCAGCACTATACACAGCCGCCTTCACTTTACCATGACTAAGGTCAGGTACCCATCAGAGCTGGGTAGATTCAGGGACACCTCGATTGCCAGGAAAAAATCCTAGCCTGCAGGAACCCAGGACCTTCGGTACGCCACCCGAACGCGCTGCCGCATGACCACCGTGCCCGCTTTACTGTCTGTTGGTAATCATTAAAATAATCTTCAATTTCAGTTTGATGTGAAATAAAGTAAGTCATACAATGAGTCGTATGAAAAGAGATCAATGGAATCAAACTTTACCAGACATTAGATTATGACAAAGGTTCGTACTGTATATGTTTTCAATATAATAATGAACTTGAACTCACTAGACACTCCCCGGCTAGGTCGCCAAAGAAAAGTGGGACTATCTCAGAGAGACACTACACAGCACAACCATGCAGGTCTTTGGAAGAAAAAATAAAAAAAAACAGAGACTGGTTTGAGGCCAACTCTGCCACGCTCACCCCTGTCTTAGAAGAAAGGTTTCAGGTCAAGACGGTATCGCACCAGAGGTTATCAAGTGTGGCTGCATTGTTTTAATAGAGCACCTGCACGGTCTCCTCGGCCAGTTTTGGTAAGAAGGAGCAGTACTAGAGGACATGAGAAATGCCAACATAATTACCGTGTTTAAAATAAGGGAGATAGAAGTTACTGTAATAATTACAGGGACATTTCCATCCTCAGTATTGCACGCGTTGTTATAACGAAACTGCAAAAGCTCGCTGAGAGAGTGTATCCCGAATCGCATTTCAGATTCCGAGCAGAACGGTCCACAATCGGTATGATCTTTTCACTAAGACAATTCCTAGAAAAGTGCCGAGAGCAACACATGCCCCTGGCAACACACAGGCACTGGCTTTCATCGATCTGACGAATGCTTTCGACCTGGTCAGCAGAGATGGACTCTTTACAATCTTGGCAAAAGTTGGTTGCCCACTAAAATTGCTGAAGATAATACAGCCATTCCATAATGAAATGAAAGGCACAGTGCAGTATGACATGTCAACATTGACGGCATTCGCATTCGACATTCTCAGCGTAGTCAAACAGGGCTGTGTCCTTGCACTGACACTCTCTGACATCTTTTTTGCCAGCCTACTGAGACATGCCTTTGGAACTTCTGAGGGGGGTTTATCTACACACCCGTTCCGATGGTAAACTATTTAACCTGGCCAGGCTGATGTCCCTAGGTCAACGGTGACCCACCCTTGTTCAAATGATCACAATTGTTAAGCCTATTTATTACTTTTTTTTAAAATGTGTAACCATTAATCAAGGTGGAATGGGACTGAACAATTTAATTCAGTTATTACTGGACCAAAATGATTTTTAATTGCATATACATATATATCTTGAATGGCCTTGATAAAAACATAAGTAATTTTTTTTATGACAAAAACATGGTTGTCATGGTTACGGCCGCCATTTTGAAAAAAATAGTCATTACAACAATTATAATTTTTTTAAAGTATTCTAGATATTTTGGTTTCAATAGTGTTTTTATGTAGAACTATTACCATTTTACGTACTAGACACATTGCAATTGAATATTGTTAATACTATTTTTTTTAATGATTTTGTTAATTTTAGTATTGGAATTTTGTATAAAATTAATGATTTTTTTTTCTTTCAATACATTTTACAGACAAACAAATTTTACATTCACCTTAAAACCCAGTCTAGTACCTCATGATATGATATATAAAGCAACATACCAAATTGCAACATATTATCTCTAATGCTGCTCATTACTTTACAATTATCATAGCACAAAAACAACAAAAAAACACATATTGAGAAAAACGCATTTAAAGGCAAAGAATCGACAAAGAAATTGAGTCGACACACATATTTCAAACTCAATATTTCAGTACAAAACCTTCATTTTTATATTTTATTTGATGCATTTTTGTTACAATTAGGTTTAACAAGCTATTTTTAACAAAAACTAAACAACTCTTTTTTTGAAAAAATATGCCAAGTATGCCCCCCCCCTACTCAGTACCGTTCCCCAGTGTCTCTCGTAAGGAATACAAGGGAATTAACTCCGATGTCTGGTTTAAAAAATAATTTAAGCCAGTTACCTCCTTCTTGCATATGGCTGCACATCGAAGAGACATTCACCTATTTATTTCTATCAGTGGGTTTAATACTTTCTAATAATTGGTAAAGAATGTAAAAATTAATGGCACCAAATTGGCACCGATTACCGTAAACTAAACTAAAGAGTTACACAGTGAACTTTTCTAGGTCCTATGCTATTTATATTTTAAATAAACTTACCATTTGCATCAATACAGAAACTAATTAATATAAGGATTTACGCAGATGATTGTATTATCTACATAACAATAAACAGAAACAAAATCTATAATCCTAGAAAAAGCCCTAGATGAATTAAAAAAATTGGAATCAAACTCGAATATATTTTCAACCAAAAAAGGTGCCAACTGTTAAGAGTAAAAAAGAAAAAGGAAAAACACAATTACAAACGATTTCATTCATAGAAAAGACATACGCCAAACTAACAATTCTAAGTAATTCTTAGAAGTAAATGATAAATTATCTCTCAATCGACATATTTATGGTAATTAAAAAATAAATAACAAAAAATTATTCTTTATCAAAAAGATTTTTTACAAAGTTCATAAGTACATAAAACTTTAAAGTTATCTCACATTAGTTAGACCTATACTACAGAGCTGTAAAGTTGATTAGCACAAGGTGATTTGGGAACACGATATAACCTCGCGTTTAACATAGTATATGAAAGAAAATGGCCAAATGTTGCTCACGGTTGTATGTATTTGCATTGTTGGATATATACTTTTGATCTTTAAAATCAACACATTCACGATTATATGCGATACAAGCTAAATACCCCGGCCTTGCCCTCGCGAAAATTAAATAGGCCTGTATACAAATTTAAAAAAATATATCAAAATCTGATTACATCAGATGGGGGCTGCGAGACTAAAATAAAGGCTAGAATTACACAAGCCATATGTGCTTTCATGAAAATGGAGAATAAATTATGGAACAAATCATTAGAGATTGAGACAAAATGAAAAAAGTGGTATATGGAACCAATTTTATTATAAGGCTGTGAGGCATGGACTATGGACAATGAAAAAAAAAATTCAGCATATATGAAAAGTGCAGAGATGTGGCTCTATTGAAGAGTGGCATGGACAGATAAAATGTCTAATGTGGAGGAGTTGGAAAGGTCATACGCTAACAGAGAAATATTTATAAAGATCATGACAAGAAAATCAACGTTAGTAGGACACATAAATAGAAAAGAAAACATAGAAAACATCATAATAACTGGAAAGCTGGAAAGAAAGAGATGCAGAGGAAGATAGAGAAAGAAGATAGTAGATGATATAACGGAATGGCATGGCAAAAACAACAAAAATGCCAATTGAGTTTGCTAGAATAAACGATACGTGATCGTCTACGCCATCCGGCATGACACCTTATGATGATGATAAAAATCATAATTTTATTTAACAAAAAGTTAGGACTATCCTTGTGGATGAGAATAGAACACCCGTCTTCCACATAGGTCTAAACAAATTATAAGATTTTATTTTTAAAACATAACTGAAATTCTTTACCATCCTTAAAAAAAAATGTAAAATAAATAAATGCATTTTTTTAGAAGTAGAAAACTGAAAAAAAAAGTATAAGTAGCGACTCAAACCCAGGTCACCCGCATGGCAGTCAGGTACCTTAACCACTCATCTAGAAAGGACACATGTTCGAAGCAATATTTCTTTTGGAGGACGTTTCCAATTTATAAATGTAACATGTATGCCGATCTGTCAAACGGCTAAGGAGCCTACAGCGAACAAGCGTATATATATATATATATATATATATATATATATATATATATCTGTATATATATATATATATATATATATATATATATATACAGATATATATATGTACATAAATAAATAAATGTACAAATTTAGAAACAAACTCACGGTAATTATATACATTGATTGTATATTTAAGCCTATTTGAACCAGAAAAACCAATAAGGTATACAAAATAATCTTTACACTTATTAATGAGCCAAGTGTATAGAGGTACTGTTGCAATTATACAGAGAGGAACTAATCTATAAGTATTTGTAGGATATCACCTGGACACATTATGTAATTTAATATTAAGGTTGACATCTTACGTCAAGTCATAAGTGCAAACACATGAGCTGTCTTGCATGCATGCAATACTTCTAATATTATTTTTACATGTCCTTGTTTTTTTTAATTTTTTGTAACGTTGACTTCAAATATTGTCTTGATAAGAATGCTGATCTTTTTCCATAACCGTGCAACTTATATGGATATAAAAAGAAATGCTGCGTAGTGAAAATGGTACAGGACAATTTTTTAGGCCTTCAATGCTGTGCCTTGAAACGGATGAATGAATAATTTGGTGACAATGATTCCCAAAATATTACGTGGGCACCTAATCTTAACTGTAATGAGAGTTAATTTGGTTTAACAAAGATATTCATCATAACCTTTTTCTTTTTTTACCTTTTGTTATAAACTAAAATATTTTGATTATTCACTAATGTTCTTTAAAAAAAAGCAATTATTTACATAACGATTAAAAGGGTTTATTAACGGGAGAAGGTAACTGAAAAGGTTAAGAAACATTGATTCTTTTAAAATAAGTACACATTCACAAACAGACACACATGCACGCAAACACACGAAAACACAACTGTAGAAAATATGTGTTAGTTATTTTTAACAGTCTTACGCCTTTCAAAGCGCTTGATTGCTTGGGAAAAATCGTGTAGTTTAGATGTTCAGTAATCTTTACTAAATTTAGCTGTATAGTAAGTAAACATTCTTAACCAATATATAAATAGAAAAAAAGCTTGTAATAATCAATAAATTGTTATTATAAGGGTGTATTTAATCATTGTATTAATGATTTAATATTATAATTTGGAGAAATAACGGGTGTTACTTTTGTCTTTTGTTTTTTTTACTTTATATTAATATTATTTAATTCCTTATAATTAGAACATTTCTTTTTCTTTTGTAGTCTTTTAAATTGTTATATTATGTAGGTCTACGTAATTATTCACCAGGGCAACGCCTGGTAATGTGGCTTATATTTGATAAAAACAAAATAGTTAATTTGTATGTTTCAGTTAGCTTACGACGATTGTTTGTGACAGTAAGCAACTTTATTATTAAACACCTATAATAACTTAACGAAACGTGAGTATGGCAAGTAGTAAACCTGTAAAGTCTTCCTACAACATTGTGTTGGTTGGCAAAACAGGACATGGTAAAAGCGCTACGGGCAACACTATAATGGGTCGTAAAGAATTTGAATCGTATCTCAAGGCTATATCAGGAACAGGCACCTGCCAAATGGAGAGCGTAAACTTTGAAAATGTGACACTTAATGTAATAGATACACCAGGCATATTGGATACATGCAAAACTTCTGATGAAATATGGGGAGAACTAGTTCAAATTATGAGTCTATGTCCAGATGGTTTTCATGCTTTTATTTTCGTGTTTCAAAGCACATCTAGATGTACAAAGGAAGAAATAGAAACTGTACATAAAATAAAATCATTTTTTGGACCAGATTTTATCAAATGTTGTTTAATAGGCTTTACACATGGCGATGGATTTGATTTGGCCGACGACGCCATACCATTTTCTGAATGGTTGAAACAACAAACAGGCGAAATGGCGACATTGATTAGAGATTGTGATAATAGGTGTCTTCTGTTTTATAATACCACTAAATATCCACTTTATCAAGAAAAACGCAAGAAAACTGTAAGCAAACTTGTACAACTAATTCAGGAGAACATAATGTTGTACACTGATGGTCATTTTAATGAGGCAGTGAAAGGTATACAAAAATTAATATTAGAAGAAAAGCTCCCACAACTTAGTGCAGACTATCAAAGACAATTGAGTTTACTTCTAGCCGAATTAAATGAAGCAAACGAAAAAATAAAAACACAATCTTTGTGTGAGATCAATGTGGTTGAAAGAAAAATTAAAACATTGCGAGCGACTATAGAAAAAGATGACCAAGGTACCGATGTATTGAAGGAATTCAAAGATAGTGCGGATATACTTACGAAGTCATTGAATGATTTAAAACCTGAAAACAAGGCCTGTACTATGAGAAAAATGGTTGAATACATAAGGCTTCTTAAAAATCCACCAAGCAAATTATACGTTGCACTACCAATGCTAACAATGGTAGCTGCCACGGTCGGCGGTGCAATTGGCACTGAAGTTGCATGCGTTATACCTCCATTAGCTGCCGTTATTGCTTCAGGAACAGCAACTGTAGTAGGAGCCAACGCAGCAGTAGCAGCTGCCAAATTTCCGATCTGAAAGCATTTAACGAAAAGAAAAAAGAATTGGAAGATGAATTAATTGATTAAAAAACACAATAAAGAGATCAATTACACATTAGCGAATGTCTATGAGTGTAGGTATTATTTTTTTTAATAGCAAAATCAAGATAAAAGGTATTATGTAATTTTTATAAGCAGATATCTAAATCGTCTACTCACAATGAAATTGACTAATAATGCTTAAGATGTAAAATTTATTATGTTATGCTTGCATATATAAAATTAATTGTAAATAAAAAAGCAACTGACGAAAATACAGAAATTATAAGTTTTGTTATATTTTGAATGGTCTATCCCAAACTTATCTTATAACTACATTTTAATAGTGATTCGTTTGTTGTTTAATGTGTCTATTGTAATTGTCTAGACAACTTTTTCGTATAGTATGCACGACTTTTAGATATATGGTACTTAACAACCAAATGTTTTACATATAAATATATTGTAATGATATAAAATGCATACATTGACAAGTCTTAATGAGGTGTGACCTTTTCAAATGGAAGCGATCATGAGCTTCTGGTGACATTTCATGCCATTTTCGTAAACGAACAAAATGCTTTTGACAATTGCTTTCAATCATGACGCCCAGTTCTGGTCTTTTGGAACTACACAAAGGAAACAAGATTATTTGCGAGGAATCCGTTTTTAACATCAAGATTGAGTAGGCGATAATTGATACTCGACGTGTTAGTCACGTTAGGTTAAATTTACTTTTGTTTATAAAATAAACTAGTAAAGAGCTGCGTCCTTGGTTATTAAAAAACTACAATGCGTAGATTAATAAAAAAAAAAATTTTTTTTAATTTTCAATCAAGCAATTAGTTTGGGATTATAAAAAGGTTATTATTCAAATTTGAGATTCACAATCCATCGTTTTCTTTTGGCAACATCTTTTGGAAATGAAATAAAATTTTATCATGTACGTCCTTTTGTACAACCCTTAGGCTAACGTTGCACACCGACATTTTTCGAACCAAATGATCGAATTAGACCGGAAATGCTTTTCTCTTCGAACTTGTTAGTATGCATAATCGTTAAGATTTGTCTATTATATTTTGTTACTTATATTTTAACATTAAAAATATATAAAAATCTTATTATTATTTTCACAAGCTGTAAAATAGTATGCAGTTTATTTGAATAAAAAATAGTATAATTTGTGTGTACAAATTAACCGCTTAAGTTGCTATCAATTAATTTTGGCTCTTTAAAAATACTTTTACTCTAAAATTATACATATATACTAACCATTAGTATAAAATAAAAAGTTATTCTCCATATAATAACAGCTCTGTCATGTTATTTCTGATCCGAATGCTAATGTAAATTATAAACACTTGACATAAAGAATACTCACCTATTTCGTTAGCAGTATTTGCGTAAACATATATAGGCTACATTTTCGTCTGTATTCTGTAACTGTCGTCAGCGCATATAATTTTCATCAAAGGCATATTCGCTATACAAATACCATTATTATTATTATTATTAAAAATGTTTGCTTAAAAAGCATTATTGTTTTCTCCAATTTCTATTGCGAGCCATTTTAATCATTAATATTTTACTTGAATATTAGGTCAGTTATTGCTACATTTATCGGCTTTATCCTCCTATGTTTGTTACGTTTTTAATTAAATCATTTGCTTTGCATTTTTAGCATATAGTTTGTAGCCGTATTCTTAGTTAATTGTTGTTCAATGTTTAATGCGCTCTGAGGATACATTGTTTGTATGCGGCGCTATATAAATGTTATTATTATAATAATATAACATATACAAAATGAAAAATATAAGACATGATCTTCTCTTTTAGAATGCTTTCTCTGTTCAATAATTTTTACGTATCGGTAATGACTGTATTTTGTAAAGACAATTTTCATGTTCAATATTAATTTTAAAAAAATAATTATTGTTTCATTCTTTTTTTGCATTTATTGTGTGCGAACTGTGTAAAAAAATATTATTTCATTTCTGAATAGATTCAGCAAGTAATAAAAACAATTATTTTTTTTAATTAAAAAAAAGTCGGATTTATTTAAATTAAGTAGGCCTACGTATCAAGTGTTCCCCTTTTGGTTTTATCTTAAAAACAAAATTTAGATTAAAGTGATAATGTGAATATCTAATAAAACTCAGAGCTATTAGCTATAGTCTTAAGAGTATTTATATTTTTTTTTTACGCACGTCGAGGTTAAAAGGGATCTAGATAACATTTTTTAACTGCATAAAGGCAAAAGTTTCACTGATAGTGGCTCGGGGATTTTAACTCAGGTGAGCCACTAACAGTGGCTTTCTATATTTGTGTCTATTTTTTTATAATTCCACCATTGTGACTTCCTTGTTGACTGTTTATAAGTTTCTTTCACCTGAGTTCTAGCATTTTTTTAAATAAATATTATTTTATTTAGGATAAATTGTTTTCACAAATATTGAACAACGGTACAAATGTTATCGGTTACTCAATGCAGTGGACTTTTTATTTTTCTCAACTTGTTAGTTAAACTGTAAGAGGCTCTAATAATTCTACAATTATGATCACTGCCTAAGTGAAAACTCATCAACTGATGAGGGGACGTTGCCTCAAACTTTTAAATTGAGGGCTCAGAAAAGGTAGAAAACAACAAAGGTAAATCTGGTAATATAAACATTATTCCCAATTCCAAATGATACATCTACATAAAAGGCACAAAAGCCAAAAGTTGAAAGCCGTCATTTACAGATTTTCCAAAGCAATACTGCTGAACTTCAAATAAATTTCGGATACACTTTCACACCGTTGGAATGCTTCCAACTTTTATTTCGTGTATATATTATTAGTATTCTACTGGCATCAAACAACTTTTTTGCAGGAAAGAAATGCAGACAAAGTTCGACATCTCCATCTCCAAGATGGGTTTATTATGAGTCGACTCCCTTGACGAAATCCGAAGTCCAAAAAATCATAGCTGTCACAATACAGTAAGGTATCAACAAGAAACCGTCTGTGTTAGACTACTGGTCCGAAATTGCATTAGACTAAAGCCGTTTGTTCTATCATTTTTTAAAGATTTTTCTTCATTTATGATTTTGACTAAATTTAATAAATTGCATTTAAACAAAAATCCGTTCACTCAGTTTATTTGAAACTTTCTACATTTATTTATTAAATCCATAACATACAATAGCTTATCAATACGATTTCTCAGACCATAGTTTCTAAGTCCACATATAAAAGGAAGGGAACTTTTTAAAATAATAAAATGTAACTAAATCAAAATAAAACACAAATTTAAAATTGAAGGAATTTTATTCCTGATAATTTTCAGTTGTAACTTGGTACACTTTGAATCAGTACAAAATAACTTATTTTGGGAGTTTCCAACACCACATAAACTAATTAGCCCATTCTAAAATTTAACTTCTTCCAAAGCTTTAAAAGCAACCTTTCCCTCTCATGTAATAGTATTTAGAAAAAAATAATATGTTGTTAGTTCCAGTACTATAAGTCTACCTTTATACCCAAACATTCTAAAACATTCATTAGGGGGAATGGGACTGACACATTTAAATCCGTTATTACTGGACCAAAATGATTTTTAATTGCATATACATATATATCTTAAGTGGCATTGATAAACACATAAGTAATTTTTATGACAAAAACATGGTTGCCATGGTTACGGTCGCCATTTTGAAAAAAATATAGTCATTACAAAAGTTATACACTTTTAAAAAGTATTATAGATATTTTTGTTTCAAAAGTGTTTTATGTAGACCTATTACCATTTTAGGTACTAAACACAATTTGAATTGAATTTTGTTAAAAGTGTTTTTTTAATGAATTTTTTAATTTTAGTATTAGAACTTTGTATAAAATTCATGAAATTTGTTTTCTTTTAATACAATTTACAGACAAACTAATTATACATTTACCTTAAAAACATGTCTAGTACCTATAAATTCCATATATAAAGCTACATACCAAATTTCAACATATTATCTTTAATGCTTCTCATTATTTAAAAATTATCATAGCTCAAAAACAAGAAACAAACTCATATTGAGAAAAACGCATTTAAAGGCAAAGAATCAACAAAATAATTGAGTCGACACACACATTTCAAACTCAATATTTCAGTACATAACCGTAATGTTTCTATTTTTTTTTAATGCATTTTTGTTACAATTAGGTTTAACAAACTATTTTTAACAAAAACTAAACAACTCTATTTTTGAAAAAATATGCCAAATATGCCCCCTCCCCACTACTCGGTCCCATTCCCCCTTTTTAACTTGATGAATGTAAAAAACAAACGTGTTAATAAGTAATTTCAGTAATCCTTGAAGTGTTGTCTTTTTGACCTCTGGAATAATTTTTAAAAGTTCTCAACATTTTTGGTTCATCTCCCCCTTTTACAATTTATTTGAGTTCACCACCCCACCCCACCCCCACCGATAGTGAATTTATTAGTCACATTTCTACAGGCCGACTAGGCTTGCATGCGTGTGTTAATATTTTAAACTGAACTGAAAAGAAAAAGCTTGTTTCATTGTTTTATTTAAAAAAAAAAAAATAGAACAAAATTAACTTTGCAAAAGGTTTAAACAAACTATATTAAATTGAAGCTTGTGTCTGGTGTGTTTCTAGCAAATTGTCTCTGATTGGTTCAATATTGGCTATCAATAGAGTTATAACAGCACCAACTCCACATTCTATTAAGTATGGTGACGGAAATATAATAACACGTTTCTGTCAAGTAAACACTTGCAGAAAATAATGTTATTTTCTTTTACAACTTAAGTCGTGATTATAGCCATTTCTTACACATTTCATTCACTAAAAGTTGAACAAATTCATATTGCTCTTAGGCTATAAAGTTGGGCCTGATTTTAATTCCTCTCTTCTGGAAACGATAATCTAAATATCAATAAGGAAAGTTCATGTCAGTAAAAACATGTCATGAAATTCACTGCTAAAGTAATCATTAGGTGCTTCAGGAATTGACAGTAAGTGATTATGTCTTTATTATTATCCTCTACAGATGCAAGAACTCCGCGACTAAAGTTGTCTTTTCACAACAGAAGTTTTGCCATACATGTCAAAATAACAATCATTGTTTTTATCAAGCTGAGGTTATCTCCCTAAAATTGCATTTTTTAAAACTTGTATAAATCAGTTAAATATGCGAAATTATTTTTCAAGTTTTATTAATTTTCTTTTAAAATAATTGTATTTGATTTCCAAATACTCTAATCAAAGACACAAACATTATATTGAACAAGACACCTTTTGATGTCCAGCGCATCTAAGTGTGCAATAACTAACTCCTGTAGTCCGTGTCATTCTAAATGCAAAGCTGTCCAAACAATATATCATCAAATGAATTACTTCTGATTTGTAAACTGCGGTAATTGCGTATTGTAAGACGATAGACGATACTGAAATTTTTACCAACAGACTGTTGACTAAGAATATCACAATGAACAGCCAATACAACTGACACATACTTCTTGAACTATTTGCTACAAATACAATCCACGTTAGCGCGACACCATCTCCAGTAGAGGACATTTGTGTCCCTAAAAAGTCTTCTAGTACAAGTACTGTAGATTCGCCTTTAGTGACATTTATTTTTTGCAAAATTGGCACGTTTTCTCAACTTAAATAAAACAAAAATAAAGCTCAAAGTAAAAACTTGATTTTTGTGAGCGTGTTCTCATCAAGTTGTAAAGAAAATTTGATGTTTTAAAATCATGACCCTTATCACGCAATTTATTCTTTATCACCTGCCATTGCATCAATTTGTGTCTGCAAAGGGCTATTAGACTACTTAAGTTATATTTATAGATATACATAGGTTCCGGTGTTCAATGTTAAGTAGAAAATATATTGCCTTATTTAAAGTGCATGTTAATATCAATACTTATTTAAATGAATAACTTTATACATTTGGTGTTTAAATTAAAACCAAACCAATGTGAACTGCGATTAAAGAACGTACTGAACGTCGTTCGCTGCCAGATAATATTTAATTTAAATTAACGCGAGCCTTAAAGGTCTTCTTAAAAAAAAAGTGAGAATTATATTTTTTATTAACTTAATATTACATCTAGGCCTCCTGTTTAGTGATATCAAATTGTTCCATTTAACATTTAATCATAATCTATTCACTTTAGTCTTTTTTTCTCCGTAATCGTTTAAATATAGTTAGAATTTAAGTACATAAAGGCCTTTTCATGACTTTTACTTCACAATTACACATTAAACATGTTAAGTCAACAGTGGAACATTTAATTAGTTCATTGTCAGAGCTCAAAATTTGCGTTAATAAAAACAATGAAAAAAAAAAAAAAAAAAAAAAAAAAAAAAAAAAAAAAAAAAAAAAAAAAAAAAAAAGAAAAAAAGGTTTTTCAGCTACTAATTCCTTATATTACACATTCAAACTTACAAGCTTTGTTAATTTCAGAGCACAGTTTTCTTTCTTTTTCCGGTTCATTGTTGGATTTTATTCTATTTTTATTCCGGTTATTTTGCTACTCACATGTAACTAATCATCGCACAAGGTTAAAACTTGGCAGTTTTCTTTATCGCTATGTTTTCTTTAATCCCATGCATGATTTTGAAGATTCGTTGATATTTTTTTTTTAATTTGTAGAATTTTCATGTGTCAATATACACATTTTTGATGATGTTCTAGTAGAAAAGTCATAATTTAAACAAAAATAAAGCTATCAGCAATATCATGCATGGAAAGATAGATTATATAAATTCAAAGCAATAACAGAAAACAGAATGAAATTATATTCTTTGTAAAAAAAACAGTTATAAGAACTTTTATAAAACTGTTTGTCGGCCATTTTAATGGTTGCTAATGGCAAAAAAAAAATATCACCTCTAGTATAGATAAAACACACAGCTGAATCTGATAGTTTAATTTAAAATTGTCAGGTATGCAATATAAAATAATTCTAGACAGGTGTCCTGCCTTAAGTACATTAAGGGCATTTAATGACTTTTACCTCACAATTACACAGTAAACATGTTAAGTCAACAGTGGAACATTTAATTAGACTTAGTTCATTGTCAGAGCTCAAGATTACTGTTGATAAAAACAAAGCACTTCTAAATATTATTGTTTTTTAAATAAAACAGGTGTTTAAACTATTTTAAGTGCATTCGTACCCCTTACAGGCCCTTCACGGCACTCTATCGCTCCACGTCAGCGTCCCTTATATATTCTCACCTCCCCCTAGCGGTGGGGCGATAACACCCTCGTTGAAAAGCTCTGTTTTAAATAATTTTTTTCTATATATTAAGCACTTCACTACTTCAACAATATATGCAAATATTCTAAATATTTCTTCAAGCATCTTTGCTTTTAAATTTTATTAGCTAGACATTCCAAACATGTCACATGACCGTTACATAATACTTTTTTTTTCTTTACTGTTAATAAACAGTGACGGGTTTTATAGTATTCTCTTATTGCGCGTCGCATCGTTGAGCATGGTCTCTGATGGCGATTCTCAATATTTTTATTAAGCATCTCAATTGCTGAAAAATAGATTCCTCTATATAACGCTTAGGAATTGGTTATTAGAGTAAATTTAGATCCTTTGTTTCATGATAGTCAAAAGTTTTTACACGCAATGATTTTTACTAGGAAGAGGACACACACAAGTTTAGTTTCACCACTACAAGCTTTACAAGTAGGCTTTTAACACTATATTAACACGTTCAAACACACACACACACGCTTGCATATAGACACTAAAACAAACTAACGATCTATACATAAGTAAAAAAAGATGAACAAGTTTTAGTTATTCATGCAGTGAATTACAGGACACAAGTGTAAAACGTAAAGACTCGTGGTAACGTTAACTGCATTTGAATAGGCTGTAAGTCTAAATATTTAATAAGCTTTTTTATTATGTTGACAATGTTTACAGAGTGTATACATATTATTCAATATACATTATTAATTATGCATAATATTTGTATCATTTTATAGGGAGGTATTTAACAGATTTGTTAACGATTTCAAATGGTAAATAAAAATATTTTTTTTTTTTATTTTTTTTTTATTTTTTTTATTTATATTAACAGAAACAAGAGTGGATGATCTGGCGTCGCTAAACTTGTAGCTTCACAAGCGAATAAACAGTCGAAGTAACGTTGCAGCGACTCGAAAACTAGGGAGTACTTTCAGACGCGCACAGTCGTAAGTCTAACATGGAGAAGTGTCCGACTTTTTTCATTGTACTCCTGGAAAAATAATGTAACTATTATCAGAAAGGCGGAACTAACGAAAAGGTCCGCCCATCTTAACCAATGAAACCCCAAGTCCGGTGCTGAAGTCAGCGGTCAGGTGATTTTGACAATGATATAAAGAACACGTGACATGAGAGGAAAGGAGCGGTGGGTAGTAGGGGTGGGATTGGTAGTTTCCAGGTGGCCTCTAAGTCGGTGAATATCACAGCCACCCTCCCTTCCCCGTATAGGATTGGCATACCTCCCATAGTATCTCTTATCAATGCAAAAACAAGCTCTTGAAGTAGCGATGGGCAGTAAGTATCTTCAAACATGGGTGAAGCACGCGCGAGGATATACCGTACACAATAGCGACCTAATGAGTGACCGCTCCCCCCTAGATAACAAAATCCCAGGCGTCGTTCTGCCGTCTGAGTAAACAATAGCATCGACGGTTCGTGGTCCTCCACGATCTTAATTGTCGCTAATGATCAAACGGGCTTTAGCTAAACACTAGACTCAAAGGGACATATCGCCCATCCTTCTCATTAAGGAGCGCTAGGGGCCGTTCGTCCCCGACTCGCGTACAGCATCCGGTCAATTTTTGACGTAAATGGTGTTTTTACCCAAGTGGCTAAATTAGTACATCCGGTCATAATTAATTACATCGCTAATAGTAAACACTTTGTCACACCCTCCCACAAAGAAAGTCGATTCTGCGACTTTAATAGACTAATGGCAGGAACTACAGGAAAGAAATTACAAGCATTAAGCTTATACGGTTGTTAAGCGAACACTTTACACATTTGAATGATTTTTAGATTTGTAGAAGTAGATTAGTTGTGGAAAATGAGCTTCGATGTTCTCTTGCAAAGACTTCTCCGAGAATATCTGATCCGATGAGAAAGATGCAATCTCAACCTTATATAATTACTTTTTTTATTATTGTGTGTGTGTGTGTGCTTAATCACTATGCTTTAATTATGTTCGATTGGTAACAATGGCAATACATTCGGCATTTCAAATACTTATATTACAATTACTAACAGTAGCAATTTACATTTATTAGGTAACGACGAAAATAATTGTATAGTTTGGGGGTCGCCAAAACGCGAAAAGCTGTGATAAAGGGCGCGGCGTTAAGCGAGTTGGGAACTACTGGCCTAAATAAATAAGTAATTTTTACAAATTAAAATCCTAAGTTCGAAATTTTAGACAGAAAGTACATATTTAGATTGTCTCTCAAAATATCACGATTTGCAAAAACTAATCATTTCTTCGTAGAGAATCACATATAAAACATTATATGCCTTTTTATTCCAGTTTCCAATCCTCAACGATTGCCACAGTCAGTTTAGTGCCAGCACGAATAATATTGAGATATGAACTATGGCTAGGATTGATCTTGTAAAGCCAAGTTACAACATTGTATTAGTTGCCAAAACAGGCAGTGGCAAAAGTGCTACAGGAAACACTATATTGGGACGTACTATATTTAAAACATATAATAAACTTACTTCAGGGACTGTTGATTGCGAATTGCAGAGTGCAATCGTGGGAGATGTCATACTCAATGTAATAGACACCCCAGGGTTAATGGATACAGGTAAAACTAAAGAAGAAATTGAAGGAAAACTTCTAGAAGTTATGTGTCTCTGCCCAGATGGGTTTCATGCTTTTATTTTCGTCATCAAAATTAATACGAGATTTACAAAGGAAGAAGAAGAAACTCTAAACCAAATAAAATCATTTTTTGGACCAACTTTCATAAAATGTTGCATTATTGCTTTTACACTTGGCGATGGATTTGATTTGGCCGACGACGCCATACCATTTACTGAATGGTTGAAAGAACAAACAGGTGAGATGGCAACATTGATTAGAGCTTGTGAGAACAGGTGTCTTCTGTTTTATAATACCACTAAATATCCACTTTATCAAGACAAACGCAAGGAAACTGTAAGCAAACTTGTACAAATAATTCAGGACCAAACAATGTTGTACACTGATAAACATTTTAAGGAGGCAGTAGATATTAGACGGACATTTCTTATAAAACAAAACCTTCCACAACTTGAGGCCGAATTTCAACAGCAGTTAAGTTTAACTATAGCTGATTTAGAAAAAGGAGAAAATCTCGAGAATGTTGCAAATCGAATCGAAGTTTTGCAGACAACTATTGGAGAAAAAAAACTTAAAATCCCAGTCCAAACACTTATCGATGCATTGCTTCTCGTAAAACCAGAAAATAAAAAAGAACTTGTTAAAATAATGACAGAATATTCTACGCTACTAAAAAATCCACCACACATATTAAGTACAGCAATACCAATGCTAGCAATGGTAGCCGCAACTGTCGGTGGTGTGATTGCAACCTTAGTTACCGCTGTTATTCCACCAGTAGCTGCCGCTGTTGCAGTAGGAACTGCTTCGTTTGTAGGAGCCAATGCAGCTTTGACTGGTGTCAACATAAATGAGCGAAAAAACTATAAAAGAGAGCTTCGAAAATGTGAAGATAAAATTAAAGAGTTAATGGACAATACTGCAACGAAAAGCCTAAAAAATTAAACTCCACATAAAAGAAGCTGAAATTAAAGAACTAATGTTAACATTTTATACAACGACTGCTTCTTATCTTCCTCTTCTTTGCAGTTTGTTTCTTAAGATAGTATATTTCTATATGTTAAAGATATAAGGCAACTTAAATCTACATTTGTTACGAGAGTACCACTATCAGACCTTTGAATAAATCTATAAGTTGCTAATTTTTAAAATGTATATAATATGTATTAATTTATTTTTATACTTGCACACATTCTATTCACTAATAAGTTTAAATTAATAGGTAGCCGAGCGGCAGCGCGTTCGACTGGCGAGCCGAAGGTCTCGGGTTCGAATCCTGGTGCTAGAATTTTTTTCCCGGGTCTGGAGGGTGTCCCTGAGTCTACCCATCTCTGATGGGTACCTGACATTATTTGGGGTAAAATAAAGACGGCTGTGACATAGTGCTGTCCACACAATCCCGAGGCCACAGAGCTTCCACAGAAGCTGGTGAACGCTGCCTCATTGGACCAATTGATCAATTCGGTCCTAAAGGTACTTTACTTATGCCTCACCATAGTTCAGCATAAGTCAAATTTCAATTCTATGACAGCTCTACTGCATAAGCACTTTGGCTTCATTGAGAGCACAAATCAAGTATAAAGAAATAACACTTTGCCTACACAATGATAAGATGAGTTTATAGTTCATTGTTTCATCTTTTCTAGAAATGCCCTGTTCGTGCCTGAAGTCAGTTGACATCAAAGCTTTCTTCATGTTTGGTCCCTACCCATCTAGCTTAGACAAACACGCTCCATCACTTAAAAATATAAAAAATTATATGAAAAAAAAAACGCGCTACTTTAAAATCATCTTAGATTAGCAATTTTACATCCCCACTGTTCACTTATTTCTTAACAAGTTAGTACCATTTTTTCATTATGTTGTTGTTCATGCTTTTATAATTTTGTTTTATTCAAATGGTGTTATATTTTGTGATGTAGGCCTTACAGTTTTTTGGTTGATTTATGTAACTTAGAGATGTTTTATTCCAATTAATTTGTGCACTTATTTCTAGACTATCTATTATGTTTTTGTTGCTTCGTTTCGTATGATCCCATGAGCTCACATTATTTAAGCTCACATTAATAAATGATTTCCTCTCGAACTCCTGTTTTCGTTTAACATCCATACTTCACACAGATTAATTCAAAACAGTTTAACTAAATAAAAGTATTATTAAGAGTAACAAATTAATGCAGCAATTGCGTAGCATTATGAATTTTGAAAGTTAAAATAGATATTCGACTGACGACCGAAAGTCAATATAAGTTTAGGCCGAAACCGTAAGCAAACCGAAAACTAACCTTTTGGCTTCGGTCGAAACCGAAACCACACCGAAAAAGGCTTTTGCCACTTTCGGCGCGAAACCGAAGCTGAAACCGAATTTCGTTGGGTCTCTCTCTCTCTCTCTTTATATATATGTACATTTCAATATAAATATACCTTACAATAAAATTTATCTAGATCTATTCGTTGTCTAATTTATATTTACATCTTAAATTGGCTTTAAATTTTGTTGTAGAAACTAATTATTAAAATTCGAATGATAATTTCTCAATATCACAGTTTACATTTAACATGCATGCATTCAAAGGTAATTTAACATTTAAAAAATGTTTATAATCATTCGAACCGATGTAGTTCATCATATGAAGTCACCATCTGTTTCTGAAGGCTAAACAACTAAACTAAATGTGAAATAAGTTTTAAAAAAAAAACGAAATTATAGATGTAAAATAAACATGTGGGCATATTAAGCAAACAATGTAAATTGAAACAGTTTATTTTCTTTATAAAAGAAAACAATATAGTTCCTACAGAAGTTAGCTACTAATATAGTAAGTGTCAGTGTCCCATTCAGTGGCGTATTTAGGCATGTTCCACATGTTCCGTTGGAACAAGGGCCCTCACACAACAGGGGCCCCCACGCATCACCAAAATTAATTTTTTAGTGACATTTCCATTCTTTCGTTGAAAATGTAAAATAAAATTAAATTTATTCTCCTACATTTTAAAAAGCTCCAGTCCAACCAAGCTAAGTGCAACATACAATTTATGATTTTACAGAATGTAACGTCACTTTTCTGAGGTATGTGAAAGGCAGGGCGAAACCACGAGGGACCCCAACATAAATTTGGGAACAGGGCCCCCACAATCCTAAATACGGCCCTGATTCCATTTACATTATAAGAGAAGCAACTGAGATATATTTTACACTAATCGAGTATTTACTTAATTAGCTCTCTTTGAACATTATACTTTGTAATAATTTTCATTATTTTGTTTAAAACATATTTCGTTTCATATTGGTAGATATTTTTTAATGCAGGGAATTCAATCATATATGGAGAGTCAGAGAGCAGTGATTGGAGTAGACCTTAGGGAATCACATGTGTAGAATGATAATGTAAAGAGATTTCTGTGTTCAATATAAAAAATGGATTTTGTAAATTGTAAATGAAATATTATATAAACATATATATATAAAATGGTGCGACTTCGTGCATCTAACATGGAGGACGAAACTGTAGGCATACCGGACATGCGCAATAGTTATCGCAATTGTCTATTAGTCCGGATCCCATCCTAACAATAACATTTTGAAATACTCCTCCAAACAACTAAATATCGAAATGAGCAAACATGAAAATTTAGAATTGCAGCAAAAGGAATCTAAAAAAATTAATACTTTTATAATGTGCCAATCACTAGATATTGACAAAAAAATATAGTTTTCATTTGCATCATTCATCTCATGAGACTATGGTCCATCACCGTAGTTTAGGTTTGACTTTGTAGTATTATATAAATGCCACAATGTTTACATAGTCGTCCATTTGCTGGACAGAATCGCTGTTGTTGTGGGTTGTTTCCCACAATATCCACACTTAACTAAGTCACTAATGGATTTGGTTTTGTGATAATTTCTTTTGCATTAATGTCTTCCTGTTCAAATGGACAGCTTTGAGGATACTCATTTTTACTTCCTCTTGAAGCTTGCTACATGCACTGTAATTTGCTTGGCTTGGTCTAGGGTGCCAATTGCTGCTGCGACCATTTTGTGTAATAGCATCCACGGTTTGTATTTGCTCACTTAGTTGATTCCTGACTTTCTCAAACTGCCTTGCCTGTGTTATAGCTTCTTTTAATGTAAGTTCGCTGCATAGTTGTAATTTCTCTGAAAGCTCTTTACCTCAAAGGCCCACAAAAAAAAAATCTCTTATTGTCTTATTTCTGATTGGTTAAAACATTATACAGGTGAGATGGGAACATTGACTGGAGATTGTGACAATAGAAATATGTGTCTTCTTTTTTATAATACCACTAAATATCCTTATTATCAAAACAAACAAAAGGGAACTGTAAGCAAACTTGTACAATTAATTCAGAAGCAAAACATGACGTACACTGATGGACATTTTAATAAGCAGTAGATATTAGACGAACGTTTCTTATAAAAGAAGAAATTACACAACTTGATACTGAGTTTCAACACCAATTAAAATAATTAAATCTAATTTAGAAAAAAAAGCGAAAATCAAAGCATTGCAGACTATTGGAGAAAACAAACTTAAAATCCCAATCAAAACACTTTGCGATGCATTACTTTACGTAAAACCATAAAAAAAGAACTTGTTAACAAAATGAACGAATATTTTACGCTACTGAAAAAGCCACCACACAGATTACCTATAGCAATACCAATGCTAGTAATGGTAGCCGCAACTGTTGGTGGTGTGCTTGCATCTATAGTTACCGTTTTTATTCCACCACTAGCTGCCGCTGTTGCAGTGTGAACCGCATCAGTCGTAGGAACCAATGCAGCTGTGTTTGGTAAACATAGAGAGAAGCGAGCAAACTATACAGAAAACCTTCGATTATGTAAAGAGAAACTCAAGAAATTAGAGTTCAAAACTTCAGGCGAGAATCCTAACATCTGAAATAAAAGAAATAATGTTAACATTTTATTAAAAGACTGCTTCTTTATATTCTTCTTAAATGCAGTTTTTTTCTCAAAATATATTTTGATGCTGTTTAGACAAAAGGTAATAAAGATCTACCTTTGTTACACAATTACCACTATCTGACGTTTAATAAAGCTAAACATTGCTAATTTTGAAAATGTATATATTCTGTATTTTATTTTGTATGCTTGAATACATTCTATTTTGTAGACATTAATATTGGCTCCATCAACTTGATTTATTTTATAACTAGATCTTACCAACTATGTGAAAAATAGTTATTGGCAAGTTTTTTTGTTTTTTTTTTGTATATCCCAGGTCATTAAGAAACATGCTGCTGTATTTGTATTCCTCCGCCTACACTACTAACATTTTTTTTTCTATCTAATATTATATTTGACCACAAAATTGCTAATATACAGCCTGTTTCAAAACAGTGCTTCTCGGCCAGCTCTGCATATGTCTTTTCACGATTCTATGACAGCTCTACTGCATAGGCTCTAATAGCTCCCCCTGAGAGCTCGAATCAAGTACAAAGTAATAACTGTTTGCCCTCATTGGCTACACATTGATGAGGGGCCTCTTTATATCTTACCAAAGTAACCTAACCTCATGTTCAACAAATATCCCTATGTTCCGTGGACTCATCTTTTCTAGAAATGCCCTGTTTCTCGCTGAAGAATGTAGACATCAGATCTTTCTTCATATTTGGCCCAAAGTGTGGAATTCACTACCCATCAAGCTGAGAAAAACATATTTCATCATGTAAAAATAAGCAAAAAGGCTTTCGGCTTTAAAAACATTACCTTGGATTAGATCTAGCAATTTTTAAAACTCCACTGTTTACTTTTTTTGTGTGTGTGTTGTAGTTTCGAATGTTTTCCTCATAGATTCGTTTGATTTAAATGTTGTTATATTTTGTGATGTAATCTAATATATTTTAGTAGACTTGTAAATAGCCTTTTGAATTTTTTGTCCGATACTGTTCTGCAAATAAAACGTTTAGTAAGTTCAAAATAAAATAGTTTTTAAATATATGTATCATTATGTTATATCTTTTGTCGACGTGCACAAAACAAACTAGCATAGTTTTTAAATTGATAATTCAATTGATTTATAGTTTATTATTATTATTATTATTATTATTTATATATATAATATATATATGTATATATATATATATATATTCCTATACTATATTCCTATACTATAATACGAGTTAAAATTGTATGTATATATATATATATATATATATCTGGAAATTTTCTTCAAAAGCGCTCTAACGATTATCTTCATGTTTTAATGCACGACTTGTTTCACCTAAAAAAAAATCTACACCTTTTCGGCCACACAAATAAAAATCGAAAATGAACGTTAGACAAAAATACGCTTTAGATTTATCGTAGATAATTGAATTTGGCCGTGAAAACATGCCATTGCTCGACCCACATGTAGTGCTGCTTTCAAGAGCGGTGTTTTGTTGCGTCGCAGTTATGACGTTTCGGGAATACCCGTAGGCTTACTACAGCAGAAAGAAGTTTAATTTCTTGTTTAAACTACTGTTGCGCACCGATGATAGAAATAATTTAAAGCAAGACCAAGTGTAATTTATGTAATGCAGGGGTGTCCAACCTACAGCCAGTGGGTAACGTGCGGGCGGACAAATGATAGTATGCGGCCCTCGCGGCTTATTTAGATTAGAACGTCTTCAATATATTTTAGATTAAACTTCAATATATTTTAAATTAAATTTTAAAAAAAAGAAAAACAAATACATATTTACGAATTATCTAATAGTCAGATAATAGTTTGCCGTTTAAAAAATAACAGAATTAGATTAAGTTTCATCAAACTAAAGGTATATTTTTAACTTTCTTTTATCTGACATTTTTTGAAAAAAAACCACCTCTAAAACTTGTTTGTGTTTAAACAATGAATAGCTGTATATAGTGTACACTGTAGCAGATTACACTACACTGTATATAGTGTTCACTGTAGCAGTATACACTACGCTGTATATAGCATACAATGTAGCAGTATACTCTACACTGTAAATAATAAACACTGTATTAGTATCCACTTTTTTAAAAATTCAATGAATGTTTCATTAAAAATTTGTATGATTTGCTTATAAAGGCCTACCAAAGTAAGATATATTAGAATATGTTAACATTGTCAATTCGAAATCTGGTAAACTAGAAAAGATGTAAATTCAGTATATTCGTATTTTCCTTATAACAATAGTCAGAAGTGTAATATACTGTTAGTTTTATTGAGGGGCGGGGGGAGGGGGAAAGGAATTAAACACATCATCTAACGTAGCCTATATATATTATAATCTTTTCATTTGCAGTCTTTTAAATGAATAACCTAATTTCACCGTTAATTATTTAGTATTTAAGTTAAATGCTAAAAAAAAAAAATGTTTATCATACCATTGTTTTAATTAATCAATATTATATTTTGCCGCGATAGTTTATTTTAAATAGTAACACAAATGGAGGATATTAGATAATGTTAACACCAAACTATATTTTTTTACTTTTTTGTCAAACAATGTTTGGAATAATACATTGAAAACATCTCTAAAAAATAATAATAAAAATCTCTATATATAAAAAGATCGTGTTTGTGTCCCCACGGATCCCTATTGTGTCACTGACTTATTTAGGCCTAGTCCTATATACTGTCTAATAGCTTTTCACATCTGACATGTGCCTTCTCTGCTAAGTTGTTAACGTAGAGGACTGCTGTGCGTGCGACCCGGGTTCGATTCTCCAGTTAGACTATGCCTATTTTTTTTACTCGATTTACATTTATTTGTAGACCTTTTTAATTCCTATCAAACATATTTGCCGGCCGTAACTCATTGTTAGCTTGAATGGGTTGAGGGAGGGAGTTAAAAAAATTGACATAATGTTATAGGAAAGTCTGACAGTTGTTAAAGTTAATTAATTAATTAATTAATTGGTCATTTATATAGCGCCTCACTCCATGCTAATAAAAGCATGCTCAGCGCGCTCACAAAATCGAAACGACAATAACACTCTAAAATAGTTTTAAACAAGGTTTCGGCCGATGGAGGCACGAAACGACAATAACATTTTTAAATAGTTTCAAACAAGTTTTTTGCTGATGGATGTGTATTTGATCAATTTAGTTGAAAAGAAAAGTCTTCAAATTATTCTTGAATGCCTTTTTTGACACAGAGTTTTTCAGTGTCTCAGGTAAGCCGTTCCACAGTGAAGGCGCCACAGATTCAAACGAGCGTACACCAAATCACCAATAGGGGAAGGGGTAGAAGAACTAAAAATTGTAACGTAATTCACGATATTTTAAATTTAAACTTTTCATTTTCAGTCTTTTAAATAATAATAATAATAATAATAATATTTGTATAGCGCTGCCAACAAACATAATGTAAGCTCAGAGCGCGTTTAACATACAACTAAGAATACGGATATTACACTAGGCCAGGTGATAGAGCTAAATTGATGATTAAAAAAAAGACAAAACAAATAAATGTAGCATTAACCGACCCAACCCATAAATAAGACAGTAAGTTTCTAAAGCATGTTAAATGTTATCGAAGGTAAATATTGAAATAATGAGTTTTTAAGTTCTTTTTGAAAGTAACAGTAGAGCTTGTTCGCCTCAGTTAAATGGGAAGTTGATTCCACACCTTCGGACCGGATACTGAGAAGGCTCTAAGGCCAACGGTCGTCAGATAGAAACGGGGCTCTTCCAGAAGCGATGAGTTTGCAGAACGAAGTGTTCTCTGCGGGACATAAGGTCTGATTAGTGCCTTGAGATAGGACGGAAACTCGTTATTAAAAATGCACTGATGGCAAAGTAGCGCCACTTTATACTCAATTCTGGCTTTCACGGGGAGCCAGTGGAGCGAGAGTAGAAGGGCAGTTCCCGAGTCTCTTTTAGACTTGCACATAAACAAACGCGCAGTACTTTTATATATTCGTTGTAGCCTGGCGATTTAATGACATAAATGACATCTATTTCTGTTGGATTTAAAACTGACACTTCTAGCCTGCATGTTTTTTTTTTGGTTTAAAATGAGATTAAGCGGTTGTTGTTGTTGTTTTTTTTTTTTTTTTTTTTTTTTTTTTTCGGAGGGGGGGGGGGTTATCACGCAAAATCTAGATATTAGACTGCACAAATAAAAATCTACTTCGACTGTTAGAATTTAAAGCCTATGTTATTCATAGTAGAAAAAAAGAAAAAGACAAATACAATTTATTGGTCTGGTAAAGAAGTATTTTTAAAATTTATGCACTGTTGTTTTACATACACATGATGTTAAGGTACAAGCGCCTGCTCTTTATTACCGATCGAATGATCGGTCACCTGGTACTACATATATATATATATATATATATATATATATATATATATATATATATATATATATATATAATATATATATACAGTGCTTTTCTTTTGTAAAAAAAATAGGTGCCGGTACTCAGTGATGGAGTGATGGATTCCCTAACCTTTAAAGCAGTTTCGCATTTTATATTTTTATTCTCATTGCGCGCAATTTTAAAATAATTAAATTTTAAGAAATTAATAATATAATAAATTAATAATGAACGTTAAGATACAAGAAAAGTAATAATTTTTTCCCCACATTGAAAAAGGTGCCGGTACGCCGTACCGGTGCGTACCGACACAAGAAAAGCACTGTATATATATATATATATATATATATATATATATATATATATATATATATATATATATATATATATATGTCGATATCGCAAGTGATGTTACCACCAGGTGTTGCAAAATCATATAAGAGCTTCATAAAATAAATTAGTTTTATTTGTTATATATTTTTTTCAAATAATATATTCCAACCTTATCATGTACTACATTTAAAAAACTCGTTTATGTAAATATTTACACCATGAAAAATGTTTGTTATAAATGATTAAATAATTGTACTGTTGTTTTTGCTATTGTTGTTTTTAATCCTAACACTAATTGTAATTTAATTTTCTATTGGTCTTCTCCACGAACTTAGAATATTAATGTTTATAAATAATTGGTTCTAAACAGAATATAATGTAAATATATACTGACTATGTCAAATATTTAGTAGGTTAAAACAAGAAACAATACATTTTTTTTGCTTAACATTATATCGAGAGCTTGATTCAAGGATGCTTATATCATTGCAATCATTTATACTACTTTACACACACACAAGTTTGGTTTTAACAACTTTGAACTAGTTTAAAGTTAAACAAAAGTTTCTAGTCTTCAGTTGCTCTTAAGATGTTCTATTTTATCGAACGTCGGAATGGTAGTTTCAATATTTTGTCAGGATTTCCTTTTTATTTCCAGTTGAGGCCCTATGCTGTTTAATTTATTGTGTGTAATGTAGTTGCTAAGAATTATTCCTTCCTTTGTCTTTACGAGGCAGTCCGACCTGTTCACAAGGGATTTTTTTTTTTTTTGTTTTTTTTTTATGTTGCTGTTGAAGGTGTAAAGTCTCGGTCCCCGACATAATATATTATTATGGAATATGACGGTGATTGTCCATAATACTAATAAAGTATCTCCTGTTAATTGCAAATGATAAAGATTTATATTAAAAAAATGTTTTTTACCCATTCTTCGCCATCAATAAAAAAAAAAGAAAAATGCTGAATTCTTATTCTATTTTAAAAATATTTTTTAAGAGGAGTAAGTTTTGTTTCATAATATTACAATGTTTCATTGTGATTTTCATATTGGTATTGTCTATAGAGTTTTATGGAAACAATTGTTGCAATTATTGATATTAATACATTAATTACATTATATTAATTATTGCTCTGTAATTAATATTTAAAAAAAAAAAAATATGATTTTGGTGTAATTAAATAGACTTTACATTTTTTTAAGGCTTGTTAATGTGCAAAAATAATACTTTAGTTTTTTTTTTTATTTAAACGGGACTGTAATAAAAGCCTTCTAAAATAGGCCAAATGAAGTCAATTTATTAGACAAAGTGTCTTCCTATCCCAAAAATTTCGGTTATCTAGGCGTACGCCTAGATACCCCAAAAGTTTTTTAGCCTACTGCGCATGACATCACGCATCGGACCAGAATTGTTAGCCTTTATCGTTTAGTTTCTAAGCTTTCTAAGTATTTGTTAATCATTAGTATCGGTTAGTTTCTAAGCTATCTAAGTATTTGTTAATCATTACTATCGGTTAGGTTACAGCATAGGCATAGCTATACATAGCCAACCTGGCCATATATTGGGACAGGAAGTAGTATTCTAGAAAAGCACATGGCACGCATGCTCAATAGACGAGGTGGTCTCAACAAGTAGGAAGAAAGAAAAATAGGATTTTGTGTCTTTTTGTGTTATTTCATATGAAATACGGTAAGAATAATTTTTTTTTATTCATTTCGTGCTATTTGGCCCCTTTTCGGTATCGGGTCTATAAAATTCCCACTGAAAATTTTTGGGGTATCTAGCCTCTTCCTTTTTTAGATCTGTACTGGCTCTATTTTACAAAGCGGGTTGATACAGACTATTTTCGTTATAACAGTACAAATTATGCTTTACGAAATTTACACTCCCAATCACAGTCATTACGTTCCAAAATTGTTTACAATGCGCTGGTTTGACTCTTCGGCGTCTACACTGAGGAAGATCTGATATTTCACACTGACAGTTTCTCTACAAATAAAATAATCGGGGCCATTAGAGGTGAATAGACTTATACAGCCTATAAATCAACAAATGGGTGGATATATAAAAAGTAGCGGACCTATTGTTACAGTTTCCTGAGCTGTTTTCTTGTTACCTAGGAATCAAAAACCTAAAGGCGTGTAACAACATGGTAAGCTTAAATAAAATAATCTATATTTATCATATAAGTCAATGAATAATATATTAAAATGTGTCCAACAGAGAGACTTGTCTAGATATATATTCGATTCAACTGTTAAAAGTAAAATTAAATAATGTAAATAATTCAATATTTAATGTATATTTGTAAGCCTTCGAGCTTTAAAGGAAAAATGTCTGGCACCTCAAAAGTTGCGGATTTGTGTGTGTCAGGAAACGTTATATAGTTAAGTTGAATATGGCAAAGACGGCTTAGATAGATGTGTTCGCTCTAAACGGACAAAACACACCCGGCCAGAGTATATCCAGACTGCAATGCAGGAATACGATGCAGGCCCAAAGGAGTACAGTGGTCAATGAAACTATAGGCTACTCCGTAAAGTACGACAGAGAGAGCCGGTGAACTTCCCATGCAATCTTTATATAAGCGAATAGCATGGGCTCTAGATTTTGACAAAGGTCGGAGCTAAGATGATTATCTCAACACTTGTCCTTAAGAACAACCAGGCTTTAAGTGCAGGTGATACTAATGCAAACACTTGTTTCAACACAAATGGACTGCAACATACTCGCTTTAGTCGTCTCGTGTTTATTGAGGTTAATTAGTTTCAGTCTCTACCGCGAAAAGTGAATGTCTCCATAATAGGATTCTTTTTAAAAAAAAGTTAATTTTTTTTTAGTTATAGTTTGATCATTATTAGAACCTCTAGACATAAAAACACCCTTTAAGTATAAATAGTTCTAAGTTGTTTACAACATTATATTAAAACAGTCATATAAAAAATATAATTATATTTATATGATGCATAGACCATAATTCTACAGATCATACAGATAAGCTTCACTGAACGGAAACATAACAGAATAATAAAGATCAATTATTTCATCTATAAAAAGCATTATTGACAAACATAGAGGACCAGATGCTGATGTTAAGACAGGACTCGGCTAAGCAAGACCCGCCTTTCTACAGTTCAAAAATATTTTGGCCTGTAGAAAGTTTTCCGTATTACATTTTTGTCTGCTATACAAAGCAGAAACCTGCAGGACAATTCAAACACAAAAAGCATTCAACAACATCTGGCCGCAGCCGGTTTTCAACCCAGTAATCCAGCTTTAAAAGTAGACGCTGGTGATGGACCTTGTCATAGTTGGAATAGTCCATTAGGATGGTGTCGGTTTAGCTAGTGCTGTCGATTACCGCTGCCAACTGTAAGGATGAGCTGAGACTAGCAAGATATCTTTTTTTCTGAACCCGTGTTGGGCATCAATAATGATGTTGTTGCTCTTTAAGTGGTTAGATATCCTCGATCTGACGATGATAATCAAACAGATTTTGTAATACTAGTTTTTCAAGAATAATTTGACATGTCTATTATGTTATTAAACAATAGAAACAAAATGTACTTTGCAGATTTGTTCCCTTACATCTAGGACTTTTGTAAAGGTAGAGACAACAAACTGTAATAGTAAGTAAGTAAGTAAGTAAGTAGTAAAAAGACCTAGATGAATTGATGGATTTTGAACCTACTTTAAAGTATGCCTTTGCACCAGAAAAAAAAAAGAGTAAAGAATATCAATAAAAAAAAAAGAAAGTAATAAACATAAAATTGTTCATTTTGTAAGAAAAAAATAATAATAATAGAATGCAGACCATTATTGAAAAATCACTAAGAATCATAACAAAGTATCATGTTCAGAATATACATAGGCCTATAAGTATAATGAAGTGGTGAAAAAGTCAAACAATATCTAAAAATGACAAGTGTAGTACCAATGGGTCAAACACTAAAGCTAGAAACAATAGCGGAAAGACGCTTGAAGTTAAAAAAGTAGTAGTAAAACATACATACTTCTTACAAAACTAATTTGGATATTATGGCTGAAACTGAACATATGTATTACTTAAAATACAAGAAGGAAAACATTTAAAACTATCTTTCGTCTGCAAAAGGATCGGAGACTAGGGTGAGTTAATTTAACATACCAAGTAAACAATAAAAATAAAAGAGACTAGACAAACCAAGGATAAGCGTGGGACGCAATAATATTCTGCATAGAAATACAGTCTGTAACAAAATAGAAAATAAATGGTAAAATGAAGTGTAAAATAAACCGAATCAATGGTGACAATGTAAATATTTCGAAAATTTTATTGATTTGATTAAACATATTCATAATGATTTCTAAAATGTGTTTATCTATACATAAAAAACTAACCCATAAAAACAAAGTTTGTATTATACTCCCTTTCTTTGTAAACTAACCTTGAACATTTGTACGGCTTTAACAAAAACATTGCCCGCAAATTTTATAATACGAGTGTTAACATGAATTAGTATGTGATATCATACCTTATGAATTTCAACACTAAAATGTCGAATCGGTAATGTCGGCAAATACATATCTAACTATAACGATTCAACATTCTGATTTCCGTGAACATGTGTATAACTTTAACAAAAACGGGACACGAATGTAAACATGAATTAATTTTTCCACTTCAATCACAAAGTTAGAACGAAAGTTTGATTACGTCATATCTCAGCGCATTTTTTTTCTAGTTTTGGCCCGCAAAAACCATACTTATTTGGACCGGCATTTTCAACGTGAAACCAAGCCATAGACCATTTAACTATGAAGTGTTTGTTAAATTTAAAAAAAAAAAACATTATAGTATAATTAAGTATTTTTAACTGTGAATTTGATATAATGTATTGTTAATCGCCACAAGTCTGTTTCCCATGTTTCAGCTCGATTGGCGAAGGGAAGTGGTCGAAAAATTGATGCATAGTTTTACAAGCAAGCAAGCATACAGACAATACGAGTTAATATAAAGGGAGTAATAAGACTAACCCATAAAAACAAAGTTTTTATTCTACTCCCTTTCTTTGTAAACTAAGTTTAGATTTAATGTATATTTTGATAGATTAAAAATAATACAAGTGATATCATACCTTATGAATTTCCACACTAAAATTTTGTGCATTTTTTTTTCTAGCGTTGTCCTGCAAAAAAACATAAAAATATAACTCACTTTGTTTCGGCTACATTGTGTCGTTTTCATTATATTTTTTTCGTCAAAACGAACATATCCGAAAAGTTTATTTATTTCCGTCTCTTCAGGTAGAGGCAGCCGTAATTGACGTGAAATATTTTCTTCGATTTGCAAATCGGTCAAAGGTATTAGTGAAAATTCCAAAGGCTATGATGCTGAAAATTTGATAGAATGTATTTTTAGTTGAGACAAATCTGCTGCCCAAATTTCAGCACCATTGGATGACGGAAAAAGGTGGAAAAATCGATGCAAAGTATTCCACGCAAGCAACCAACCAACCAAGCAGACAGACAGTACGAGTTAAAAGAAAGGGAGTAAAAATAAGTTGTTTTTTTTTTTTTTTTTTTATCTCCCTTGATAAATATATTTACGCTCCGTAGGCCTACAGACAGACCTATGTATATGACAGAACTGTATAACTGTATATACAGAACTATGTGTATTAACAGAATTATCTGTATTGACAGATCTATGTGTATAAACAGATTTATGTGTATAGACATAACTATGTGTATAAACATATTTTTGTTTATAGACAGAACTATGTGTATAGACAGAACTATGTGTATGAAATGAACTACGTGTACAGATTTAACTATGTTGTCCTTTTTGTCTTCCTATTCCAAGATCATCAAATTGAAAATGTAGACAATAGTTTTATTTGTACTGTTGGTTACCATCATTGGTTGTGTTTCTACTGAGGTAGAAAAACGAAACCAGGAAACGGTAAATAGTTGTAAAGTACTTTTAGTGCTTTATTATTTTTGTCAAGTTTGATATACAAATCAGATATCACTATTATGAATAACAAAACAACAACATTGAGCCATATTTAGCAGCCCTAATATATTAAAAATAAATACTGTTTTTTTTTGTAGAGCTCACCAGATGGCGTTGTATAATAATATTCTTACGACCACAATCCCCTTGTGGTCAGAGCCCTGTAAATGCTGTTGATAATTCTCGTTAGTCATATGGTAGACTTTGGTTATTATTATTTATATTTCAGTATTACACGAACTCCTTAATAGTCCTGGGAACAAACTCAGGATTTGCGTTCCAACAGTTCCTTTCCTTGACGTTGTAGTTGTAAATAAACATATTATAGTATTGTAAACAATGAAATAGAATAATAGTAACTTGACGAGGAAGCTTCATTGTAAATTTTGTTGATAATTTCAATCAGATGAAATGTGCAAATATAATATACAATATGTAGATTATATACAGTTAGAATAAAATAGTGCAAACACAAGCGTCCATAACAGACTCAAAGGAAACTATCTCGAAACTGACTGCCCTAAAGACAAACGAATCATTAAATAATCGCAGAGAAGAGCGGGGAACAGACCTATTACTTGGAGGGGTGAAAATAATGGTATCATTTACCAAAACTCATAATAAAAACGATAGTTTAAAATGAACTCCCCTGTACGTAAAATAATAAACTATTCCTAGCCATTTCGAGAATTTGAGGTCGGCACTAGAGTTATATCTTAGAACAGTCTAGGCTTAGTACCGCCTACAAAACTCGCGTTGGAGAGAGAGAGAGGAAATAAGTAATGTGTGTTTCAGTATTTGGAACTACCAATATGTGACATTATAAACTGGAGCGCCATTTAAAAACAAATTGAGTGTGATGTCCCTTTTAATACTTTTTGTTTCTTCTGGTGTTAGGCCTGTTGGTACTCTATAGCAGGCATTTCAATCGTGCGGGCCGCATTCGGCTCTTTACAAGCACGTGTGCGGCCCGCACAAAGTATACTGCAATTGTCTCATTTAATGGCGAAAATTGCAGTTTTAATACTTTAGTATTAACCCATATCTTGCTGAGGTCTTATTTTTTCTTTATTTCTACATATGTTAAAGAACGCCATAGTGTAATAAAAGAATGAAAGTTTGTTTTTGAAAATTTTTATTTTTTTAGGAAATATTTAGATTTTAAATTCTGTCCTTAAAAAATGACGACAGCAAGAAATGATACCGTGACATTGCATGGTTGCGAAAGACTTTTATCTCAAGGAAAAATACATATTTTTCAACAATTTAAGTTGGAATAATTAATTTATAGCTTTTCAAAACAATAAGATAAGAAAATAGCGTAATAAAACATTGACATTCAAGTGGCACCTGGGCACTGAATGGGTTAACTGAACAAACCAGGAAAACCAATAACATCATTTAAAGCACTAATAAAAATGCAAGAATAGACTCTGACCACAGATAAGCCTAGGATGCATTAATCTTCATTACAGAAGGAGTTTATGTAATTTATAATATCAAATTATATAAATCATATGTATTTTTTTTTTAAGTATGCTTTATATAATAACATATATGTGTTTTTTGCATAATATGTTGTAGATATTGTGATACTTGGTGTGATCACCTAGATAGAGATACATATGTATATAGGTCCTATAGGCAGCTTAGCCAATAGAAGTTGATATCAATCATTGGTTATAACCAAATCTGATATTCTTTCCTTTAATAGGCCTACATTATATAGGTCCGAAGAAATATATTCTATGATGGCATCTCCTCGTATTGTTTTCATCATACTGCATGGTACATATATTATTCCGTAATAGTATTCTGAACATCGGATAGGTCTTCGGGGCAGCGGATTGGTATTCTGGGCAGCGTATTTGTATTCTGGGCATCGGCTAGGTCTTCAGGTGATAGTAAAGGTCTTCAAGCCTAGAGATCGGTTTTCTGGGCAACAATTTGGTCTTATGGGCGCCAGATTAGTCTTCTGTGTAGCAGATAGGTCTTCTGGGCAGCAGATTCATTGTTTGGGGAGCTAATTCATCTTCTGGGCAACATATTGATCTTATGGGCATCAGATAGGTCTTATGGGCACTGGATTGGTCTTATGAGATAGGTTTTATGGACATCGCATTCGTCTTTAGGGCATCAGATTTGTATTTTGTGCAGTCGATGTGTCTTCTGGGCAGTGGATTGGTCTTCAGGGCATCGAACAGATTTTGTTGGCAACAAATTGTTCTTTTGGGCATGATATTGGTCATCTGGGTAGCGGATAGTCTTATAGGCATCGGGTTTGTCTTTTGGGCAATGTATCGAAGCCAGCAAAAGACAAAAATAGCTAGAAAGGTTTGCGTCGATCCAATTGTAATAGAAAAAGAGTAGTCAGCTTTAGAAAAGGAGAACTCTGTCTTTGTCGGCTGTATGATGTATTCTAGGAAATAGTCAACACAAATGTGCTCAAACAATCTGTAAAGCTGAATAGTCCCATCTCAAATTCAACATTATTTGTATTTGAATGTTGATAATTGGGAGACCTAGAATCTAGAAATTCACTAGAATGTCTTTTGTTACGTCATCTTCATTACATTACCTGGCGGCTGAATCAATATATTGAGTGCATAATATAATATTATTGGTCTATTCAAAGTAAAACATGTTAAATTGAAAAAGGTTTGTGATACATGTTGAGAATAAAACATAGATATATACTAGAATTAGTATAATAATGTATATTTATGTATATAAATAGGCATTATGGTTTTAAAACTAGTTAATATGGACAAACAACATGACATTCCTACTCAACTATCTTCAATTGTTAAAGACTCCATAATATATTCCAAAAAAAAAATACAAAAGAAAATAACGTTTTTCTATGTTTTTGCAAAGAAAACACTGAAAACTCAATTTAAAGTCACGGTATCATTTGTTGCTGGCGTCCTTAAAAAAAGACAGTTGGTTTTAACACCTCTGTGTAATTATTATTATCGTTTTAAACTAAAAATATCTATGTTTATGCCTTCTACTAACATTAATTAACAAAGTTATGTTAAATCTTAAGTCAATTTTTATCATTTTCATTAAAAAAAATTATCACTTTTTCAGACTTGACAATTTTTCCGCATTTTTATCAAACTCACGACATAAATTTGTTTTGAGCGCAAAAAATCTAAAAGCAGACAAATAAAGATAATAATTAGATAGATCAGTATATATTCTTTACATTAAATGAAAAAATTGCAAACTATTAACTTAATTTTATGTCTTAAATCGCATTTTACGAAGTGTCCTTAAATAAGGACACCAGCAAGATATGGGTTAATATAACAACATTGCCACGGAAAAAGAGTACAACTTAAAAAACATTATGAAACCAATCTTCGATCCTGCGATTAATATGAGGTCTTAATGCGTGTTTCAAGACTCAATTATTTGAAGGCTAACTTGACACAACAACAGACGTGTTTTACAAAAATAGATCAAGCCAATGTCGCTTCCGTTACTGCAAGTTATGAACTCAGCCGAATGGTTGCCATTAGTGGGAAATCCCACCAGGAAGGAGATTTCGTTAAGCATTGCCTCTTGAAAGCGGCTGACATTGTGTGCCCACAGAATGCACAAATATTTAAGAATATTTCGTTAAACAGGAACATTGTTGCTGGACGGATTGATGAAATTGCAGTTGAAGGCTGCATCATCCAAATTTGAACATTTTTCTATTGCTATTGATGAGACCTTTGACATCACTGGAATAGCACAGCTTGCAGTTTTTATTAGGGCCTGTGACAGTGAATTTATTATTGTTTTTTATGAAGGCCTGATCGAACTAAGGCTTAATCCCAATGCATGACATTACGAGCGAAGACATCATCTTTGAGCAGATTTTGTATGACTATGATTTTGATTTGAGTAAACTTGTGTGTTATCTACTGACGGTGTTGCGAATATGGAAGGCATACATAATGGTGTTGCTGCCAAGATGCGAAGAAAAATTGAGAACTCGTATCCAGATTCATCATTTGCACATTTTTACTGAATTATTCATCAGCACAATTTGTTTTCAAAAACTTTAAAATTGAATCACGTGCTTAGTGTGGTCACAAAAACAGTGAACTTTATCTAATGCAATGCTCTCAATCATCGTCAATTCAGTCAGCTGTTAGAAGAAATGGATAGTCAGTTCACCGATGTCCCATGAGAGTCTCATAGAGTTATTGTCAAAAGAGTTCCAGGAAAGTTTAGTAATTTCTCATCTTATGAATACCATTTTGCATTATTCTCGGCACCATTCAAATTTTATATTGTCAAAGTAGAGTAAAATTTGCAGACGGAGCTAGTAGAAATGCAATCTGATTCTACACTCAAAGCAAAGTATCTAGAAGTCGGGATATCTGGCTTCAATTCAACCTTCCTGAAAAGTTTACACACTTCAGAAATTTTTCAAACTAGGATAATACCATGTTCGGTTCCACCTATGTGTGAACAGTTTTTTTCCTTCATGAAATTAACAAAAACGTCTCAAAGATCAAGGCTGACCGATGTACACTTGTCATCCATGATTAAGGTCGGAACTGCAAATACATTTCAGCCAGATATACGAAAAATTGTCATGAAAAGGAAGCGTCTAACCTCAGCACAAAACACTGATTAAAGTGTACAAATGATTGAATGTTCTTAAATAAATGTTGAATTACAATTGTTATATTTGGCGTTGCGAGGCGTTAGGTTAATCAAGCCGTTGTAGTACACTTGCAAGTTAATTAAATATAATTCAATAAGATTACAGTGTTTCTCAGATTTGTTGGTGTGGCCCGCCGGTATACACAAAGTATATAATGCGGCCCATGGTGCTTTTTTTAGTATCACACGCCTGCCTATAGAATCCTAGGCCGTTTGACCGATCGGCACAAAAATGACATGTATAATTTTTTACACGCTCAAAATATCTATTATTTTTCTATTTTTTATTTCGAGTAAATTATAGTCTTATAGTTTGATAAGAACTCTATTTAACACCAGCACATCAAGGGTGACCTAATCAAAATTACATACATTTCTATTGTCATTGTCGTTTTTAGTTTTAGTAAAATTACTTTATACCTACCAGTAATTACACTTTTACGAATAAACTTATCGTAGGAATATAAAACATACAATAAGATAAAATAAAGATGATAAAACTAAAATAAAATCTAAACAAGTTGTAGTCATTCGTTTCCCTGTCATTTTGACGGGGATAAAAACTACTTTGTAACATAAAAAATTAGAATATTTCAAAATATATTTTTTCTTGAGTAATAAAAAGAAACAAAAATACAATAATAGGCCTACCAGTCATGAAACTTTTTATTTAGTGTAGTGGTGAAAAATCTGATGACATATTTATTTTCTGTAAATCTTATTTTAAATCTAAATGTTAATCTTCATGTATAATTGAATCTATTCGTTTATTAGGCATTGATGCATTTTTTATGATTCACCTATATTATTATTTCCTGGCTGATTACTTTTCTGAATTAGAAAATAAAACAATAATTCTCAAACAAAGATATATAACCGGGATTTTTTTATAAGCTATTTGGTTTAACTCCCTTATTATATTTTGATAATATTATGTAAATTGTGTGAAACAAAATATAAATAGTTTTCTTAGAATGCAACATAAGTTATTATAAAATAAACGTTTAAAAAATTTATAAAATGTGATTGTAAATAAGTCAAAATAACAAAGAAACGAATGATTACAATGTGTTTTGTTAAAACAGAAACACAAAATAAAAAACAAAAATACAATAAAATGTTTATTGAGAACGTTTTCTTCGATATTTTTTTTACATTGTTTACAGTTAGCTGTTCCTGGAACATTCATATGTATTTTTGCTATCAAGCTCCTGACTTGTTATAAATAATATTAAACAAACAATAATACTATCAAATGGAGAAAAAAAACACAAATACCAAACAGTAACAAAAGTATATAAAAAAAAGTGCACAATAATATTTCGCAGTAAAGGTAAACTCAGTCCCGAATAACACTCTAATGTAAAAGCATTTCAAAGGGACATCACTCTAAAATAGCGCTCAATTTATAACCTTAACATTTGGTGATTAGTAATAGATACAATTAAAAATAAAAATACTGAATTAAGCAATATTGTTTTTATAATAAAAAAATAATTTTGGAGGACTTTTCCAATTTTTACATGTAACTTTTGTGCCGATCAGTCAAACAGCCTGGGAGCCTAAAACGAACAAACATATAAATATACAAACATATATAGAAACTCACACTATACATTGACTAGTGGTTTTCCCGTCAAAATGACTGAGGAACGAATGACTACAATTTTTTTTGTTAAACCCTATATTGCATGAATTTAGGTTTCAAGTTCAAAAAAATTTTCATTGCGTTTTTTGTTCTTCTAATAAATAAAGAAAAAAAAATTGTTCAGAGTGTAATCCCAAAAAAGTGAAATTTAGTGTTGATTTTGGTCGTTGCATTTTTGCAACTGTGTGCAACCGAGCAACATTTTTTCAAGAAGGCATCACAATGTCAAAAATTTAATAATTGCTATTTTACACAAATTTACAACCACAATAACAACAATTACATTTGAACATGATTAAGAAAAGATTTTTAAGTCTTTTGTGAGGTATTTTATTAAAATAAGTTATAAAAAAGGTTTAGAGCTCATGTTCATTTATAGGTAAAAATATAAAATTTTCATAGTGACATAATGCTACTACAAAGAATTATTCACACATAAATTCTGAATAAATTTGGCATGCACAAATATAAATAATTCACACTAAAGGAATGAGAAAATTATAATAATACTAAATTATTACTTACTTAATAATTTCTTTTAGAGAACTAAAAAAAAACATTAGTAAGAAAATTAGCGGATATGACATTTTGTTGTCTCGGAACACACTTTTCTGTTATTTGACCGGTGAATGCAGGCAATTTAGTCGTCAAATCTTCATCGGATAACAACACCTTCCAAAGAAGTCCTCGGCTTGACTGGGTGTTTCCTCTGGTTCAATACCATCATTATTGATGTCAACATCTGATTCTGCATCTTTATAGAAAAAAACAAAACAATGATTTATAATAGGAACTAAAACTACTAAATGTACTTATTTATTTTAGTTTTACAGACATTCCTTCCAGATATAAGTTAATTAGATCTATGTCCACTAGGCCCAAAACTCCTGCAGGGTGGTAGGGATTGGTTGGTGGCAGAGATGGAACCCGCGAAGTGTCGGTTGACAGTCCGGTAAACTATAAATATATATTACACAATAAAATAAAACTAACCTGAATTTAAATTTACCTTCAATCACCTTTTCGGTATGGAAACTGTTCAATACTGGCATCTTAGTCCAATGGCGTATCATTATCAGACAACTCAAAGTCTCCGGTGTCCGAAGGCATTTCCCTCAAAACAATGGAAGAGTATTTTTTTTTCCTATAAAAGACCTTGGGCTCTATAATGTAAGCCTAATTAAAAATAATAATAGCAAATAATTTGACATATATATATATATATATATATATATATATATATATATATATGTATATATATATACTAAAAATAATATAGATTTAGTACTAAGTCTAGACCTAACTAGGCCTGTCATTTATAACTAATAACTAATAATAACAACAAATAAATAAATATACCTCTATTTAACTATTTTACTGAATTATATTATAAAAAGAACAAAATTAAGAAATATAATTGATTATTTAGACATTATTTACTTTATATTATAATAAAATAACTATAACGAACATTATATTTAGAAAAGGGGGTGTGGCTCTATGTCGTGTAATCTCAGATTTTTTTTATAGCTCAGTTGCATGGAGTTGCAATTTTACAACATACAAAGTTACTGCTATAATATGAAAAGTATAAGGAAATAACACAAAAATAACTTCTTTTTGCATTGAGATATGAGTTTACTTTTACAAAAAAAATGTTTTTAGAGTAAAACTACATGTTAAATATAATAAATGATGCAAAGTTTACTTACTGTATCGGACCACTATAGCAACGCTTGTAAAAATGTAAAATGAGACTAAAATAACTTATATATAAACGAGTTCTTGTGTAGGTTATGTACAATACTGCCTCGGGAACGAATTGAAACTAACTTTTGTAGAAAAAGCCTAAAAAAAAAATAAGAAAATTCTGTATGTAAACAACTGTTGTAAAATTACAACTGTATGCAATATAGGGTTAAGAGAGATGAAAAAAAATACAATAAAAACTGCAGTGAGAAAGTTTATTTCGGTATTTAGTTTTTGTTATTTTTTATTGTTTAATTGATTGTAAAAAGTCGCTCATTAAATGATGCTCTCAATAGCGACGTGAATCCATAAAATAATTAAAACATTAGGTTACTAATACTTATAATTAATATAGTAAAGCAAACATCTACCATTAATGAAAAAAATATAATGAATTGATAGACATTACGTCATAAGCTAGTTTTAAATGACGGAAAAACGAATGATTACAATGTGTTTTGTTAAAAGAGAAAAAAAAATACTATTACAATAAAAACTGTAGTGAGAACGTATCTTTCGGTATTTATTTGTATTTTTTTATATATTTTTTTAACGCATTTCAAATGGTGATTATACTGAAAACCCGATTAGGTCTCGCGTTGAACATAGCAAATGAACGGTAAGAAAGCATTTCAAAGAGACATTATTCTGAAACGGCGCTCAGTTTAGAACCTTCACATTCCGTGATTAGTAATAGGCCTACGTTTATTAAATCTAATAAATTACGAATTAAGAAATATTGTTTATATAATACAAATTTCTTTTGGAGGACGTTTCCAATTTATACATTTAACTTTTGACCCGCTTAATCAAACGACTTAGGAGCCTATTGAACACAAACATATAAATAAACAAACTCACGGTTATTATGTATAATGATGATGATTACAAATGTATTTAACTTGTTTATTGGTATAGTTTAGTTTAAAGTAAGCTTAACAAAATGTTTAAATAGTGAAGAATGTTCAATATAATGATATACAAACAAATGAAAATTTAACATGATGATAAAAAACAGTTATTTCAGTTTTATTCAACTTAAATATTAAACCATTTAACAAGCAATGTTTACAAATACTGCAATTTAAAAAAAAATCAGTCTTAATTATACTCTATCAAACAATACATACAAAATAAAAATACATTATCTGCACTAGGTTAAATTGTTTAAATGCAGGCTGAAATTATATTATATAAATAATTCCTAAATATTACCCCAATGGTTAATTCATGCCCTAGTAGTAGATGCCTAAATTGGTTAGGTTAAATGTTAAGTTTCTTTTTCTTTACTAATTTTATTTTTACAATGCATTTTATTGTGACTCTAAGAACCTTAGTCCATCTAATAATGCTTTGTTAGATTCTAACTCTAACCCTTTTATTATAGCTCTTTCAAAACAAAAGTTTTTCATAGAAATTATTTTGTCACCAAATAATTTGACGAGCAAGTTGTATAGTATCATGTTTTTCCTTACAAATGTAGGCCTATATTTATTTGTTCTATATTCTTTCATATCCCTGTCAGAAATGTAGGTTCTATAGTCTGCATGATAGTTATGGGAGACCTTTTTTCAGAAGAAACACATTTATTTTGATAGCACGGTGTGTTTCGATTAATTGTGTTGTTGTTGTTCTTTTTTTTTAAAATTGTATGCACAATCATATTTAAAATACTTGTTTAAATGGACACAAAAATATACACGTAGGCTTACATGACAATTTTAGGTTATGTCTAGAAATGGGGTCTGGCATATTTGTATTTTACTGTACAACTTATGTTCATGCTTGTAAAAGTAAATATTTAGTTAAGTAATGATTTAGTTTAATTAAATGCTTTATATTAATTGTAATTTATAGACTGAAGTGAATATTTATTCAACATGTTGGTACAGTCATAGATTGTGTTTTCAATCTATGTATACATTATAATGTGTTTACGATTTGTTTATACTGAAGATTCACTCACATTTCCAATGTTATAATCCTATACTTAATGGAATAATAAATCATTTTGCTAAGTAATATGAATTGGAGTCCAGTGAGTTTTGCCAGGCACTTATAGCGTTCTAGAAATTTCTATTAAAAAAAAAGTATAAACAGGAGCTAGAGAATATCAACCATATTACACCTAGATGGTATTTAGAGACAATACTTTTTGTGTGTGTGTGTGTTTTGGTTCAAAGGATATATTGAATATTCTTTTTTTTATAAAAGCACTGCTAGAAATGAGCTGCACCAGCTAATGAGGAGAGGGGGGTACATTAAGATATTGTCGTGACTAGCCTTTCCGAGGTACACAGATAAAGAGTATCGCATATTATATATATAATACAGCTAAAAATAATAAATAATATAAATAAAATATACTACTAAGAATAATATTTGAAATATTCTTTCAGTGGTGGAGGGGGAGGAGGAAAAGACTTTCGGCTAGTTTAATCATACAGATAAGCAAAGAACTTGAGTGTAAATTATATTATAATTCACGTGCATGCTTGTCTATATCCTAAGCTACGTTGAATATGCTTGTACTTGTACATTCTATTATATTTTGTAGTTTATTACAAATGTGGAGATGGAATTTGAAATAAAAATGACTTTATCAAGTAAATTAGCATTGGGCCAAAATATATTAGCCAACTAATTTTTGCTTCACTTCAACTTAAATATTTTAAAATACATAATTGTTGAGCTTAGTAACCTCAGGGTCGTAATATGAAATCGTCAGTATATACGTAATAAAAGATATACAATGACCTATTGTCTAGTTCAGTTGACTAAGTTATCGAAAGGGGAAAAAAAATACAAATAGAAAAAAAACTAAATGAGATATGTACAAGATGTAGAAAATATAAAATAACTACGAATATCAGATTCTTAATACTCTTAAAACAATTAAAACTGTTTTTAAGACACGTAAAGAAACTTAGAATGCAATAAATATCTTAAGGACATTCCATGAAGACACTCCTTTCTTTTCTCTATTCATAGTTGCAAACTTGAGCAGTAAGTCATAAAAATACAAGTTAATTTTTTTTTTTTTTTTTTTTTTTTTTTTTTTTTGGGGGGGGGGGGGGGGGTAATAAAACAAAACATTAAGGAAGCCCTAACACAAGGATATTTTTATTATCTTATCAACTCCTGCCTTCTTAAGCACTGGGAGTGTCGTGTCTGTATAGATTATTTGTTGTTTGTTGACTTAAATGACCACAAGAAAGATACACAACTACGCTGGCACAATACATTTGCTTTAGAGCTATATAACGCCAATAATTCCATATAAGACTAGTTGTAAAGGTGCAATAAAGCTATAAATTTTACAGAAGACATTGGCATATTTTCTGAGCTGTTTGCATTTTAGAAACTTTCCGAGAAAAATCAAGTTAAAATATGTAAAGTAAGCTGGTAGTTTAAGTTGTTGTTTAGTTTACTTCTTTATGGTTTTTGTGAAACTTGGTATAATTTATTTGATGTATAAAGACATGTAGAGAAAATGGCAAGTTAATGAAACATGTCGGAAAATACACATTAGCATGTTATTATCTTTTTAATTATTTCGATCTTTATTTTGTCTTTGACAAAGATACGTATGTTATAACTTTGAAGAGGCAACTTAAAAGTCTTAGCTTAGTTTGACATTGTTAATGTGCCAACTAGAGACAGACCGAACTTTGGTTTCGGCTTCGGTTTCGGTGCCGATAATAGGCAAAACAACTTTTTCGATGTTGTTTCGGTTTCGGCCGAAGTCAAAAGGTTAGTTTTCGGTTTGCTTACGGTTTCGGCCGAAACTGATTTGACTTTCGGTCGTCAGCCGAATATCTATTTTAACTTTCAAAATTCAAACTGCTACGTTATTGCTGCATCTATTATTCTTATCGATACTTTCATTTAGTTAAGCTGGTGTGAATTAATCTGTGTGAAGTAGGGATCTTAAACGAAAACCGGAATTCGAGAGAAAATCATTCGTAACTGCGAGCCACGATTTATTTATCTTCGTATCTAAATATAACTATAAATATTTTATATTTTAAAACCCTGTTTGATTCGCACTAAACAACTCATTAACATTATATTCCTTGCAAACACTCTTTTGTCAGAGGCGACTACTGTGCCTATTAATTTTTGTTCTTTTTCAAATCCCGAATATTGCTTGTGAATTTGCGCTACAATAGCAAACGCAGATGTTAACGCGAGTCGTCGGCACATATATTTGATTTACGTATTAGAAAAGAAAAAAAAATGGAATTTCCTCATAAACAGACAAAAAGACCGATTTCGGTACGTTTTTAGATGCTTGGACTTCAAAAGGAAGACATAGACAAAACAGAGGTCATATTTAGTGTTTCGTTTGAATCTTCCCCGTTAAACCCTTCAATCAGTTCAGTTTTATTACAATAGCTGACAATATTTGTCTAGTGGTAAAACTGACCTGAAGAGCGTCTTTTCAAACTTAAACAGGTTTTTAATTTAATGTACACTGAAAAGCAACTTGCATTAGGGCAACTTAAAAAAAACAACATCTTTACTGCGCATGGAAGGTGTTGTTTTTTTTTTTATGTTCATACTTTTATGGGATTTATTGATATAAGTATTCTTTTGCAAATATTTATTTAATGTGTGCAACTTGTTTCATTTCTATATTTAAATAAAAATCTACTTAAGTCTAAATTTAAAATTCATGGCAATACAGTTTTTGATTTCTCACAATCCAAAATCATCAGGTTCTAGGTATCAATGGTCCTTTGTATTAATTTGGTTTATAAAATTATGTTTTAGTATAATCTACGCAAATTTGTATTCTTCTACCTATAACTTATTTTGCCCAGGGGCAGGAGGGAGGAGCGGGGGAAACCAAAACCCGGTTTGAAATCAGATTTATTAAACCGAAAATTGGTTTTGAGAAAAAACGATATTAAAATCCCTTTTGGTTGTATGGCTTACTTACATGGAACACCCATAAACTAGATAATATTACTAGTACACACAAATGTGCAGTATTTTTAAATCTTTTGTATAAAATGTTCTATTTACTTATTTTTCGGTTACGGTTTCGGTTTCCGCCGAATGTGTAGTGAAATTTTAATTATCAGCTTCGGTTTCGGCCTAAAGTAAACTTATTACATTCGATATGGTTTTGTTTTCGGCCGAAACCGAAAATTTGGTTTCAGTCGATCTCTAGTGCCAACGCATGTCAGGAGTCACACCCATGCTTGGCTTGTTACAAACGCTCATGACCTTTTAGTTAATCTCAGTGTGGAGGACAGATGTCTGTTAAACCACTTTCTAGTTTTTCTCTACCTACGACTTTAGAAGCCCAGAGGATCGTAAAATCCCGCAAATTAAGAGGCAATAATATTGTCATCTTTAGATCAGATGCAGCAGCCATGTTGTTGCAGCCTGGCTCAAAGATCTGTATGCTCACTACACAACTTGTATTGTCTACACTAGCCACACCCTTCTCATCACTCGATCAGTCTGCCCCGTGGAAGTCGGATAATAACATCAAAGCTACTAAACGTATACGAAGTCGTGCAGAGAGAAAGTATAATAAGACTGGATTTACAGTTCACCGACAGGTGCGTGTATAAGAAACAATGTTAAAGTAAATCGAAAGGTGAGAGATGCTAAAACTCGCTATCTTTGTGTCAGGATCCAAGGAGCGTATTCTTCCTATTAACTGTTCCGGATAACTACTGCGATGTTTGGAGGTGCAGGCAGACCAGTACTAAATTGTATTTCTAAATTAGAGTTTAATGCCTTATGTATTATTACTATTTTACTCTTTGCCCTTCTGTCCTCTAGTGTTTCTAGGTTTAGTTATTTAACTGTTAGTATCACACTTGTCAGTTGTGAATATTTGCTAGTAATAAACCTTGCAGCTCTTTTCTGAATTTGTTATAATTTTAATTTTTAAATGTTTTCTTCAGTTGCATAGGCCTAGGCCTTATACAGATTCTGCATGTTCTAGTATAGGCCTAACTAATGTGACATGGCATTATAGTTTTATATTCTTATTACATGTGTAACAGTTCCTTTTTATATAGCCTAATGTTTTTATTGTTCGATTTTGTTAAATACTTCATGAATATGAGAATTCCAAGATAACTTATCATTTATTAATACTCATAAGTACTTTGCATTGTTAGTTAGGATTAGTTATTTGCCATGAATAAAGTAGTTTGTAATTATTTGTTTGTTTTTCTTAGATACTCTTAGCAGTTGGCAATTTTCTGGATGAAAAGAAATAATCCAGTAGAGAGACTCATAATGCGCCAAACTGCTTCATTGCAACCGACGTATCTTCCCAAAATGTATCGATATACTTCATCAACAGCGTTGTCATCTGTCTCTCCAAACTCCAAACACAACCATGTCACTCCCTTTGTTCACTTACTTGCAAATGTATTTGATGGAGTTGACAGAACTGCAGTACTCGGCATTGCCATGGGCAGGAAACATTTTGGAAAGAGATAAAGAAACAAGCAAATTAATTGTTGTCTTCTTCGACTTTCGTGTTGCCTTGAAATATAATATTTGACGTGACACTATCTTCTTGTCTGTGCGTCTTCAGTAAACGGAGATTCCATCCTTACCAGTAAGTCTTATTTTAAACAATATTCTAGGATAATGTTTGCTACACTTTTCATCATTTATAGATGGTGCATCGACATTGATATTTCCACAAGTTCTATGAATCTTTTATCTTCACCACTGCAAACAGATTGTGGTCATGCTCTGAGTTAGGAAACTCATACCACTTTATAAGAGCAATTAACTTTATCACGCTTGTTGCTTGAGCTACTTGATGCTAGCCGTTCAATTCATTTATGAGATCTCTCATGTTCAATAAAAAAATCGAGAGTTGCCTAACTTAGAACAGCATACTCCAGTCTACAACCATCATCATCAGACCAACAAGCCAGTGACGACGGGCATGCAGAGTCGGTGTTTGGTCTAGCAAAAAACGGATACTCCTACGCATCTCAGAGTGAAAAGTCTCATCCACTTAAGCCAGCGTACACCTCATCATAGTGTCCACCCAGTTATGATGAGCAATGTTTATATGTGTAGAATATGTATTAAATAACTTATTTGAATGTATTTGTTAAGTGTAGAGTAATTCAGTACCTAACTTTGGTTAAAGTCTACATCATTAGTTATCTCAGGGGTTGGCAACATTTTGATAATAGTTTTCTAAAGTAGGATATATAATAACTTTAGCGTGCCAACGGCATGAAAGTCGTCCTGTTCTTTCCTTATAGAAGTGGTCTGAACTGCGTTTCATTTGACCTTACGGGTGCCATGGAAAATAGTCAAGTCTTGCTCGTGCGCTAGGTTGCCGAACCCTAAGTTATCTTATCACATATTACTGACGCTCCTCATATAAAGAAGATTATTGCGTCCTACGCTCATCCGTGGTCCATGTCTAGAATAATTCAGGCGTTCTGTGAATTTTCAATGTGTATTAATGACCTTTCCGTAAATGTATTCAAAATTGAAACAAAAAATATTGTAACCAAACAAATAGACAACCACGAAACAAAAAACAAAACAAAAAACAACAAAGGGCTAATACATAAAATAGTAAAAAAAAATAGTGAAATGTCACAGTTTTACAATCGGGTATTTTTGGTGGTAACAAAGATACAATGATAGATATTGCGATAGCCATTGAGTATAAAGCTATCAAAATTTATGAAAATTGCAAGAATAATACTTTTTTTCTTTTTATTAAAATGTACATACTGGAAGTAAAAGGTATAGGCCTAGCCTACACCTTCACTAGAGACCCCTGGCCAGTGGGACCATAGTTAACGTATAGATGGATACGTCACTAACATTATAAATTGTTATAATATTTCTATTTCATACTAAAAGACACAATAAACACATAAAATGAGCACTAAATGTTATTGTTTTGTTTGCCACGCGTTACATCAAGCCTATGCATAATTTTGGTTGTTATTTTTTAAAATCCGGGTTACGAAAAATTATTATTTTTTTGAAAAAAGGATTAAACTCAAAAAGGTTTAATTGTTGTCGACACGAATCAATCCCAAAAGTAGGGTCCTACCCAACCGAATCTAAACTTAGAGCTTTACCAAACCTAATATTCTAATAGTGAGTCCGAATCCTATCTCTACCAGAGACCATTTAAATAAAATAAGTATTCAAGTTTATCCGTTATAATACAAAGACTATGCTAGCGTTCTTTTGTCTGGTGGTTAAAAGGCAAATCAAACGGGGTGAAATAAAAAATGTAATTTATTTGTAATTAGTCCATACGAATTAACTAAAAAATACAGAAAAACTGACACTGGATATATTAGGCCTAATTATGTCATATTATTATCTTAAAATATTTTAAACCTAATTATAACGTGACTAAATCACGAAAGCCCATAGATGATTTATTTTCTATCAAACAAGGAGAAGTCAACGAAAGCATTACAATACACCATTATGTTATTTTAAAGAAAAAACATGCCAGTATTGGTTATTGGCATTCGTTAGGTAAGTAATTTTACAATTTTTCAAAACAAAACCTTAAAAACAGATACACAGAAAACTGTTTTATAACAAAAACGTGTACCAAATCTATAGAAGAAACCCTCAAAAAAATAACATAGATGACTGATTAATTATAAAATATCTGTTAACATAATTATAATTATAAAATACTAGATCTAATAATTTCTAAAAATATAATAATATTGTGAATCAATTTGCTGTAGGCACGTAAAAAGCTTTTATTTTCCTTTCCAACTCTTTTAAAGTATTGAGCACTTGGGTCTCAGTGCTTTCAGTGCTTCGTATCTTTCTTTTGTGTAAACTCCATTATTACTTTGCAGATTGACAACCATTTCAATAATCCGTTCTGATGAGGCTAATCTCTTGCTGCCCTCACTAAAGTCTCCTATGTTGGAAACCAGAAGTATTCTATTGTCTACCTCTTCAATCAATTGTTGAAATTTTGAATTTTGTCTGGAACACCATTGATTAAAACATTCTTCTTCTGTTTTACCCTCAGGTACCTCTAACAAATCCCCATGGGTGACCACAATGATTCCGTGTTTTGAAAGAAATGTTGGTCCAAAAAATTGTTTTAATATATCAATAGCGTTACTTTCATCCCCCGTAAATGGAGCATTATATCTGTGGACCAAAACAAAAGCGGCCAAGATTGGGGCTGTGTTAACAACCAGATCCATAATGGTCCGTGCATTTTTCTTATCATCCCTTTCGGTTTTAATTAAACCACACAGTCCAGGCGTATCATACATATGTAAAGTGTAATTATTATACTTAGATGATTGTTGATTAGGAAAGTTCTTTTTCCTCAAAGCGTCGTCAGAAGTATCAAAGACTTCCCACTTCAAAATCGTGTTACCTGTGCTAGATTTTCCATGTTTAGATTGACCAATTAATAAGATGTTATATGCTTTCATGTTTGCGAAATTCTGCAATTAAAATAAAATGAGTTCAATAGAACATATTTTAAATATTTTAACAAATGTATCAATTATGCATGAACAAAATTTGCATACATATATTTTAGTTTCTTGAATAAAGATGGCCAGGAGATTTTCTGTCCGAAACGAGACACAGAAACATTGAATTTTTCAAACCTATGTACACAACTGTAAAATAAATAAAAAAAACGTATAAAACTTTAAGCTTATAATAATAATAATAATGGTGCTTGTATAGTGTATATACCGTTGATGACAGTTCTATGCGAAGATGACAGTAAAAAACAGACAGAGTACAGACAAAGAAGAACAGATGAAGGCGTATAGAAAAGAAGATGTGCAGTTCGCTACTTGAAAAGGTGAGTCTTTAGCCGGCTCCTGAAGGTATCTTCGGGCGGAAATATTGACAATCTAATTCTTGTAATGTTTAGACTTTAATATAAAAAAACAACAACAGAAAACATAACAAACCTACCCTTACCAAAAATAATTTCAATATAAAAGCCTATAAATACATTTTTCTAGAGTGATCGAATTTATAAAGCCAAGTTTAAATCAATAAAAACAATGTATAATTTAAAAAAAATATTTAAAAAAAAAAGTATAAGAGTAGTAAAATAGTTGTTGTCTCAGTAAGTGGATCATAAGTCATAAAGATCTAAGAGACAAATCCATTTTTTTAAACCTATTATTTACATAGAGTTTTTCCTTTTTATTGTTTACTTTTTTTTTAAATGTCCTTATTATTTAAAATATCAGAATTTAAATTCAAAGTATCTTTGGCTAATATAATATTTTAGTGGAATAATGTTAACACTTACAGGACTCATAAGTGTACTTATATGATTATGTAATGAATAAAAATTTGAATTTTAATATGTAAAAAAGATAGGTAATTGTGCTTTAGATTATTTGTTTTTATGTCAGAAAACATGAAATCATTGTAAGAATTGACATTTTTTTTAAACTGAACTTTAAAAATCTCTAGCGGAAAAAGTAAGTGTACCATCAAAAGAATTTCGTTTTATTTAAAATACTCACCAAGAGTAGCCGTGTGTCAATAAATTTGAAATATTAAATATATATTAAAGGTGTAAATATTTTTGAATTACTTTGAATTTATAGTACCTCACTTCTTTCAACTTTTAGTCTCAATGGTAAGAAAGTAGGCGTACAAGGTTTAAAAGAAAAGACCTCACTTCACCGCTGTGAGAATAACAGACGATATTACCGTCCTAGGACTTGAAGGACAAACATACTTGTGCTAAAAAAAAGATTTCTATTCCCAGAAATCAGTATCTTGCTTTAGGCCTACTATTGATAATTTATGACGGCTGTCGTAAAAAAAGAATTTTATTTTTCATTTATTTGTTTTTATACTTCCTTTATTTAGAGATAAGATGTTAGGTTAGTTGTTTAGTAAGTAAAGTAGATAGAGTTCTGAAACGTAACTAGGTAGAGTTGTAGAACTTAACTTAACCAGGTAGAGTTGTAGAACTTAACCAGGAAGAGTTGTAGAACTTAACTTAACCAGGTAGAGTTGTAGAACTTAACTTAACCAGGTAGAGTTGTAGAACTTAACTTAACCAGGTAGAGTTGTAGAACTTAACTTAACCAGGTAGAGTTGTAGAACTTAACTTAACCAGGTAGAGTTGTAGAACTTAACTTAACCAGGTAGAGTTGTAGAACTTAACTTAACCAGGTAGAGTTGTAGAACTTAACTTAACCAGGTAGAGTTGTAGAACTTAACTTAACCAGGTAGAGTTGTAGAACTTAACTTAACCAGGTAGAGTTGTAGAACTTAACTTAAACAGGTAGAGTTGTAGAACTTAACTTAAACAGGTAGAGTTGTAGAACTTAACTTAACCAGGTAGAGTTGTAGAACATAACTTAACCAGGTAGAGTTGTAGAACTTAACTTAACCAGGTAGAGTTGTAGAACTTAACTTAACCAGGTAGAGTTGTAGAACTTAACTTAACCAGGTAGAGTTGTAGAATTTAACTTAACCAGGTAGAGTTGTAGAACTTAACTTAACCAGGTAGAGTTGTAGAACTTAACTTAACCAGGTAGAGTTGTAGAACTTAACTTAACCAGGTAGAGTTGTAGAACTTAACTTAACCAGGTATAGTTGTAGAACTTAACTTAACCAGGTAGAGTTGTAGAACTAAACTTAACCAGGTAGAGTTGTAGAACTTAACTTAACCAGGTAGAGTTGTAGAACTTAACTTAACCAGGTAGAGTTGTAGAACTAAACTTAACCAGGTAGAGTTGTAGAACTTACCTTAACCAGGTAGAGTTGTAGAACTTAACTTAACCAGGTAGAGTTGTGAAACTCATCTTAACCAGGTAGAGTTGTGAAACTCAACTTAACCCGGTAGAGTTGTGAAACTGAACTTAACCCGGTAGAGTTGTGAAACTCAACTTAACCCGGTAGAGTTGTGAAACTCAACTTAACCCGGTAGAGTTGTGAAACTCAACTTAACCCGGTAGAGTTGTGAAACTCAACTTAACCCGGTAGAGTTGTGAAACTTAACTTAACCAGGTAGAGATGTAGAACTTAACTTAACCAGGTAGAGTTATACAACTTAACTTAACCAGGTAGAGTTATACAACTTAACTTAACCAGGTAGAGTTATAGAACTTAACTTAACCAGGTAGAGATGTAGAGCTTAACTTAACCAGGTAGAGTTGTGGTACTTAACTTAACCAGGTAGAGTTATATAACTTAACTTAACCAGGTAGAGATGTAGAACTCAACTTAACCAGGTAGAGTTATATAACTTAACTTAACCTGGTAGAGATGTAGAACTCAACTTAACCAGGTAGAGTTATATAACTTAACTTAACCAGGTAAAGATGTAGAACTCAACTTAACCAGGTAGAGTTATATAACTTAACTTAACCAGGTAGATATGTAGAACTCAACTTAACCAGGCAGAGTTGTGGTACTTAACTTAATAGGGTAGAGTAGTGGTAGAGTTATGGTACTTAACTTAATAGGGTAGAGTAGTGGTAGAGATGTGGTACTTAACTTAATAGGGTAGAGTAGTGGTAGAGATGTGGTACTTAACTTAATACGGTAGAGTAGTGGTAGAGATGTGGTACTTAACTTAATAGGGTAGAGTAGTGGTAGAGAAGTGGTACTAAACTTAATATGGTAGAGTAAAGGTAGAGATGTGGTACTTAACTTAATAGGGTAGAGTAGTGGTAGAGAAGTGGTACTTAACTTAATACGGTAGAGTAGTGGTAGAGATGTGGTACTTAACTTAATAGGGTAGAGTAGTGGTAGAGAAGTGGTACTAAACTTAATACGGTAGAGTAGTGGTAGAGATGTGGTACTAAACTTAATACGGTAGAGTAGTGGTAGAGATGTGGTACTAAACTTAACCCTATATTGCATGAATTTAGGTTTCAAGTTCAAAAAATTTTTCATTGTGTTTTTTGTTCTTCTAATGGATAAAGAAAAAAAATTTGTTCAGAGTATAATCCAAAAAAAGTGATATTTAGTGTTGATTTTGGTCGTTGCATTTTTGCAACTGTGTGCAACCGAGCAACTTTTTTTACAGAAGGCATTACAATGTCAAAAATTAAATAATTGCTATTTTACACAAATTTACAACCACAATGACAACAATTACATTTGAACATGATTATACAAAGATTTTGAAGTCTTTTGTGAGGTATTTTATTAAAATAAGTTATAAAAAAGGTTTATAGCTCATATTCATTTATAGGTAAAAATATAAAAATGTTCATACTGACATAATGCTACTACAAAGAATTATCAACACATAGATTCTGAATAATTTTGGCATACACAAATAAAAATAATTCAAACTAAAGGAATGAGAAAATTATAATAATACTAAATTATTAGTTATTCAATAACTTATTTTAGAGAACTAAAAAAAACATTAGTAAGAAAATTAGCGGATATGACATTTTGTTGTCTCGGAACACACTCTTCTGTTATTTGACTGGTGAATGCAGGCAATTTAGTCCTCAAATCTTCATCGGATAACAACACCTTCCAAAGAAGTCCTCGGCTTGACTGGGTGGTTCCTCTGGTTCAATACAATCATTATTGATATCAACATCTGATTCTACATCTTTATAGAAAAAAAAACACAATGATTTATAATAGAAACTAAAACTACTAAATGTACTTATTTATTTTAGTTTTACAGACATTCCTTCCAGATAGAAGATAATTACATATATGTCCACTAGGCCCAAAACTCCTGCAGGGTGGTATAAATTGGTGGGCGGCAGAGATGGAACCCGCGACGTGCCGGTTGACAATCCGGTGAACTATAAATATATATTACACAATAGAATAAAACTAACATGAATTTAAATTTACCTTCAATCACCTTTTCGGTATGGAAACTGTTCAATACTGGTATATTAGTCCAATGACACATCATTATCAGACAACTCAAAGTCTTCGGTGTCCGAAGGCATTTCCCTCAAAACAATGGAATAGTATTTTTTTCCTTTAAAAGACCTTGGGCTCCATAATGCAAGCCTAATTAAAAATAATAATAGCAAATAATTAGGCATATATATATATACTAAAATAATATAGGTTAATATAGATTACCTGTATAGATATTTAAGTCTAGGCCTAACTAGGCCTGTCATTTATTACTAATAACTAATAATAACAATAAATAAATAAAAAGACCTATATTTAACTATTTTTACTGAATTATATTATAAAAAGAACAAAATTAAGATATATAATTGATTATTTGTACCTTATTTACTTTATATTATAATATAATAACTATAAAGAACGTTATATTTAGAAAAGGGGGTGTGGCTCTATGTCGTGTAATCTCAATTATTTTTTAGCTCAGTTGCATGGAGTTGCGATTTTACAACATACAAAGTTACTGCTATAATATGAAAAGTATAAGGAAATAACACAAAAATAACTTCTTTTTGCATTGAGATATGAGTTTACTTAATAAAAAAAAATGTTTGAACTGTAAAACTACATGTTAAATATAATAAATGATGCAAAGATTACTTACTGTATCGGACCACCATAGCAACGCTTGTAAAAATGTAAAATGAGACTAAAATAACTTTTATATAAATGAGTTCTTGTATAGGTTATGTACAAAACTGCCTCGGGAACGAAACAAAACAAAATATTGCAGAAAAAGCGTAAGAAAAATATAAAAATTATGTATGTAAACCAGTGTTGTAAAAATACAACTGTATGCAATATAGGGTTAATACCGTAGAGTAGTGGTAGAGTTGTGGAACTTAACTTAATACGGTAGAGTTGTAGGACTTAACATAATACGGTAGAGTTGTGGCACTTTACTTAATACGGTAGAGTTGTGGCACTTTACTTAATACGGTAGAGTTGTGGCACTTTACTTAATACGGTAGAGTTGTGGCACTTTACTAAATACGGTAGAATTGTGGCACTTTACTTAATACGGTAGAGTAGTGGAAATAAACTTAACTTAACCATGTAGATTTGTAAAACTTAACTTAACACGGGAGTTGTGGCACTTAACCTAGTAGGTAGAGCTCTGGAACTGAGCTTAACCCTGTAGAGTTGTTGAACTTATTTTTATTTCACATATAATGCACATATACTTTATTTTGTCTGTACGTATACTGTACATTGTCTACAATTTTAATTGACATTGATTGCAAATATGATGTACATTGATTTCAATTATACTTGTCATTGACTGTACTTATACTGGACATTTGCCGCAATTATATTTGGCATTGAGTGCACTTATACTTAACATTGTTTGATTTTATAATTGACATTGACTGGAATTATAGGTAACATTCAGCGCACGTAAACTTGGTACTGACATCTATTATAGTGTACACTAACTGTAATTATACTGTACAATGACTGTACTTATACTGTGTATTGACTGTACTTAAATGTTCAGTGACTGTAGGTATACTGTACATTGACTGTGCTAATAATGTACACTAAATGTACTTATGATGTACATTGACTGTACTTTTACTGTCCATTGAATGCACTTATTGTGTACTTTATCTGTACTTATAACTTATAATATACACTGACTGTACTTATACTGTACATTGACTTTAATTATACTGCACACTGAATGTTTTATACTTGGCATTGAATGTTTTAAAATTGTACATTGACTACACGTATACTTGATATTGACTGCACTTTTACTTGACATTGATTGCACTTATCATGTACATTGATTAAAAATGAATTTTACATTTACTTTTCAATTGTACGTTACATTGAATGCACTTGTATTTTGAAATTCACTGCACTTATAGTGTACACTATCTGAACTTATATTGTACATTGATTGTACTTATGATGTATATTGACCTCATTTATAGTGTATGTTACTTTACTTATATAGTAAGCTCTTTGCATTTAAACTTGACATAACTGCACTTTTCTGTAGTATAAGCTATGAACTGTCTGTAGTCAGTTGCGTAACCAGGTTTTGACGCAAGGAAGAGCGAAATTTTAGATAAAAAAGCCCACTTTTAGCAACTTTTCCAGATTAATAGAATAACTAAGAATTCGTACATATCAAGTGTTATAAGAAAACTCTTTGGCTCAGGATACACACACTGCATTCTTCTTCTTCTATTAGCCAGTCTGCAGAGCTGTTTGCTCTATTGCAGTCAATGCCAGACAAACACATTTACATGTCTTTTTCAGTTGTTCAATATTGCTAAAGAGTGTGTTGGTAAAGGTAGGTTGAGGGGGAAGCAGAGTGTATCTGCGGTCGGTTAGCTCAGGGCATTCAAGCAGGAAGTGGTCTACAGTTTCTTGTGGGCAGGGGCAAAGTCTGCAGTTAGGTGGGTGAGTTAGGTTTATTCTATTTAGGTGTGAGTTAAGTGCTATATGTCCTGTTCTCAACTGGAATATAGTGCATTATTCTTTGCGGGGGAGGAACTTTATGAACTCTTGTTTGTTGGGGTGATTCATTTCTCTGTACATTTTTCTTCCAGTTGTTCCCTGAGCCCATTGATTTAGCCATTTCTCCTTAAAGTTGTTTTTTTTAGCACATTGCACACTGTGTTGTAGCTGACCGGTCTTTCATATTGGTCCATGCTAGCTCCCTTTCTAGCCAGTCTGTCAGCTTTTTCATTTTCTGCTAATATGTCCTGGGATCCATTGTAGATCTATGTTGATGTTGTATGTGCTTATTAGGTAGTCCAGAGTGTGTTCAAAAAGGTGATTTCTTTCAAGCTTGGTGAGGTTTGGCTTGCTACTGTTTGAAGTGCTGATTGAAAGTCAGTGAAAATGACTATATCTGCTGGGGCAAGATGTTTGTTGTTATATTTATGTTTTACTGTCTCAATGGCAATAATCATGGCATCTAATTCTGCTTGAAAGTTTGTGCAATAGTTCCCACATGGTTCACTTATCTCAAGGCATTTTCTATCAGGGAAGATCAGGTAAGTGCCTAGTCCAGCATTTATTGTGGCTTTAAATGCTAAGCCATCTGTATAGATGTGGATGGCTGTATCTGTAAAGCTTTTGATGGTTTCTAACTTTAATTTCTTACGGGTTAGATGTTTTGGTTAGGCTTTTGTTGTTCAAAAAGTTTTGATTCTTGGTTGCCTTTGTCTTCCACAGGGGGGGGGGGGGGGGGGTAAATGCGAATGTCTTGTAATTGGTTCTCGGTTTTGGGGGAGGTGGAGTTTTTGCTCTTGTTTGTCTGCTATTTGCAATAATGAATTTTTGTTTCCTTTTTGAGGCTTTTCTGTTGCGTTCAATAAGTATTTTGTTGGGGTGGTCATTCTCCAGTCTTTTGTACCTTTCGACTGCTTCTAATGCTGCTTTGTCTCGTCTTAGTTGCAGTGGTTCAATGTTTGAGTCTATTTCACACGCTGCTGTAAGTGTTGATCTCATACCCCCACTGATGAGGCGAAGGGCTTGGTTCTGTTTTGTGTCTACTGTATTTAGATGTGTCCGGTTGGCTGTTGTTTGAAAGGGCAGGCAGTATTCTAGAGCTGATCTTATATACCCTATGTATAAATTCCTTAAAGTGTTTTTTTCTGCCCCATCATGCAGTGCTGGATAGATGTTTTATAATGTTTAGCTTTTCTAAAGCTTTTTCTTTTAAGTCAGCCATGAAGTTTTTTAAGGAGAGTTTTGATCAAGTTTCACGTCCATGTATGTTTGGTTTTCTTTTTTTTTTAAACACACACTGTATAATAGTGCAGTTTTTATTTAACCATTCACGTTTTTTTTTCTAGCAGCAAATGTGCAATGGAATTTCTACAAAATTGATAACATCTACTTTTCATATTCGGAATGAACATCTGTCATGATGTGACATTTATTATAGCGTCATAGTTTAGTACGTATAATTTAATGCTCTGACCATTGTATGTAATTAGGTAGGCAGGGCGTAAATCTACCCCTTCCCACCTTCGTTGTCCCTCTCCACTCCGATGGCGGGATATCCCTTGTCTTCCCTTTATGTCCACACGGACCTGGTCAAGGGGCAATCATTCTCCTTTTGTTCTTTGGTTCGACACAGACCTAGCCCAGAGATTAGTGGCCACTCCTGGCGTTGTGTTATCTATCCCTTTGAACTCCCACCGCCCTACTAGTAGCTCTATTAAGCGCCTTTATCTAGGTGAAGGTAGGGTAAGGTGATATCGTACAGATAAACCATTAGGTATGTCTGTGGGCGAAAGATTCGCGTGAAGCACACGAGATATACAAAGATAGGGGAAATGTGGTAAGAGATGTGACCTGGACGTATGTAGGTACCGGCGTAGGAGACAAGACAAAGGGAAACTGTAGCGTTGGTCAGTTGGCCACGCCCCTGAGTTATGGACTGACAGGTGACTAGTCGATTAGTGGGCGTACACATTGGAACTGATTGGACCAGAGGTTGATGACGACATACAAAGGACAGACCTTGACGGCCATTGTATTCATATATATTGTGTAGACTTGACTCTAGTCTAACAGACAGTCTCACACAGATACACGGGAAGCCATATTAGCTATGATGTGTGACTGATTTCGGATTATCTTGAATACTTTGCTAAAATCTGTGTACTTGTTATTTCTTACTAGCTCATGTTAATATCTACATGTGATTACGGATTAAACGTATGGTCTATTCACTAAAAACTGATAGTCTGTTTTCTTAATCCGTTTGTGATTGGAGTGATTGTGAGAAGAAGATAATGAATCTGCTTGATAGATAGTACGCAAATAAAAATATCGGGCATTGTTTACGGAGTATTGCCTGGTCTAATACACTGCCATCGACCTCTAGACCAACGAACCAAGTGAGGTAGAGAACTCAACGTGTGAGCATTACAGTCACGAGGACATCGTACTGGCCACACTATCCCGCATCATCACAACATCTAGTATCGAAAATTATTTATATAATCAACGCGAATGCTCTATTGCAGGGGTCGGCAACCTAACGCACGCGTGCCAGACTTGGCAAGAAGAATGATTTTCAGTGGCACGCGAAAGACCTCCAGGAAAATTGTTTAATGCAAGTTAAAACAACGTATGTCAGCATAATTAGTGGGTGCTGCATGGCAAACTACATGGGAATCACACTGGACGTCGACTGTTTTAGTTCGGGAATGTTTGTATCCAAAGCTCTCATCATTGGACATGCAATATGTGATTGAATCCATTGTTAAGATAGTCATTTGTATAGTTTTTCAAGTCTCTTCTAGAAGTAGTCATAGGGAGTAGGCCAATAGGTAAAGTATTGGATAAATTCTTTTCTTGTCTGGAAGCAATTAATATGTATCTTTATTGAAAAAAAAATTACGTTATTTAAGAAGAAGAACTCACGGTTGAACGTAATGTTTCTGTATGACTGGGCGAAACGTTTCAGTGAGTTAAACTTCCATTTACAAAACTGGGTCCAAAAGCACTTGAAGTGTTGTGCAACTAAAATGGATTTGCATTGGAACTGGACATATCTTTCCGTGAGATCAATTTTAAAACATTTAACTCTTTCCCTATTTTAAGGCAAATTAAGATAGATGAGCATTTTCAGAAGTACACTAGTTATATTAAAAACAAGTTGGAGAATTTAATTAAAGGGAGATAATTAACCATTATTATTTACATTAATCTTTCTAATAAGTTTTTTTCCATTTTCTTATGAAAAAAAAAAATGTCCTAAAATGTTTTAAAAGTTAAACATGAATCACTGAAGATGATACTTTTAGGGATCATTTCTTGAGTATGACTTGCCGAGACGTCGAGTAAGTTTACTCTCCATCACGTTCATCAAACTTATGATACGCACGCATCAAGAACCTGACAGTGTCACCACTACCACACATAAGAGATCGCAGTTTCCAGTGGCCACTACTGGCCGTCCTCTTAAAACGCCTTTTTCCTGACCACACACGTGGCCAACACTGGTCGTACCCTTGGGAATCGTTGCCGAGTAAAATACGTGGCCAACCTTGGTCGTCTCCCCCCCCCCCCCTGAGACGCACTGAGCGATCAACACGTGGCCACTCCTGGCCGAAAGCCTCTTCTGACCGAAAGCAAACACCTCCTGAAGGCAGAGATACTTCACCCACCCCCAGAGCCTACCAGCCGTACCCCCGGCGAGCGACGTCACCTGCCGCCGACGACCAAGAAAAGCCACTCACCAGGACCCGCACAGGGCAACACACTGAACGATCCTGTTTTGTTTTGCTGAAGGGTAAGTGGGCTACCATTTGTTCTTTCCCCGTGCTTGACCATGGCAACCGCTCCCTCAACGACGCACTACAAAGCGGAAAAAAAAGATCTAAGTGTAGGTTACACCCACGCACCAGACACGTTAGTCTTAGAGCTAATAGGATCCAATGTGGCGCGACTCAGTAGTATGCAGCGCATACTTTTCACCATTGGCCTAAAGACCGAAGAGGTGAAGGGCCTGTATAGATTGGAAAACCCCACTATATGGTTTTTAAAAACCACCCTCGAGGTAAAGAACCAAATAAGTAACCACGAATTTCGCGACATAAAATGTTTCATAATAAGAGTAAAACCATACCAGCAGGACGCAATAAAGATCACTCTACACTGGCTTACCGCCGAAATTAAGGAAGACTTTGTCAGAAAAATATTCCAGGACCTCGCAGAACCGAACTCTAATGTCCATGTAAAGCAGCCCCCAAACTCCCCGTCCGACATGTGGACCACATAAATACGACCAAGAAAAAATCGAGAGATCCCTCACTACCCTACTATAGAATACGAGGGAGATCCGCGCCATTACCGCCTTCTTTTTACAGTCCTAGTGAGGCGCCAACGCTGTTATCGCTGCCAGAAAGATACTCACTGGCCAAACCAGTGTCCACAGAGAAAGACCTATGCCATGGCAGCAGCCCGCCTCCAGGTTCCCCTCCGACTCCTGACGGGTATCAATATCCCCCCTCCAGACAGGTACACCCCGAGGTCACCCACAACACCCACCAACCCACAGGTGGACTCTCCCCCCTCAACATGCCCTCCTAACCAACAGACAAAATCCACAACAAGTCTCCCACCTATTACTCCCCTAGTAACCTACCTCCCCAGCCACCAAGAAGAACCCCCAGCTGCAACGCTCTAGCCCAATGACTAGCAGACCCTACAAGTTCCAGCAACTCCTGACCACCACATAGAAGGCCAACAGAATGACCCTCCCACTGATACACCCCAGCCACAGGAGATTTCTGAGACCTCCCGAGGCACTCGACCGCCTAAGAAGAAAGGCCCGAAAATAAAAGGGTACACATGCGGAGAGTCCGACCGACAGAAAGAGTTATCACACGAGGAAACCACCCTAACGACCTACACGGCTCCCCTCCCTCCTGTAACCCACTCGGTTTCATGTGCAGAGGCCTCTGCTGACACCCTACCTGACCTGCAGGACTTCAACCTCCCTCCTGTAACCCAACCCCAGGACACACTCGAGAATCCACTTATAATGACACCCAACGACAAGAACAATATCCCAGCAAAGCGTCCCTTCAGGAAAACCACCTCCCCTCTGGGTCGCCATCAAGTGCTGGCGTACGCGGAAGGATATGGGGAAATCCTCTTCCGACAAAAAAATGACAAGTCTGGAATAGACTACTGGGTGCACCGTGAGAACGACCCACGAGGATTTGCACTATACGAGGAGGCGACTGGTAGAGTCCCGGAAGATATCGATGACTCTGAACCCTCAAACGAGACAGACCCCGACGAGACCTCCGCACTCCTAGAGATAGACTTGGACAAGTAAACCTACACATTTTGAACTACAAAAGCGGCACTCTCAAATAAAATAACTTAATAGAGAACGAACAGACAACAAATACAGGACAAACGTTTTTTAACATCTATTTTTAGATATTTTCAATATTATCTTAAAGCAACCGAGACGTGACTAAATAAACAAACACAGTGACCAGACACGACACAGACCAAGACCACCGTAAGTACAGGCCTGTACTCTGATACCCGTCAAGATTGTGACGTCACGACTAAGGGGCTATTGCCTGCTGTACTACCGGTCTACCTGTAGGTGAAGATGTGTAGGCGATGCCTTAGTCTTAGACGCGTTGACCGTGTGTGCTGTTAACCATTCATTTTAAGTTTGGGAAATATAAAGGTCTAGTATTCAATAATTGGATTAGTACATTTACTTCATATTACAAGACTACACCATGGTACAGAAATGTTGTGTGCCTCGTTGTAAAGGTAATTACAATAAAGACTTGAAGGCACATGTGTTCAGAAAGATGAAAGCTTAAAACAAAGATGGCTAAGTCGCTAAGTCAAAGCCTAAGAAGAAGGTAAACTTTCGTGCAATCCCTAGGACCTAGGAAAATGTGTACACGTACAGAATATTCCAGGGTAAGTCAAAACTTTATCAATAGTATTTGTTTGATTCCTGTTTAAAATAAAATCGCATTTGAGTTAGATAGTAGGGAACCCAAAGTAGGAGTATGCTTTAAAATTAAGTACACAGTACAGTAAATGATAGATGAATGTATTCTTTACTGAGCTTAAGGTTAAGCCTTAATTCTTTTTCTAAAGACTAACCAATTCTGATTTATTTTACCAGTATCCTACTATAATATAACTATAGACTACTATTTTATAGGCTACCTAGATAATATAATAATACATAGGATAGGCCTACCGTACGTTTAGTATTATGATTAGGCTACTAAGTAATGATACTCGTCTTTAAAAAAAAGTTTTTATTGACATTAAAACTGTTTTTTCCTTTTTTCATTTCAGGTTTGCCATCCAAATAAGAATTTTGCTCCAGAGCCTCTACTATGCCATCTAAACTAACTATGGATTAAAGACAGTGTAGTAGTACCATCTGAATTAATTGTAGGCCTACATCATGTATACATCATCTACTCTGTCTAAACTAACTATGGATTAAAGACAGTGTAGTAGTACCATCTGAATTCCTTGTAGGCCTACAACATGTAAACATCATCTACACTTATAAACTAACTATGGATTAAAGACAGTGTAGTAATACCATCTGAATTCATTGTAAATCCAGAATACTACATCATCTACACTAAACTAACTATGGATTAAAGACAGTGTGGTAGTACCATCTGAATTCATTGTAGGCCCACATCATGTATACATCATCTACTCTAAACTAACTATGGATTAAAGACTGTGTAGTAGTACCATCTGAATTCATTGTAGGCCTACATCATGTATAGGCCTACATCATCTACACTAAACTAACTATGGATTAAAGACAGTGTAGTAGTACCATCTGAATTCATTGTAGGCCTACAACATGTAAACATCATCTACACTAAACTAACTATGGATTAAAGACAGTGTAATAGTACCATCTGAATTCATTGTACATCCTGTATACTACATCATCTACACTAAACTAACTATGGATTAAAGAAAGTGTAGTATAGTAGTAGTAGCCTACCATCTGAATTCATTGTACATCCAGCATAGTACACCAGCTACACTCAACTAACTAAAAGTACAACAGGTTCTTTTTAACCTTAGATATTAATATTGTGATAAATGTACACATTAAATGCACATATAGTATTACGGTACACTTTATTTCTACAGTGAACATTGTTTGCACAACAAAAAAAATAAAAAGAATAAAAAAAAGGTTGAACACAAACGTAGTGGTTTTTTTTTACTTGTTCTGTAATCTGATTGTTTTCTTGTTGTCTGTAAGTTCAAATTAAATAACCTTCAGATTGATCTAGACCTTATAATTATTTTGAAACTATAAAATAACTTGAGAGAAAACAGATTGTAAGCAAGCCTATAATAGCAATATATGCCATATTCATATAGTATAGCATCGTAGTTTTAAACGACTGCTTTAAAAAAAAGCAGTAGGCCTAACTTATAGCGGTATGTAAGGCATTATTTTATGGTAAATTAAGTACCGGTCAACATTCATGAATAGACCTAAAATTAACTGTAGTAGATACTACTACATAGTAGACACTACAGCGCTGATACAACACACAAATGCCTTAAGGCGCCTGAGGCGAGTGTTTACACACCACGGTCACTACGCTTCGCAAGCCTAAGGCCCCCAGCGCGTGACGTACAAAAGTAGCACTTTGGCCTGTATTTACGATGGTCTTGCACAGACCCGCGCTACCCAGCATTACGTCGGTTGCCATGTGGTGCACGGGGTGAACTCGGTGACACACTGA